>JAUMHQ010000078.1:5281184-5339928 GCA_032361165.1 Enteromius paludinosus | reverse complement strand
ATATATATTTATTTATTTATTATCTTTATTTCTTTTCTTTTTTTAATAAAAATACTGATGCACTGTCTTCAAATAAATATATGCATGACATATATGTGTGTTTACTCGAAATAGGGTAGGTATGTATTTAATCCACTGAATCACAGCCTTTGTGGTGTGTATCGCTTTAAGTCATATCACAGTAAATTATATTCGATATATTGTGCAGCCCTGTCATTGTTCCAATACTGTGCACATCACAAAACAATATGCAGTTTCTTGTAGACTTGCTTCAGAACTCATCCTTCCCTTTTGTGCAACATGAAACTTTTTTGTTTTGTTTTGTTAGTTGCCGTTCGTCTCAGAGGCTACCTCCAAGCGGTTTGGCCTCAGAAGTGTGTGACTTGAATTCCTGGGTTTCAGGGGTATCGGTTGCGCTTCCTGCTGTCTCAAGACAGCTCTGCCAATGATGAAGGCTCCCTTTAGGCTGGCCCCCTGGTACACCCCTCCTTGGAGTCCTGAAATTTGGCTCACACAACATCCTGCAGTGTCGGGCCACCCTTAGCACTTGAAGTCATTGTAGTAACAGCAGGACGTTGCGGCCCCCTGTCCTCAAATGACATCCAGAACCCCCTCAGATCATCTTCCTGCTGTGTCTCCACGAGTCCACAGTCGCATGGAATATAAGCACGGCTCTTTGGGCTTGCCATTAAAACAAACATCCCCAGACGCGTCTCGTGAGCCTCACTTTTGCGTCCCGTTGGTACCAGCTCATTCATCAAACATGATTTCACAACTATATAATTTCGGTGGTTTTGGAAAACAGAAGCAGCTGCTGTCTAGTTCTTGTCTGTCAATGGTGCTGTATGATTATGACTATTGATGTGGTTTTCTGTGTGAAAAATTGTAAATATTGACCGGCATCATTAGCAATCAGCTCATATAAATGTGTATATAATTATAAGTATGTGAAGCATGAAAGAGTGTGTGCTGTCATCTTTTGATGGATAGATGGATTGACCGCAGGCAGCTAATCTGCTGGCATTCATTACGCATCTCTTACTGATGAACCAAATTTATTATAAATATGTTTTTATCAACTCTGGTGATGATTGATTTAATTACAAGAGAAGATGAAGAAGACGTGCAGTTTAAATAGTGTTTCATTACTGGAGGAAAAAAAAAGAAGAAAATTAACTATGAACACAAACAGTTTTCAAAAAAAAAGGACATAAATTTACATGACTAAACTCTTCTAAAACTGTTTAAATAACTTAAATATAAAATATTGACAGAAAATGTAATTATGAGTATTTTAACGGTGATTATTGATTCTTAAAGATGTCTTTTAAACTTCCAAGGTAACAGCGATAATGAGAGAATTCAAATGGCCAATAAGAAAATTCCTTTCAAATATGCCCGGCCCGTAGAGGAATGGCTTCAGGAGAAAGGTAACTTCCTCCTCTTTAATTTATTTTAATTTTTTTATTTTATTTTAATATATGTATATAAATTTTACCATCTTTCTTTAGTTAAATTTACTTATTTATAATATATAGATAAATAATTATATTGTATATTGTGTTGCACCCATCACATTTTTGCTTTTCGTTTGCCTTTTCAATGCTCGTTGATCTTTGTGTTGATCTTAAAGTCAGACTAAATAATACATGCGTTGTTTAATGGTTTAATATTGGCCTAGTAAACCTTTTATGAATGTTTTTAAATGTAAACATTAAAACAAATTAACATATACATAAATTTCAATGACTTTCTGGCTGATGTGAAGGAAGGTGGACAGACGAGGTTTAGTGAAATACAGCCAATAGCTTGTGGCTGCACAGAAAGTAGCATCCGAGAAGAAAACGCCAGCCTGATTATTGTTTCAGACATTAATTACATATCATCAGGAGCCCTCCTCATTATAATCACTGCAATTACTCAAGAAATTGAAGGGATGATTTCTGGATTCATTTAAACCGGAAATTGTTTATTTACTTGCATCATTTTCTTTCTGAATTATGATCTGTGTCATGCTGCAAAGCATTTATTTACAACCACAGACTATTCTGTCTATTATTTTCACTGATTCTTGAGACATATGACAAAACATGTGCGAAAATGTTCCCCTCTCATTAGTTTTGAGAATAGCAACAATTCAGAGAATCAGAGATGAGTGCTAGAATTTTCTCAGCACAAATAATTATTTGATTTTCTCTCTAGTTTTTTCAAAATTGTATTACTATATCAAAACGTATCTAATTAATTATTAAATAAACAAATAAGTATTATTTTCTTATTATTTTGTTATGTCCCACGAATCAGTGATTTGTACATTATACCATGTGATTTTAACCACAACTTTTTACAGTAGACAACTTTTTCAGCCTCTTTACAGTAAGAACAGCTCTATCTAATCTTTCTATTATTTCAGAATGCATTCACGTGCCAGTCATACGACATTTTGTTTTTTAATAGTATGGGTGATCTCTCTTCATAGAGGCAATTATAGTAAAACTTACTGCAGCCATCATGAGCTTGTAGCTAGACTCATTCAGGGAGACATAATGGGTCTGGTTTATAGTCTGGCCCTCCAAATGTTTACGACGTGTCTCACGGTAGTATAACCCTGAGCATTTCGGAAGAAAATTAAGCCATAGTGATCCAGCACAACCATCTATGTCATTGTACTTTGGTTGGGTAGGTTAAGTGCCTAAAAGAGACATGAATCTTGTTGTCGAGCAAGATATTTTGTGCTCTTACGGACCCATAACAATGAAATGTTCTGGATCTTTCTTGCATCTTCAGGGCGGCAGTTAACGATATTCAACACCCAGGCCACGATAAGAATTGGTGGTTCAGACCGCAAGAGGCCATTTCAGGGCCAACTCTCCGGACTCTACTACAATGGCCTCAAAGTGCTCAACATGGCTGCTCAGGGCAACCCTAACATCAAAATCAATGGCAGCGTCCGTCTGGTGGGGGAGGTTCCCTCTGCAGGTTCAGCCAGAACCACGGCCTTCCCACCGGAGATGTCCACCACGTTTATCGAGACCACCACCACCATGTCCACCACCACCACGAGAAAACACCGCACTCCACCCACAATACAGGTATGACCCCAAACTCACAAGCACAAATAGTAATATAGATGTTATGTTACTGAAGGCCGTTCAAGAACTTCAAGAACTCTAACTATAAAGACAACTATAAAAAATAAGGTTATTAGCATCCAGCTGCGTTTCTGACATTTCTTCAGCACTTAATGTCTGCCATCAAAATATGTGCCCATTTTGGAAACACTGACTGAAAACTTGTTTGGATAAAAAAATGCATATAAAATGCTGTTCACAAGCTCAATTTGCAATAACGTTTCATTGCTGACAAATGATAGAAACAAGTTTTGTCTCTATTTATATATGAAGTATATACTCACTTCATATATTGCAAAATGTTACATAAATTGACAAATTATGTTTTCTGCTATTTTAAATGTTTAAACTTTTAAAAGTTGAGTATGGATTCTGATTGGCTGTCAAAATTATGATTGTTTATCAGCCAGAAAAAAAAAAATCAGAAAGTAATTCCGACAATGTTGTTTCTTGTTTTCTTTTCATTATGTATCAGATTTATAGCTGTGAACTTCCCTGTTCCCATGAAATTACAAAAAACTATATTTTTAAGAAACATTATAATTATAGTCCTTTGTGTAAAAGAGTATTGATGACTGAGACTCCGTCCACACGAAGCTGGTGCGTTTCCTATCCTCTATTCCCTATTCCCTTTTTTTTTCCTCATTCTAAAAAAAAATTGCGTAAACACGAAACCACTGAAAACAGTGTAGTATATATGCCAGACTAGTATGGGGCGCTATAATTCTGCCATAGAGATACACTATAAACGGAGAAGAAGACTTTGAGCATGATCATAACCTTGCGCGCTGTATACGACCCAAGAAGAAGAAGACGAAGTTGGCGAGTGACGCAGCCGACACGTGATTTGATGACATCATCGTTTCACAAAATATACGGATTAGCTGTACACATGAAACCGCAAGGGTGTCATTTTCAGATTTATCCACTTTGGGTCCCGGTTTCAAAAAATAGCGGTTCCAGTCTCCTAAAACGCCGGATCTGTGTGGACGAAACGCCAATACGATAAAAAATGTGTACGTATACAGCGAAACGCATCTCCGTGTGGACAGGCCCTGATTGTAACTTTTTTCAGTTGGATAAAATCTTAAATTTGTCTTGTATTTTTTTAACTATATTTGTATTGTTATAGTAATCGTTCTTGGAGTAAACGTCTCTGGGTCATGTATATAACCCCAGTTTCTTGAAGGAACGAGACACTGCATCTATAGACGCTTTTGGAAACGCCTCGGCGTTAGCCTCGCTCTGAATCTGCTGTAAATCTGTCCAAATAAGGGCTCCGGCCGTCATAGGCAGTGAAGTCATGATTTCGGGATCTTAAAAGCCCAGGTGCCGCGCATCACACATTAGCTCAGAATGAAGCGAGCACTCGGCAGGGATGCCGTGGGTGTGGCTAGAGACGCAGTGTCTCGTTCCTTCAAGGAGCTGGGGTTATATACGTTCCTTTTCAGGAACTCACACTGCGTCTATAGACGCTTTAGGAACGAAATACCACAAACCCATACCCACAAGTTCCTGCCTAGTGTGGAGCAGCACAGCTAAGGACAACAGAACCTGGGGTAGCCGGAAGGTCAAGCCCATAAAACCTTCGCAAAGGTCAAGGGAGAGGACCATCCAGGTGCTTTGCAGATGTCCAATACCGGGACACCTGCTAAATAGGCTTTCGTAGCCACCACACCTCTAGTAGAATGATCTCTGACTCCCATCGGCGAGGGGAGACCTGCAGAGTCATAGGCCATAAAATAGCATCCACTATCCACCTGCTGAACGTTTGTTTTGATGCAGGTAAACCTTTCAGAGGAGGAACAACGCACACAAACAGCTGGTCCGACCTCCTCCATAATGCAAATCTACGAATAATGAGGTTTCTCTTGACCTGTCTCCTGGAAAGGAGGGGGGCAAAAAGCCTGGAGGATTATGGGCTGCGGTGGAGTTGTAGGAACCTTAGGAATATATCCCGCTCGCGGGAAAAGAAAAACTTTCACCCGTCCGGGTGCAAAGTCTATACAATTAGGTGCCACTGACAAGGCCTGCAAATCTCCCACCCTCTTAAGTGAGGAGAATGCCATCAGGACTACCGTCTTAATCATTAAATGATGATCAGAGATCTGATCTAATGGTTCAAACGGCGGTTTAGAAAGAGCCTCTAACACCACTGTCAGATGCCAAGTTGGTACCCAAGAACGCACCACTGGCCTCAGTCTCAGTGCACCCTGCAAGAACTGTATCACTAGTGGGTGTCTGCCCGCTGAGCGGTCATTAATAGGTATATGAAAGGCCGAAATAGCCGCCACATACACTTTAAGGGTTGAATGAGTCTCATTTGTACAAATTTTTCACACATTTTAACAATGCTGTGTTTATGCGACTGGCATGTGTTTATGCATGTGTGCCTACTTCTCCTCATCATTTCTGATTTGGGAAGTACACCACAAATAACGTCTGGCCCAGATTTACAATTCAAATAAATGAGGACACAAATTTCCTGCAACACAACATGGAAAATAAATCTCCGGAATGGATTTTTGGTGGTTTTCTGCACAGCTACACCTTCCATTCCACAGAATGTCTCAGTGCTGCAGACAACGTTCTCCTTAATTTATTACGCTCTCAGTTTGCTCCAGTGATTTCCAGTGAGCTTATTTGTCAAGCTTAGACCTATTACTTCAGCTTTGAGTTTGCAGATGCAAATTTAACTGTGGTATTGAAATCAGAAACAATGATTGGACCGTGCCCAGGTTATGTATGTCACATATGTGGACGGGGTAAACACATTACAACGACAATACGTTGTGTCTGTGTGGGATGTCAAATTGTAAATATGCAAAACTGAGGCTTTTGTTTCATTTAGGAGAAGTCACTCAACCAGGTGTGCCTGAATGATTTTCCAACAGTATGCAAACAGCTTGCTCCAGTTAACGCGAACACAAGCGTTGTCCACGACTTCATTTTATTAAGTTTGAGAGCCTCTCTGACACATTTTTGTTTTCATGTTTTTCATAACATAAGAGAATTGTTTATAATTCTCCACCTCCCTTAGATAAAGACATGAGAGCAGGCGAACAAAGCTTCATTCGCACATCTTCATCTTGACAACCAAACAGAGTGCTGCCCACATGAAGTTTGACCGGGAGCCAATAAAACACTGTGGCTTGGCGAAATGCGATTAGACTGGCCATTTCATAGGCATCCTGGTACAAATTGAGCTGGTGGAAGTGATATTAAAGCCATCAGTCTCCTCTGTGTCTGAGACACATTTTGGCAAGCGACATTTGTAATCGTGAAAGCCCCCACAGTTGACCGCATGAAGAAACTTTGAGGCTGACTAATGCTAAGGGAATTGGCGCTACAAATGTGTTCCTCTTAGTCAGAACATATGTTGAATTCGAAATGACTCATTTTGGTTATGTAATAAGATTTGTGGAAAATTAATTGTTAATTGCGTCATAACTGAAAGAATTTGTGAAAATTCATTTAAAAAATATGTCATTCATTTATTCATTCAGTCATTTATAATAATTATAATCATTTAACATAATTCATTCATTTATTATCAGTTATATTTTACTCAATCATATAATCTTAAACATGATTCTTTAATGTCCAATGGTTGCACACACGTGAATCAAACTATTTGGAGATGATTAAATAAAGTCATTCGTTTGTTAATTAGTATTTTAGTAGAGATAACATTTCCATCATGTGGAACAACTATTCATGATTTAATCAAATTCAGCCAAACACTTCTAATAACATAGTACCAGCAAGCTAAATTTAACCTTTTTTTTTTTGCACTTTTTTTTTTGCACATTGCACAGATTTTGGCAGTATGAATATGCTGTTTGTTATCTTTAGCATTACGAGTTGAATTATTTTTATTAAGAAACCTTCTTGTGACCAGGTCACAACCACCAACATAAAAGAAAACCTTTTAAAATAACAACTTAATAGTACATTAAACATTAGTCATGCTATTTATTGAACACTTTATTTTAACATTTACTCTCCTTGTCCAGCCCTGTGCAAGGCATGACCAGAAATATATAACTTTTTAGCAACATTATTGAAACATCTTCTGTTTAAAAATAGAAACATAAAATAAAGCCAAAAAGTAATGTTTCATATCAGCTGCATGATGCAATCTTGTCTTGTCTGTTATTAGTTTGATTTGCGTAAAGTAAACACCATCAAAAAAGCATTTTGAAACCGTTTAAATAATAATTTCACTGATTCAGTGAAACAGAAATCAAGCATAGCATTAGTTCTGGCAGGTCATGTGAGTCAAGCTTGATGATAACAGTAATGATGCAACATTTGGTTTTGTTCTGTTTACCTTAAGGCAGTGGTTCCCAACCATGTTACTGGAGGCCCCACTAACACTGCACATTTTGCATCTTTCCTTTATCTGACACACCCATTTCCGCTCTTGGAGTCTCTACTAATGATCTGATGAGCTGAATCAGGTGTGTTCGATTAAGGAGGCATGGAAAACATGCAGTGTTAAGGGGCCTCAAGGAACGTGGTTGGGAACCACTGCCTTTAGTGGTTATTGCTGCTTTTTACCCAGAACAGAACCATACCGCCAATCCAAACTGTATGCTTAGTGTGCATTTTTTATGATAGTGGGCCCAGCAGAACTAATATTATTCTCTCCTCTCTGATCGTCCTCTGTCTTCATCTTGGGCTGATAGAAGACTGTTACAAGACGAAATATAACGCTTATTTTGAGTACCAGACAAAATGGGTTGATGGGTTTTGGGTATCAGCACAAATGGGGATATTTTCCATTGTTGTCTGGGGTTGGATCTAATGCTCTTGAGGTGGAGACACAATCGCAAACATTTTTGACGTTGTATTTCGGCGTATCTAACAGTGCTACCGGTGCTATCCCAGTGTACAGCTAACCAAGGAGATGGAAATTTCCACTTACGTTAAAGCTGAAGTTGACCATGTCTGACTCTAGCTGGAAACTGTAGATGCTCAGCGAAGCATCATACCGCATTACAATCTGAGCACAAACAGGCAAAACGCATGCAAACACTGCGGTAACCAGAGAGCATGCGTCTGCCTGGAGCAGGGCCACGCTTGAGAATAAAACAATTCTCTGTGACGCACTCTGCAAAACAGCACTGCTGTGGGTCTTGTTTGGCTTATGAGACTAATAGATGTTCGAGAAAACACAGCCATAGATTGTTATCTGATCTAATGAACCAGTCACAGTCACATATTGCGTACGAAAGGGTGAAAGACGTGTGATGGTATTAGAGTGAGTCATTTTTGTCCATGACTGGAATTAAGCTTTTGGAAATAGATAATAATACACCCACAGTTGTTTCTAACGTGTTTATTTATGTATTCATTTTTTTAAATCCTCGTCCCACGCTTATTGGCCCATCTTTAGATTCAGGCATTCATTTTAGTCACTATTACTCCGTTAAGGCTGACATGGAGTGACTAGCGTTTTCAGTTTAAAGTGACTTTTTCATTTTCCTTTGTCACTTCGATTACGAAATAGCTAAAAACATCATGCAGCCAATAACAAATCATCAAAACGCTTTTTATATTAACAGAAAATTGGCGGTTAGATGTCAAGTGATGAGTTTGAAATGAGAATTAAGGCTGGCCTCGCACACGATCATGAGGATGAATGGAGGATTGTAGCTACTTGAGTGGAATTGGCAGGAGGATTCTCATTAATTCTGATCCGTCTAGTAGGTCAACAGGCTGCTGGTCATGTTTGCTTTCTCATCTTAATTTGTGCACACAGGATCAGTAAACAAGTGGTCTGTTACAGTTGGGGAAGGAATATAATTGTAAACTGCAATCCCCTACATGTATTGTGCTGGGACGAGAGATCTATTTTTAAGCCATTTGCTTTTGCGCCGAACTGGAACAAGGTCTGTGCGGTTTATTCGGCTTAATTAAGACCGGGGCTGTAGAGACATAAAGAAGCCAGGCTTGTGCCGATCTCAGTGTAGAACTCTTTCGAGGTTTGCTTAAGTACGCTCTGCTGTTCTTCAAAGAAATCCGTCTGGAAGGGAGGTCTTGAGAGACAGATCACAAGGAAGGGTTTTTCTTGTTTTAATCATGTTTAGGAAAGGTGCAGAAACAGAAAAGATGTAGCTAAATGTGATTTCTTGGCTTGCGCTGACAGAAGAACTATGCAGCATGATGAGACCGTTAGCTTTAGAAGCCCAAAACAAATAGTTTTTGTTAATAAGGAGAAAAGAAAATTAGGGAATTTAATATCTGATAATATTCAGAAGAATCCCCAGCTAGGTGGTAGTCAGATTTGCAAAATACTTTTTCTTTACCTCAAGGTCTGTCTTTATTTCATAAATGAATCTAAGATTATTCGCCAGGCTGGCTTGATGTTAAACCTCGCACATAAGGGGTGTGTTTTCCTCTGGGCGTCTGAATCATTGATGTAAGGTAGGTTAATTGAGCTGCACACATTTTCATATCAGAGGGGTGGGATGATGATGATATGTATTTCAGGGCAGCGATTTCATTTCATGTCTGTGTAAAGCTGAGGGACTACATTTGGTCTCATATGTCCTTTGGCCTCTCATAGGAGGGATTTTGGGGCGTTTACGGTGGTTCCATCCCAAAATCATAAAATCCTTTTCCTCAGCTGCACTGCTGAAATGTAGTACATTAAAGAACCGTGTGCCAGAGGGGATCAAACCCTTAGCGAGACACAGCAAAGGATTTTCTCTTCGAATTAGCCCACTTTCAGCCATGTTGTCATAAGTGCTCTATTTGCTTTAAACAGGATCCCAGACAGAATGATTTAATATGCTGGGCATTAGGATGGATAATGCATAGTACGGAAGTGTTGATTTTATTAATGTTTCAGCTTAACTTTGTGTAAGAGAGTAATGGAATAAGACAGGACTTGATGATGTACCTGATGTAAAGATTTAAAGGCTAACAATAGAAAGACTGAATAGTACACATACGATGAATTTGAATAAATATTGAAAATTTTAAAGTACAGTAGTTCTTAAAAAATGAGAATTATCCCTAGATTGTTTGACTTCATTTCTTTAAAAAAAAAAATCCTTGAAAAATAACCAGAATACTCTTTTCAATGGCATGAAAATTAATTAGGACCAGTGCTGTTAAGCTCATAAATGACAAAAAAAAGCTCCATAAAAGTATCAAAAGTGATGCCTTTATGTTGCAGTGTATATTATAAGTCAAATAAATGCTTTCTGTGAAGAACAGGCTACGTTTTGAGGGTTTTTTTCACTCAAATAATAAAAAAGTACAGTTGTGATGCCTGATTCATGAACAAAACATTCTTTTGATTCAGTTCTTTTCAATGGAACCTTTAGTCCAGTATCCAAAACCAGTCTGAATCATCTCGCTGCCTCAGTGATCCAGGTCCAGGAGTTAAAATCCTACTTGAGATGAAAATTATCAGCGAAATATGATTTGAATATCCATTTCTTTGTCAGAAAAAAAACAACTTTTTATGGCTTTATAGGGCTTGGTTTTATCCCATTAGATTACGTTTTATAATATTTGCATGAAATTCTGTGCCACTCCAGTCAACATTTATTGAAAGAAAGAGTCATACAGGTTTGGAACAACATGAATGTGAGTTTTACTTTGATGTGAACTATCCCTTTAATGCAATTGAAGGATTTTAAACACCGCCTAATGTGATTTAAAGATTAATCACCACCGAATGCGCATATTCATATTTAGTGCAGCGAATGCAGACAGCTGGTCTTGATATGTATTTACGGTGATAAAACACTGAATCTATGTAAGACACGTATGTGGCCAATTCCAGGGATTGTTATCTGTCACCATGCATCTGCTGTGCACAGCAGCTAGCATCTCTTGCTGTGTTGTTACTGGGAGGACATGTAGAGAAACAAACAAATTACTTCAACGTTGTGATGTACCTCATGGAAACAACATGATTTTTGTGGATTTAATTAAGCCGCCACACTGGGACTCTCGTAATTGTCCACAATGGGAACAACTAATGGATATTTTTGCATATTAATTGCTTCTTCATGAATGAAGTGTAGAGTTAACCGAGGCTTAGCAGTTTTGGACCGCAACTTCTAATTATCACTTGAACGAACAGAATTTGGCTTGTACCCAAAGGGTAAAAGTTTAAACAAAAATGTATACGCTGGCTTTCACTGTTTCACCGTTTAGAAAACTAAGGGACAGTATATTTAGCAGAAAGTAAAAGCTGTACACTTTCTTCTGCATGAGAGCTGGCAGACAGTTCAGGGGTTAACCGCACGATCCACTGAGACAGAAAAAATACTGTCAGCACCGGGAGTTGCTGCACTACCACAATAAAGACTAATATTTCTCCAGAGTTGTGTTTAGAATCCAATTATATGGAGGTTGGAGGCGGCCGACAGACGGCTGTGGTGCAGAGGACTGATACGTTTCAGAAGGTGCTGACGAGCCACGTGGGACCAGGATATTACATGTGGGCAGACGCCGCTATCCCTAAGAGACGGCGGCCTTGATTTATTGAAATACGGCGCAGCAGCCGTAGTTAAAAGGGCCAAAGCTATGGGAGCCGTATCAAGGAGCTCCTTGGGTAGATGATGCGAGTCCAATCTCCTGGCCACGGTAGTGTATTGAAATGTGAATCGAGTTTCACTTTACTCCAATTTATTTCCTCTTGAGGCGTGATACCAAATAAAAGTAACAAACAAGGGTCGCTACTGGGAACGGACGAGTTTGCATAATAATACGCAGTGGCATTTAGGATGCGTCTCAACAAATATTCTCCTCTTTACTGCACCAATCACAGAAGTGGTTTGGTCAGAAATGTTTTGAAACAGTTTTTGTAGCACTTTTCGTAGATGTGCAAAATCATTGCAATACTTTAATACAATGAAGTTTAATCAAAAAATGAACACCAGGTAACAAACACTGCTTTAACTGATAAATATAATACCATTTTCATTTAGAAAATATGCTTAATATTATTAATCATTTCTAATAACAAATAATTTTTGAAATAGTATAATTATTAGTATTATTATACATCATTTAAAGTAATTGTATTTGTATAGTTAGTTATTAATTTGATTATGTTTAAGGATTTTTTATTTATTTATTGAAATGGAAGGAACTGTAAACTGTATTTTTAAAGCAATTAAATAAACAGATAAATAGCAACACAGTTTTGATTTTAAAAATGTACTTTGCTTATATTTGATAAATAATAATAATCATTATAACAGTGGTAGTAGCAATTATTATTATTATTATTAATTTAAACAAATAGATTGTAAGTATTTTATTTTGATTACATATGAAAATATTTTAAATATAAAAAGATAATAATAATTTATGATTTTATACTTTCTTTCTTTTTTCTCCTCTATTCTCTAAAGCATGTTTTATGCAAGGTGCTATAAAAATGTAATTTATGACTATTATTTTTGTCATCTTCTCATGAGGACAGATTCCCTTATATTAAGGTATCTGGTTAATGAATCAGACTTGAACATGACGTCTGAACTCTGTGTTCCTTCTTCTGACTCTATCATCCAGACATTACCACACGCACCTCTCTATCTCCCAAGACCATTTCCATCCCCTCTTCAAATTAAACAGGCACGGCATAATAAAAGACGGCACTTTAGATTTGAATCTATAATTGAAACAAACTGTGTATTGCTTTCTAATTTTAGCGAGGACACAAAGAGGAGAGCTCAGGGAGATAGTTTGTCATAAGGTCCCATGTGACCTTGCCCTCCTCAGCCAGAAAGTGATTAAAGATAAGGCACAGGACCGTTCCAGTGTAAACAGGAAGATGAACGGCGGCTGTTTGAAAGCTTCAGCGTGAGCTCGTGACGATTATAGTTTGCGGTGCAGCACAAAAAAAAGAGTCAAGAGTACAAAACAAAATGAAGTGTTCTGCAGTGAGTCCTTGCTGCTGGCCATTTCTGGTACAAAGAGGGAGTGAGCAAAAAGAGCTTAGAGAGTCAATAGCCAGGTGAGATACAAAGAGAGAAAAGAAGAGAGGGAAAGATGTACTTCAGTGAAGCAGGCTTTTACACATGCATTCGGCCATGAGAAAAAATCTTTAAAATATTCTGAAATATTCTTAATGTATTGTCAGAATAAAACCTTTAAATGTACGTGAACACAAAAACTTCTAGGTCACAAATAGTTATAGACAAGGCCTAAAACCAACATTTTGCCACACCTGCCAGTTTGTGTTGTTGTTGTTGTTTATTACAGTACACTTTACAGGAAAATACTATTTCAGATGTTTTACATCTGTTCATATCAAAGTGTTTACATATTTATTTACTTGGTTATCTTATTTTTTTATTTTGAATTTTTTGATAGGAATGAAATAGATAAATACTATCTTGAAAATGTGTTTTGCTTACACCTGATAAATAATAACAAGAATCATCATCATCATCATCATCATGTGAATTCATTCATATGAAATTATTTTTAAGATTATCGTAGTATGATATGATGATGAATATATAAATTATGATTTTTTTTTTCATATTCATATCAAAGTAATAGCATTCACAAATTTTTATTTTTTTTTAATTCATATTTAATTGTTATTTATTTATTTGTTTACTTTTTGAGAAATGAAACAGATGATGACTGAAAATGTACTTTGCTTACACCTGATGAATAATACACCTAACAACAATAATAAAGTAATATTAATAGTAAAATGTTTATGTCATATGAAAATATTTAGTATATTTTTATATAAGATTTTTATATATGATTATTGTAGTATAATATGATGATGAATATATAAATTGTTACATTTGATATGTTCTTATCAAAGTAATAGCATTTACATATTTATTTATCTGATCATATCTTGGTTGTATCGTAGTCATGTCAAAGTGCTTTCAAATTAATACACTGCTGAAATATTGTATTCTTTCAGTAGAAGATCCCTTGTTTTGTTTTGGGGTTTTTTCTCTAAGCCTTCAGTGTCCTTTCATCCTATAGATATGCCTCTGTTATCACTCAGGCCTTTTTCTTGGAGGAAACATGATGTGCGATAAGATGTCAAATGGCTGTCATCAGAGAGGTGGAACTCTCTGAATCATTCTGAAACTGATCTTCTCCCTTCTTATTGATTCAGTTTGTAATACAAGCTGTTCACTCCTTGTACTGCCAAAGTGGAGATAGACACGATAGCATAAAGGCCAGAGAAACCCACAGGAGAGATGAAAGAGATGATTATCTGAGGACCAGAGTCAGCAAACTTTTGTTTTAATGTCTGCTTTTGTCTGTCTCCTTTTTTGAAAGCTACATGGAATCATTTGGGGTTAAAGTGACTAAAGTGGCCGACTAGATCTTTTCTTTTATCTTAATTGTATAATAAGTGAATCTGCTATCTTAATAACAGCTGATCACCTCAATCAGAGTCTGGATATACAGGCATAGCTGGAGCACTTTGAAGTGCATTTCAGATCTGTTTATCATGATGAAGGGGATGGAGAAATAAGTCTTGAATAAACAGTGTTGTCCCCTTAATTTATTAAACTGCTAGTAAACAGTGCACTAATCATATATTTACCAATTTAGTTGGGGATCTGTACATGTTTCGTTTTGTTTAGAAAACTCTTGAATTAAAGTATTGCACATTTTTATAGTGTTTAATAGTACTGCAATTTAAAAGAATGGTTGAAATATTTTAAAATCTCTTTTTTCCCCTAAAACTCATCACTCCAGTGTATCCAGAGTCTTGTGATCCTTAATCATTATGCTGATTTGAAGAACATGCTCTTATGATCATCAACATTGAAAATAGTAGTGCGCTGCTTAATATTTTTATTATTAAATGATTAGTATTTGTACTTACCCTTTTCACACAGCTTTTCTTCGGATGCTTTGTTTCTCTAGACATGTTTGTTTGCAAACCTTTTTAGAACAGGACATATTTTAGTCAAGCTACAATGACAGACGTTTAAAGTATTTCCCGTGTAGGTGAAAAACTCCTCACCTCCTACGAGCAAATCAAGGGTGTGATTTGGAAAGAATATACACTGCCGCACAAGCTATTTCTGCTCTACCCTACTGCTGTAAATTATTTAATTGGAAAGTTCATTTAATTAGACCTATTTGGTTAGCTAACTCATACTGTCTCATCCATTCAATTAGCCACCACCATGCTCTGAACATGTACGCTCTGTGATCACACTGTATTTATATCAGTCTGACTGAAAGCAAACAATTACACTTTCTTTGCAAAGTTTCACGAGAATTAGCTGTGTTCTTACACGTTCTGAAATTAATTAATTGTTTCCATTCATTATGACATCATTAGTTCTTTTCCCATTGATTATGCCATCAGTATTTATTTCCCTCACTGATTGTTACACCAGAATGTCTTTTTTTCACATCATAATTAGTTATTTTTCTACTGATTATGAAATATTAATTACCTCTGATTTTGAGATCATCAATTCTGTTCTCACTGATTATGGCATCAGAATGTTTTTTTCACTGATTGGGACATCAAAATTAGTTATATCCCTACAAATCATTACATTATAATTGTGACATCATAAATAATCATAATACATTTTTCCACTTATGACATCAGTCATACATCTGTTTTACTTTAGAATGCTTTTGTTTTCACTGATTCTGACATCACAGCTTGTTCTTTTCCCACTAATTATGAAAAAATAATGAGTTCCTATTGATTTTGACAGAATCAATTCTGTTCCCACTGAATATGACATCAGAATTCGTTTTTTCCAGCTGATTATGGCACAATAGTTAATTCAGTTCCATGAAAATGTCTTTTTTTCTGATTATGACATCAAAACCTTTTAATAATGACATACAGTAGTTCTGTTTCCAGTAATTATGACTCTTTTCCCTGTGATTACGACATCAAATTGACTTTTTACTTCCGAGTGCTTTTGTTTTCACTGGTTGTGACACAAGTTTGCTCGGTTCCTCTCGGCATCAAACATGTTGACCATACCGACGTTTTCAATCAAAAAGAGGCATAAAAACATGACGGGAGGAACTTCCTAAATCTCAAAGATTATTCCAGCATCAGCACTTTCCTTGGTGCTGTATAATCGATTAGGACTGAGGGACTCCTGTGAAATGAATGATCTGACTTCTGTTCGGAGCGTAAATCACACACTTGCTCCTATATCTACAGGATTTACATGCACAGACTTTTGGCAGAGAATGCGCTGATCCTGTGCTATGCGTATTTCGACTTTGCTTTACTTTTGCAGATTTCATAAAAATGGCCTCCTCATTCCACAAAATCTGCAGACTTTTTTTCTTTTTTCTATTTGATAATAGTTTTAAACCGCTGAGCACTGAATGAAGATAAAGAGAAATTGGTCTTCACATGACTTGATAATAGGCTTTCAGTTTTTAGTGTATTTAAGTCTGTTCTTGTGTTCACACTGTGCTTCTTTCAGTGTTATTAATTGAATGTCCTGTATTGTTCACAAGCTGCTCTCTGACCTCAATTAAATCACCCTGCGAGACAAGCCAAATGAACGAAATGAATCAATAGAAATAGGTAATTTGGGGGGGGTCTACGGGTCAGCAGCACTACATTTGTAAAGCTTTTCATCAAGCACCGAGACTATTAAGCTTTTACACCCCAGAAATGTTTATACTTACAAGAATTTCTTCGTATTAAGTCACTAATTCATGCAAGACTGTCAGCACAGTAATTTAAGGTGAAGAAAAGTGCAATGAGTTTGGCGTGTGAGCCCTTTTAGCTCTTAAAGAGCGTCTCCTCAAAGCTTGCTGATGTCGTTTTGCCAAATTTGAGAAAAAAACATGGGTGCATTTTTATGGCATTTTTCATTGAATTTAAAACAAGCGGATTCAATTTACGTGGTCACATCTTTGCTGTATTTTGAGATGCAAATGGCCAGAAAAGCCAATTTTAGTGTCCTTACTGTCAGTGATGACTATTGAATCCATTTATTCTTCCCAAGCAGCTGAATTTGCTATAAAGCCACATAATGTGATATCAGCTCTTCCTATCAAGTCTTCATCTAACACGTCTGTCAATAGATCCACCTATTTATAGTAAATATGTAGAGCGACTAAACCACATTTTTCAAGGACACTCTTTTCATTCTTCAATTGAAATATTACAAGGATGTGAGCAACAGAGATGTTAACTTTGTTTACATCAGTGTACGGCAGCGAGCTTTTAGACCAACTGTTTTCAGTTCGCGCACTGATAGACAGCTTTTCAAATTATTTCCGCATTCGTTTATGCTCCGTTTGTCCTTTGATGCAGAGCATTTTTGATATTAGAAGGCTTTGACTAGACCCTGTGTAATCACATCTTTGAAAAGACCGTAGCTCTCTTTTTTCATGAACATCCTTAGGGTTTCCGGAATAACCAAATTCAGCTGAACTGAGATGCTGGCCTCTTCTACTCTGTCGCTCTCTGTAGTTCCCTCCTGCTTTCTGTACCCAGCAGGACACTGGAACGGCTCACCCAGGCTGTCAGTTATCTTTGAGCAGAGCCATGGTAAATATCCTGCATTGATTAAGCAGATTTGCATAGGCAGAGCAGGCCTGGAGGCAAAGAGCTGAATGCTAACCAACATCCACAATGTCACAGGCCCAAAATACCATCTCGCCCTGCAGCTGCAAGGGTATTCTGCCATAAGAAGGCAAAGAATGTAATCAGACTGCTGGCTTTGTGACTGGAAGTTGCCAAGCCATGCCACGTTTGCCAGAACTGTTCTTTTATGCTGCTGTACATCAGTGATTCTTCAAATCACAAGAACTTTGCTGTCCTTTTAATATGCACGTTTTAGTTGTTTTGACTTTTTTGTTTTTTAATTTCTTAGGAATGTTGAAATGTTCAATCTGAATAACAAGAATGTTGAATTAGGTTTAATTTTTATATTTTCAGTTGAATTTTCGTTCAAGCTTTAGTAATTTTATTTTCTTTTGTCATTTTTCTTTTGTCTATATATATATATACAGTACAGGCCAAAAGTTTGGACACACCTTCCCATTCAATGTGTTTTCTTTATTTTCATGACCATTTACATCGGCAGATTCTCACTGAAGGCATCAAAACTATATGAATGAACACACTTGAGTTATGTACCTAACAAAAAAAGGTGAAATAACTGAAAACATCTTTTATATTCCAGTTTCTTTAAAATAGCCACCCTTTGCTCTGATTACTGGCATTACTTTGCACACTCATTCTCTCGATGACCTTCTCTTTTGACCCAAGATAAATTTGTCTTTTTGTAACAAAGAAATTCCCCTTTGCAAAATTGTATAAAATATTAATGTGAACTATTTGTTTATTTTTTAAATAACAGCTGTAATTAAAAATGAATTATAAAAATAAATGTATAATAATTAGATTACTGTATAAGAGGCATAAAGTGAAATTAAAAATCTGAAAATAAAAATCTGATATAATATTTAATCATTTGGGAATTCAGAAACAGTTGCAATAATGTTACTCTCATCAGTGCATTCCGATTATAACCGACTTACTGTGTGAACAGCTATTTTGCATTATTTCACTCTAAATGGAATTACAACTATCTTTTATCAATTCTTGCAGACTAGCCAGCTCTTGGCCGAGTCCAGTCTTTGGTAGCAGTCACGATGAGTTTATCTTTAAAGGGCTGCTGTCCACAACAAGCAAAGGTCCAGGATCGCAGAGCTTTAAGCTCTCTTTCTAAACCTGGTTGGAGAAAGCAAGGGAAAATTTCTATATACAGTGACAGCTTTAAATGTATCCATTGTTTATATAAATAGTGTCCAAAATGCTGAGAAAACTAGTGAAAATGCCTTTTACATCTATTTATAATTTGACCTTTTAACAACAAATATTTACAATTTGATTTTATATCTTACTGTATGCAGTTTCAAATTTCAGTGATTTTCTGTTTTCTATTTTGCACAAACATGCTCTTTTAGCTTATAGATGCGGTCAGTCCACTCTGATTTCTGTGAGTGCACTGACTATTATTGAAGCTCAAGGGTGAAAATACAAGCCTGTCCGTAATGACCTTTACCTTGTCAAGGTAGAATAATCAGATTTGGCTCTTTGCCTCAGCAGGCCAGCAGACAGCTCACTTAAACTCAATACACAGCAGAGCTGCTCCTTTTCAACAGGCCAGACGAATAACAGATCCAAAGGGCCGTGTCATCTGAAGCTATGTAGTCCTCATCCTGTACATTATTCAATATGAAGTGCAAGCAAGCCATAGACTTTAGCCAGAGCAGACACCATATTTAATCTTACATGAGCAGACGTGAGGCTGTGAGAGAGTCAGAAATAAAACAGAAATGTCTTTCCAGATATAAAACTTATGAAAATATAAAGCAGTTGTACTATTTCTCTGTACTATTCACTCTCATTCTATGTTTTATTTGCAATCAAAGTGGTGTTTACTAAATTAATAGCTTTAACTGATTTGTTTTTTAGGATCCAGAATAATTTATGCTGCAAAATTAAGCAATCAAATTATTAATATTATTATAATCAATTTATTAATTTCCCACAATATGCAAAATAGTCACATTTGGTTTCTAAAAGTCTCTTCAATTTAGGAGTGTGTTTTTTTATTTTTTAGTATGCGACATACTATTATAGGTTTCGTTAAAATTTTGAATTAAAATTGTTTTTATATATATACAGTATAATATAGTATAATATTTTATTCGTTTTTGTTGTTTTTAAACTAAATGAAAGTTAAATATATAAAAATAAGAATGTTGCAGTTTTGCAATTTTCGTTAATTTTTTTTTATGTTATTAACTAAAATGTTTTCTTTGTTTTTAGTGTTAGTTTTACTTTTAGTTAGCTATAATAATTATTTTTCTCATAAGCTAATAAATAAATGCGCGTCATCGTCACAACAAGTGAACCAGTATTTAATGTAGTCTGGGTTATATTACTTTTGACCTTTTTTATAATGATTTTTGAGTCATTTCAAATTGTTAATTAGTAATTATACATGGTTAAGACCCTATTCGGTTCAGGCGCCAAAGTTTGTTGTAGAAATTATAATCTTGGCTGTTGGCCATGTAGTGGCAACAGACTCCACATACTTTATTAAATGATATTTAAAAATCAATAAACAGATAATTCTTCCTTTTTTTTATTTGCACAAAATACATTGTTCTTTAAATAACGTGTAATTTCCTTAAGACTGAAAATAAATTGAACGGATTTAACCGGATTTCCTTATCTGTCGGACACCATGAAGCATTACACTCTGGGCTTTGAGAAGAGTGAAGAAACAAGCTAATCTTCCAGGAGTTCAATATTAAGTTCCCGTCACTGTCAGACTGGGCGTGAGAGAGGGAGGGAAAAAGATTAGACTCTTCAGCACAGATGAACGTTAAAGGCTTATACACATTCTCACATTGTTAATACGTGGATTAGGCCATTTTCTCCTTCCCAACAGAAGTATCAATATACGAGTACACAGCAGCTCCCCACTGCATTCTCGGCCTGCGTCAACGCTGAGCTCGTGTTATTGTGAAAGATATTCAGGGCTTCTAACCGATTCCAGGATCTGTACCTGCGCATTAGTCTGAGTGTATTTGCAGACATACATATTCGAGGCGGCCATTGTGTCAGGAACGTTTTCATAGCGAATATGGGTTCTGTTCAGAGCGGTTTATGAGATTAAATGCTGTCATTCAAGGGAGAGACCTGAAATAATTTCACATTTTCTCCGCAATCAGTCAATTACGATTCTCATTGCTTTCTGCATCTGTGATATCCTCCTCCTCTTTCAGTCACGAAGATGAGTTGTTTGCCACACTAAATATAAATTCAATGAATAATTTTATATTGTGATATTCCACACCCCGCCAGTGTGAAGCCCAGCCTGATGTGCATTCGAATGGATTTTTGCACCATTTTCATACCAAAACTGTGAGAAAATAAAAAAACGACTTTTTTCTCCCCCCAGCAAAGTCCACCTAGAATATAAAGGGAAAACATTTTCTTATTCCATCAAACCCGATCATATTTATGACCCTGCGCTTTCACGTAGAAGAGTGCTTTCCATTGCTCCCTGTGTTTTCATTTTCATTTCATTTCATAAACCTGGTCTACGACAGTACTTATTTTGCCCCATGTTCTAATCCGCTCCTAATAAAGACATGCCAGGCAGAGGGTGTGAAAAACGAGCTCACCGTGGCGGTTGGCATGAGTAAGGGAGAGCGCCGGGGATAAATCAGAGCGGGAGACGTTGGAGACACACAGATAATCTCAGAGTGCCGCTGTGTGTTTGGTCCTCTCCTCTCAGCGGCGGTGATATACAGTGATGGGAAATCCATGCAGGCTCTCGAAAGGGCGAGATGGAGGTGACTCGTATAAATGTTTGACGTGAGCAGTTTTTCAAAATAAAAGTTTGGAATTAACACCCGAGATGAGCTCAGCAAACCCGTTCACTGTCTGTCAGCGGTGAATTAATGTTTATTGACGGAGAAATAATGACACTGACTCACGAGCAGGCTTACGTGAAATCTGTTCCTGCAGAGCTGCTCGGAAACTTCTGTCATTTATAAAATTCCCTACATCTCAGACTCATCGCATATTCATTTATTAAATATTGTGGCTAATTTGATTATGCTTTCAGCTACTAATAAGAGCGTGGCACTCTCAGCTCCATTCAGAGGGAATAGTTCTCCCAAAAATCTAAATCTTATTTTCCACTTTCATCTTGTTTTATGTATTATTTATTCATTTACTTATTTCAATATTTACTTACTCTTGAAAAACATATTGACTGAATTTTGGGAACAAATGTCCCCCAATATATTAATACCAGTAATATTTGACCTAATTAACACATCTTTTTTTTTGCCCTATGGGGAAAACTGATTATAAATCATTCTAAAGTAATTATTTTGTTTTACTTATCTTTTTATTTATATGTATAACATAATATATATATATATATAAGTATATATATACACTAAGTTTTTTTTAAGTATACACGGAGTATACAGTTTGTACAGGATAAAAATAATTTTCTATTAAAAGTGGAATTTTCATTTTCTTTTGTTAATTTGCTTATGTTTTTGTAATGGACTTTACTGTCCTTTGTCTCTATAACGTTACAAAAATATTTATTTCTTATTCATTTTTTCTCAATTTTGTCAGAAAGGATCCTGTTCCTTTTTTCTTTTATAAGCATTCTTAGACATTTTTGGTCATGCAACACAGATTTTTACATCACAATCAGTGCAGAAAAATGCACCTGGGCCCATACAATATATAATAGAGACTTTATCTAAAAAGGTTATTTTACATTATAGTTGTGCTATCTAATGCATTCAAGTCTCTCTTTTGTTTGTCTGTTGTCCTGTTTGTGTGTTTCACTGTATTATAGACCACGGATGACATGGTCTCTTCAGCCGAATGCTCCAGTGACGACGAGGACTTTGCTGAGTGCGAAGGACATGCAGGTGGGCTAGGTCAGTTGAATTTTGCTTGCCTCTATGTGGTGGCCTTTCATTTGCAACTGAGGATCAGATCCTCAAAGCATCGCCTCCCCCCCATGGATAGAAAAAGTGTAACTTCCTTTCCAATCCAACTCATGTACACCAATATAGAGACATGAATATAGTAGGATATCCTAAGCAATAATCGAAACAAATCAGAAATAGGCATGGATTTCTAATGCTTAGTTCATATATTCAGTAGCCTGGAATCAGAGCTAATGTCAAATCATTCCCCTCAAACTTGTATTACGAGCTACACTTGGCCATGGGGTTTTCCGAAGTGGTTAACATGGTCACACTGATTACTAATTTTGTCCCCAGTGCCTATTATGAGAGCATACGTACAAAATTAGTACAGAAAAGTGACATGTTCTCTGCATTGATGCTTCAAAATGTATCATACTGAGATTTCTTTGCCATGTGATAGTGGACTGCATTTTGGCACATGATACATTTTGAGATTTCTCTTGAACTTTGCTTTCAGCCTTATAGTAGAGTGATATCTATGAGATTAATTGCTGTTGAAGCAGTCTTTTCGATTCCTTTCTGTTTCCTCATTTTAAGAGGCTTGATTTAAGTTAACTCGTTGTAATAGAGAACAGATATCATCGAATTTCTGTGTACCAATTTTTGTTTTGTGTCGTTATGCTTATTTTTAACGATATAATTTTGCCTCAGTGTGAACAAGTTGTTCTGCTAATATTTTCCAACCCAAATATGAAAAATACAATTCAGTGATTAGATTGATAGCGAGAAAGAGAGAGAGATTTGAGAGAAGTTGGGTATTGGCTTTTTTTTATTATTTTTTCAAAAAAGAAAAAAAGTAATTGTAGCTTTGAGAAAATAGTCTGTCATGTCTTTTGTGAAATATGCAAATTGTTTTATTGCAGTTATAGATAATTGAAAATTGATTCCTGTGCGAATCATGATTCCAGCCAGAGAGGTCAAATGAATCTCATTATAATTTGAGTAAAACCCTAGCATTTACATTAATTGGGTGTTTCTTCAACTCTGGGCACTTTTATAGCCAAAGGGGTTGATTATTATTAAAATGAACAGATTTCAACTTTTTTTGTGACATGAAGGTCACGTTAAAACGTATTACATTTTTTTTTTTTTAGCACTCATCATTTTGATGCTTTTATAATAGATGTTTTTCCCAAAGTAGTAAAATAATAATAATATGTGCATACATTATTTACATTTATTGAAATAAATGTTATAGTTTTTATTTATATTAATATGCAATCATATGTGTATATACGTTTTTTACCACTTGGTTACAAATTACTGCAAGTAAACTCTTAAATGTAAGTCCAGAAATCCAGATGTGCCCTTAGTTGAACAAATTAATTAAACATTTTCCATGTCAGAAAAGCGAAGCAGCACATAACGAAGTGAAGAACAATGTGGCATCGGATGATTTCCAGAGGCCCAAACCATTTCATGGCCTGTTAGTTTTATCTTTTGACCTGTAATGAGCACTCTGTCTCTTATCGCAGAAATGCGCAACAGGTTTGCTGTGCTCCATTGCATTAAAAATGTATGCGTTTAAGTTTTCATGCAGACATGACAGGCTAGCGATCTGCTCTGTTCTGACCCTCTGCAGTTCTCTCAAATGTCAATGCCAATTTCTCCCAAACGACATTCATCAGTTTAGCGGTTTGAGAACAATATCCATCTTTCTGGAATCTTTATGTACTCATAAAGAAAGCTATTGGCAGGGTCCCAATCATCCAGTCACGTTTACACAGAAATTCATGCCATTCTAACCTCTACATCAGTTGATGTGAAGCTGCATGAGACATTATCGCTGCAGGGGTGCGTCCTCATATTCGGCGTGTGTTCTGGACCGCATGCAATGGGGTACTTCCCCTTGATTTGTCCTCTTAATTTTCACGAGCTTGTTCGTGGTCGATGTTATTATAGTCCTCATCTATTTCCCAGCTTTCCAAAAGCAACATTCCTGTCATCTCGCCTCATCTTGTTCCGCATGATATTTTGGTGTCGAAATCGATTTTTCCTCCATTTTTCTCAAGCATCTGTACCATCTGGGCTTGACCTTGAACATTGCCATTTTGATTAACAAAGCAAATAACAGGCAACAAAATCTTTTCTTGCCATCCAAAGAGTCTTTAGAGCTCAAGCATTGATGTAATCTTTTTAAGAAAGTTGTGTTTTAAGAATGACCAGCATCCTTGAGCACCCTACCCTCTCTTCCTCCTCACCCCGATTGAGCCGGTCTGCATATGAAGTCTTTTTTTGAAAGCAGATGGCATAAAAAGAGTTTTATTGCTACGAAGCGTGCGCTTCTCAATGTCACGCTTTCTCAAGCAGTCATTTGTGGCATGTAATATGGTAGCTGCTAGTCAGAGCCATTTTCCAGACTATTCTCTCATTATTCAGTGCATGGTGCCATTTTTTGATCTCCATGCATATCCTCACCATCAGACTAACCTGAGTGCTGTACTGTATGTATGAGCTAGTTTCAACAAAGCATCATACCTCAAGCTTATGGTTGCAAAGATCTCCGCTGCATTTCCTGTACCAAATTGTGTTCCTGTCTATCAACTTGTCTGTCTTGACGTGTTGTCACGTGATTCTGTTCTCTGTTTGTAAAAAGTGTTGGGTTTCCCCCTTTTATCCCCTATCTGGAATTCCATAGGAGGGCTTCTGCTGATTAACGATACGCTTCCGAATCGCCTGTAGAGCAGTTCTGCTGTATAACTCTCAAATTATTTCTCTGCACACTGATCTCATTATTTTAAAGTTCATGCAAACCAAAAAAAAGTTATATTTCTATTATGCAAAGTTGCGGATGTATTTTTAGAAAGCTGTAAAATAAACTCCACACATTTTGTTTATTCTGAAACATTTAATGGGGCTCATTTTCAGAGTGTCTAAATGATTCGTTGGTACAGTTTTTGCTTTTGAACAAGACAAAAGGTGAAATGAATTAGGAATTGAGGGCAAGAAACCTCCAGAGACTCAATTATCTGTTCTGACAGATGCATCTCTCACTCTTATAGTTTATGGTACAGTTTGTGTATGCAGGAATGGGTCAGTGTGATGTTTTCATATTAAAGTTGCATTATAGATTTGTGTTAGTGTAATACTAATCGCTTCTAAAGGGCAAAGTTCTACATCTTTCCAGAAGAGTGATTTGTTCAGGCTTATCGCTGTCTTATATTGAGGCTTTTGATGAAATGATTGCGGATAATTAATCAGGAATTAACAAGCTCCTGTTTTGCTGTGCAGTTATAGCAATTTGTTTGTGTCTGCTTTCCCATTAAAATATATGTCCCATTATATTTTTCTGTCATTAAAAAGTCAGCTTGACTCAAAGCGGATAAAGATAAACGAAGACTGAGATGGGTACCTTTTAAGCTCTGAAACATTTGTAATTAAAAAAAAATAAAAAGTTGCAGACTTTTAGAATTATGGTCAAGCTCTACAAATTTGAGAAAATCAACAGGATGCCCAACAGAATGTTAATTAATGTTACACATACTACATAATGTTCCGTTAGTAACAATAATTTAGTAGATTTCTAAATACTGTTTCTATTCATCAAATAATCATTTAGAAGAACTTGTTTCACAGTTTCCACAAAAACATCAAGGAGCTGTTTTCAACCTTGATAAATACAAGAAATGTTTACAAGAAAGGAATTAAACACAAAATCACAAATATTGTCCTTAAAAGAGGTCCACATTATATACAGTGGGTACGGAAAGTATTCAGACCCCTTAAATTTTTCACTCTTTTGTCAGTCGTCCTGTCCCTGCAGCTGAAAAACACCCCCACAGCATGATGCTGCCACCACCGTGCTTCACTGTTGGGACTGTATTGGACAGGTGATGAGCAGTGCCTGGTTTTCTCCACACATACACACTGTACCGCTTAGAATTAAGGCCAAAAAGTTCTATCTTGGTCTCATCAGGACAGAGAATCTTATTTCTCACCATCTTGGAGTCCTTCATGTGTTTTTTAGTAAACTCCATGCGGGCTTTCATGTGTGCACTGAGGAGAGGCTTCAGTCAGGCCACTCTGCCATAAAGCCCCGACTGGTGGAGCTCTGGAGCTCAGTCACAGTGATCTTTGGGTTCTTCTTTACCTCTCTCACCAAGGCTCTTTTCCTCCGATAGCTCAGTTTGGCCAGACGGCCAGCTCTAAGAAGGGTTCTGGTTTTCCCAAATGTCTTCTATTTAAGGATTATGGAGGCCACGGTGCTCTTAGGAACCTTAAGTGCAGCAGAAATGTTTTTGTAACCTTGGCCAGATCTGTGCCTTGCCACAATTCTGTCTCTGAGCTCTTCAGACAAATCCTTTGACCTCATGATTCTCATTTGCTCTGACATGCGTTGTGAGCTGTAAGGTCTAATATAGACAGGTGTGTGGCTTTCCTAATAAAGTCCAATCAGTACAATCAAACACAGCTGTGCTCAAATGAAGGTGTAGAACCATCTCAAGGATGATCAGAAGAAATGAACAGCACCTCAGTTAAATATATGAGTGTCACAGCAAAGGGTCTGAATACTTAGGAACATGAGATATTTCAGTTTTTCTTTTTTAATAAATCTGCAAAGTTGTCAAATATTCTGTGTTTTTCTGTCAATATGGGGTGCTGTGTGTACATTAATGAGGAAAAAAATGAACAAACAATTTTAGCAAATGGCTGCATTATAACAGAGTGAAAAATTTAAGTTGAATCCTTTCCGTATTACAATACTTCTCAAGCCATATAATAACTTTTTCTGTAAAAAATAGATCAAAATGAGGCATAACTAAATAGGGCTCCTCTTCAGTCTATATGAAAAATGCAGTGTCTCCGAATTACTTTTGTAGGACTCATTTCTCTCCCTTATGTGAACACCAGATGGCATTATATGCTGCTCTCGTGATTTCAGATTCACACAATACAAAGAAATTCCCAAAAGATGCATATGTAACGAGCTGGATTTTAGTTATTCACCTGATTCAAGCAGATATCTACTTTTTAAGAATAAGTGTAGGTTGTTTTGTCATGCTGATTAGACAGAGGTGAGCGTCTTCTTAGACTCAAAAGCAATTAGATGTCGTTGGAATGCAGGAAATGAATAAAAAAACGGTAGAACAAAGGAAAGAATAGTCCAGATTAGAGAGCCAGTGTTGCTTGGCCCCATCCTGTGCCAAGAGAGAGGGAGCTGCTTTTATCACGGGCCTGCAGGTGGCCATTCAGCATTGGAGCTCCTGTTTAATTACCTATCCATAGTGCAACCAGAGATAAGAACACACTAGACACCCGACAATGAGATACACCCCTTGTGTTAGAAGAGTTTTGAATAGTCTCACTTTGCAAATAATACTCAACGCGTGGCAATGTTCGCATTCTAATGCGGTGCCTTACCGCACAGATGTCCTCACTTGCCAGGTGCCGTCAGTCAATTAACTGCAAAGATGTACATTATTAACAGAATTTGTGTGTTGTAATTAGTTGAAACAAGTCAGTCTTGCGGTGAACTAAAAACAGTCGCAGCCTTCAGCGCTAAAGACCCGTTCACACCGAGAACTATAAAGATAAGAGTTTTAAAAATAATAAAATAAAAACATTGACAGCCAATCAGAGAGCTTTAAAGAGCTTGAGCAGTTAAAGCAGCAGATGACATAACTGCAGTGAGTGCTTATACAGTATTAATGTAATGTAAATATATGTGGGATAAAATATATCTTTAATATATTGCAAGTAATCGGTAAGTGTACATTTATTGACAAACTGTTCAAAAAATCAAAATAAACCGAAATTCAAATTGACCATATTACCATATTTATAAAGGAGTGTTATATATTACTTTCATTCGTCACTGCTTTCCCCACAGTACTATTACGTTATGTGGTTTCGTTGTATTTAATCATTTCTGAGAGGAATTTATTTATTATTTTCCTTTAGAAAGGAAAGCATAGATTTTAGACGATTCTATTATGTTCTAATTTAACATTTCACAAATGAATACCGTTCGCCTTAAAGCTTTCAGAGAGTTTATTTCTATTTTCTGTAGAAGTCATCTATGTTGAACCCTCTTGTGGAATTCCTCAATCGATACTTTGCTGCTTTTGAACCAAAGTCTGTGGGTACCGTCCATGATTATGTGATTAAATGACTTTACCAGTAGAACATTTTTTTTCCACAAAAGCGATCAGACAAACATCTGTGACCTACAGGCCCTGGTTAAAAGGCTTCTTTGACCTCGCTTTAACCTTTGATGTCTGATTTGACCCCCAGCTTGCTGTGTTGTTTGTCTACTCTCCCTAAATGCAACTTACTTTACGCATGCGTCAACATCTTGCAGTAAAAAAAACTTAACCCATTTTCAGCCAATTTTCCTCTCTCTTTGACATACATCCAGACTGCACGCCTGTTACATGTTTAAGACTAACAATGACAGATATATTTGTCTTTGGGTCACATGACAGAGGAAGCAGTTGTCTGTTAAACTGTCCCTCTCGATTGTGTCTGTTTTATAGTTTGTGCATCTGGTTGTAGTGTGTGAAAATTAGAATTGCTTTGTTCTTTCGTCTCTGGGAATTTTGTCTTTTTAGTTTACACACTCAAATCAATTTCATTTTTTGTTGGTTACCATTTTTTGACTAGCTGAATTTTTGGGTTCAAAATTACTGGTGAAATTTTAACTAGATGTGAATATCAAATCACAATTATCATTAACTTGATAACGTGTTTTGATTTTTGGTCTTCTTTTTTAGATTTGGAACTAATTCAGTGAAAATTGAATGTGCTTAGAGTCAAAAATCATCAAAAATCATTTCCAAATCACAAGAATCACATCAAGAACAAAATTGCAATGCCTCAAATGCAATTTGACTTTTTTTAAAAATAGCAAAAAGGCACATGATGGTCAATGAAAAGGTTCCAGATCTTGATACACTTCTTGTTTTTTCAAATTTTGAGAGTTGATCTTGATTAACAATTGATGTTTTAAGAATGTTTCCAAACTGCATGGCGAAGAAGTTGCAGTTTAGGGTTTGTCAGATTGTCAGTGTTAGAGTTTTGTTCTTTTTCGTAGATGGGCATGTATATGCTCATTGTTTGTATATCCCCATCCCTTCCTTACAGCCAAAAACGTTAATGCTGCCCGACCGCTTCGTACTGCCTATACATGGACATGGCAACTGACTTACACAATCACCCCCATCATTATCATCTCCTATGTAGTATGTTCATAGGTCCAATTCCCTTGTCACAACCCCTCCCCCTTCCTCCCCCCTCTAGCTATGGTAAAATATGTACAGTCATCCATTCACTCAAACCTAAAGATTAAAACCAATCTAAGCAAAAAGTTTAATTACTAGAATGTAGATATTTATTTAACAAAAAAAAAATGCTATATAAATCAAAGGCTCAAATATGTACAGTTTTTGTAAGAAAACTGGATTATATATCAAAGTAACAACAAAAGAGAATAATGGTGAAGTTTATTTTTCATGTTATGTGGTGTGGATGTATGTGTTGTTGCCTCCCTGTACTCTCTCATGTGGGAAACAAAAATATATATCTAACCAGAAACACGATGACAGTCGTTTTGTTTTCACAAAGAAAAAACCTGTCCAAGAACATTCTTACACAACTTTCTTTTGTACGTTTTTTTTTCTTCATGCCAAAATCATGCGGGCAATTTGTTGATGTAAGTTGACAAAAAATTATGATATGCTTATGTGTTTATGTTTATACTATATATGCCGTTTATGCTTGTTAAAATTATAAATATAATGAGATCAAGAAATTCTGATCTTGATTTGCTAAATTCTTCTGTTGATGTGTATATTGCCTGTTTGTCAGTACTGTAGTGTGTGCTTTGACTAGTTATTGAGAACTTATGGTATTGGCTTTGGTTTATTTTTGGTGTTATTAAAGTCTGCCTCTTTAAGTTCTTTTGATTTGTATTTTTTTTTATTTTTTTTTTATGCAAGTCTTACTACAAACCTGATGGCACTTTTATCTTTCATTTGCAATGACAGTCTGAATAACTAGAAGGTGGAAAGCAGAAACACCTATGTACATGAAACTGAACTTTTTGTTTTTATTGCATGGCAGATACACCAAAATGGTTTTCTTCGATTATTAGAATCACTCCTTCCTTTCTGAATAGGTATACATCCATCTTACTGCTACGGCACTGCAGCATTTTAACATACAGAAAGCAGCATTCATTGTATTTTTAATTACTTAGATTTAGTTATTACTTAGTACATATTAGATGTAGCTTATTACATAGATCAAAGCCTTGCCCTTTAGAAATCAACCATATTTAATAGATAATTGCAGAAATCATTCAGCTGTCATTGTATTATGGAGACAGTAGCTGCCATTAGGAAGTCATTCAAAAGGCAAGAGTCAGTGCACTGCTGGGGAGCCACATCTTCCTGTTGACTTTGTTTCACTTTTTATAAAACAGATGAAACCGTCATAAGGTGAGACTTCACCTCGTAGCTTATATAATGATTTTCTTATATGCACTGTATGTTATTTCTTCTGACATTTATTTTTAGGTCAAGAGACTTCATGACAGTAGGAAATTATTAATTCATACATTTTTTTAATTATGCAAAATAGTAACGTTCATTAGTATTTTATTATAAATGATTAAAATGATTATTAGTGTTGTTAGAATAAAACAGAAATTTATATTAGTATTGTTAGCTAGGGCTGTGATAATAAATCAATGCATCACATTTTGTGGATCAATTCTGAGATTTTCTGAATGCATTGCATCTCTTTCTGAAATCGATTCTGAGCTTATTTTTTCGTTTTTAACCACACCCTCAAACGCTCATAAAGAAGAGCACTTATGCGCTTTATGACGCAAGATTAATGTAAACACAGCCCACTATGAAAACCCTTTTAACTTAACTTTATGAATGATTATTTTAGGTTAAAGTGTGTATAAGGAATTGGAAACGGATAGAGCGTTTCTAAAGCATGCAGTGCCATCTGCTGTTAAAAAGTAAGCTCAGAATCGATTTTAAAAGAGAATCGCGACGTATTTTAGAATTGATGCAGAGTCATTTCTCAATCATCGATTTATGTTCCCAGGCCTATCGTTAACCCAAGTTAATTATCAGCAACGCGCAACTTTAAATAGCTCGCTCACCCACAAAGACCTGTCAAGTCCTTTTGATGCAAACTTATAGTCTTTTACGTTCAATATTGTTTTGGTTTTGTCTTTTATTTTAGTTGATTTTTATTTTGTTTTGTTTTTTTTGTACGTTCTGCCTTGTATCCGTTAGTGTTTCTTTAACCAGTTTTCGAGACTAACTTGCCTCGTGTCTGTGTTCAATTGTAGGAGGCGAATTAGTTTTCCCAGTACTTGTAAAGGATCCCTTAGAGCTCCCCTCTGTAGCCACTAGTACACCCTCCATCCCCTTTCCCCCAACCCTCCGCCCCCACCTCACCATTATTGAGACCACCAAAGAGTCCCTGTCCATGGCCACTGAGGCGGGGGTACCTTGCTTGTCGGACCGAGGCAGCGATGATTGTGATGATGATGATGATGGCTTGATGATATCTGGGTATGGCTCTGGGGAAGCATACGACTCTAACCTGCCCCCTACTGATGATGAAGATTTTTACACCACCTTCTCCTTGGTAACAGATAAGACCTTGTCTTCGTCGACCTTTGAAGGTGGCTACAAAGCTCACGGGCCTAAGTGGGGATCCAAGGACTTTAGACCTAACAAAGTCTCCAATTCTGGTAGGACTACTACCACGTCTTTTTCCCCCAAGCTGAGCCGCTCCACAACCACGTCCACGCCACCCAAACTGCCCGCGGGCAAAATGAATCACAGGGAGCTAAAGCCCCAGCCCGACATAGTCTTGCTTCCATTGCCCACTTCCTATGAGGTAGACAACACAAAGCTGAAGAGCCCATTAATAACCTCCCCCATGTTCCGTAATGTACCCACAGCAATCCCCACGGAGCCGGGCATCAGGCGGGTTCCGGGGGCCTCCGAGGTGGTCCGTGAATCTAGCAGCACCACCGGAATGGTCGTCGGGATAGTTGCCGCTGCCGCTTTGTGCATCCTAATTCTGCTGTACGCCATGTATAAGTACAGAAACAGGGACGAGGGATCCTACCAAGTGGACGAGACCAGGAATTACATAACCAACTCGGCGCAGAGCAATGGAGCAGTCATGAAGGACAAGCAGCAGAGCGCAAAAAGCGGCAACAAGAAACAGAAAAACAAGGACAAGGAGTACTACGTGTGAAAACGTCGCCCGTCACTTTGACCGAACTTTGAGCTGTTGGGCGCTGCGCCGAGAGAGGGCGACAGGAGCCGAACCCCGGCGCTGCGCCGAGAAGGCAAACTCTGACGCGAACTGTACCATAAAGCACACTTACAACCGTAAGCATACCGCGAAGGTAAAATAGCAAACATTAGTGACCTTATTCCTCTATCTGGTCGGAGACGTTATCAGTGTAGAATATTCCACAGCTACATAATAATCCTAAGTGACTTTTAGAGGTATGTGAACCTTGGCGTAAATCTCGTTTTTCTTTTCTTTTGTAACTCTGTAAAAAAAAAAATGGAAAAAAAAAAAAGAGGAGAACGTTTCAAGCATGTAAGAGACACATAGTGCTGACGTCCGTAACGAAAGTGGGACCCAAAAAATGTTGTTCACGTGAAAAAAAGAACTCCTGCCAACAAAATAAACAAATGAATAAATATATATATAAATATATATATAAATTCTATATATGAGAAATTTGTATTGTTTATATACATTACATGTGGTGTCTTATCATTTTTTGCTCTCTGCAAAAAGAAGAAAAACACGATGTAATGAACGAAGACCGGTCACCGAGGCTCTGACAGCACAGCACTGTTATGATTTCCAGCCGAAACTGATCATTCTAAGTGTACAACCAACTGTAATATTGCAAATGTGTGAGTTTCCAGAAAGACAGTGACGTTTCCTTGTCTCAGTAAAGCGACTGATTGTAGTGCATGCCATGCCATCCTTCGCTTCGATCACGTCTGCCCACCGGGCCGATCCGATCATCAGACAGACCTCTCGTCCCTCAAAGTGATTCGACAAGGGAACGGGCCGCAGAGTGGAACTTTTTCAACCGTATGTATGTTGGTCCATTTGCTCTCGTCTCTTTTTTATACAGCTGTCTGGTGCAGACTGGCGCAGTGCTATGATACTGTTAAAGGATGTCTATACGAAAATAAATCTAATGTGAAAAGTGTGAAAAAAAAATCCTATCTGTTGTCACAGTCGACTGTGTCGAACGAGAAATTTGTTTACATATTTTATTACATGATAGCGGTTGTACTTTGTAGGTAGATGATGTACATACGAACCTAAGTTGTATTTTTTTTAGTAATTCTATTGTACAGAGAGATCATTTGATTGATTTATTCAGTGTGTTTCATGCTGAAAAATCCAACACTGTCAACTCATGTGAAGGAAAAATATATATATATACATATATATATATATATATATATATATACAGTACACACACGTTTTTGTAAGGAAAACAGAGAATATTGTTAGATTAGAGGTCTAATCTTTCTCGCAGATGTTTCTAAGTCTAAGCATGGATATTTGACTACTTGAAGCTGTCGATGAAATACAAGACACACTTCTTAATTGTACCAAGGTTTCCTTGTTATCAGTTGTTTTATTTATAGAAGAATCAAAGAAATATGTAATAAAGACAGACTAATATGGACATATATGGACATGCAGCTCAGATAATTTACGCCGTGTGTTTCTTACCTTAATGTCTTAATACAATCGGCCTGGACTGCAAGCAAGCCCAAACTTTTTTTGTTCTTATTCATATAGTTTTGCCATTTTTTATATGTTTGTTAATCATTGTACCATAAATATGATGTCAAGATGTGCCCATGTTATTTTTTAATCTTTGGTTTCTGTTCAACCTCACATATGCTTTTATTATTATTATCATTTATAACATCATAGTCATGTAGCCTCACCTTAGACAATATTTGGCGGTGATCTATAATAAAACATTCCATGGAGGTTGATCACATCTAAATATGTGTGTCGAGACATATTTTTCTGTCATTCTTTGCGCTGAACATCACACTTTAATTTCCTGTTCTGTTGGGACCTTATTAATGTGTTTGAAATATGCCTTCCCTAGCATGCTTTTAGTGGATTAATTGCCTCACTTTGTTTTTAGCGCAAGAAATGTGAGGTCGTCGTTTGTTATACAGAAGAAAGACGACTGCGTTTCAGTAGCCAATCAGAAAGCAACAAGTAAACAGACGCAGATTTATATAAAACCCTGTACCCACAATGACCTGTTAACAGCAAAGGGCAGAGATCTTGCGCTATTTTAGTTACCAAGGCAACACATAGGTACAAATCAGAAGCTGTGACTTCTGCTGGGGTTTAATTGTTTCATTAGACACGGTAATTAAAGTATGCCTGACTATAACAAGGACATCCAGAATGCTATTGTTTGAGAACGAATACAATGTTGGAAATCCTGACTGGGAACAAAAGCATCAACTTCTGTTTGCAATCAACATAAAAACAGACAGATATGACATCATGCATGTCTACAAATGGTGAGAAGGTGAGAAATTGTGACTTGTTTTTAGAGGATGTAGACTAATCATTGAAACAAATGTGAATGTTTCATTGTTAATGTTTTCAGTCCTAACATTGACAGCTATTAGGAGTAACAAAGTAAAGTCACTCATTTTCAGTGGCAATTTTAAAGATATTTGAGTGTGTAGATGCAAAAACACTTGATAAAGTTTTATGCAAATGAGCAGCAACAACCCTAGTGGTCCTTTTTAACTGATTCATTGTCAAAGCAAATATTTCTTTCCACTCACTACATCTCATTTGTTTTTGGGTTTTTTTAATGCTTTGACTACTTGGTGTATATACAGGTCATCACTGAAATCGTCCAGCAATAAAAACACCTACTGTAATCTCCAAAAAAGAAAGTCACTATGAACAAGCATTTCTTTTCTTCCCAGGTGCTGACCGTAAGTCCATATGTATAAAAAGAGCTGTTAAACCACATCCACCCATTCTTAAGATTTCCAGGTGGTGGAAGGAGCAGTGAAAGAGATTTGCAGGATGTTGCAAGAACTGGCAACAAACCAGTTTTTCTTCTTTTTAACAGCCGATGAATTTACTAAGCGCCACTTTTGTGTGTACTGTGGTATTTTAGCATCTTTTTTTTTTCACAAACCACCCACAATCCAATCTAACCAGGTGCAAAATGTGCTGAAATAGTGCTGTGTTAAATTTTCATTGTCATTCATTTTGGCTCACACAATACTCTACCACAATTAATGCATGCTTTTGTGGCCATGTTTGTATCGTTCCCGAATTTGAATAATTTAGTGTAATTTACCTGGTGAATTCCTCCCTGAGGAAACTGCCCTACAAGATGACTAATTCCTCCAAGGAGGCTGTAAAATGTTGTACTTGAAAATCACTTACTGTGTGTCCAAAAAGGAGTATATACAAGGAGAGAATATACATTATTTTTATTTTATGTATTTTTTTTATTTGTCAAATATCAACCCACATACATTTAGTTAATCAATCAGTTATTGACCAGTTATAGGTAATTGTTATTTTAAAAACAGGCTCCAAATATCTTGCAAGAACGCCAATTCTCTTGACCAATCCAAAAACTTTGACCAATTTTATTACCTTTGCCCAAGTATATATAATATTCTTTTTAAACAGACAGAGCACAGAAGTTGCTCTAAATAAAAGAGGAGCGTGAAATGTACAATTTCGTAATGAACATCTTATTACATGGGTGGCTGGATTATTGAACCACACTGACTTGAGGAAAACCGTTTTCTGGGTAAAGAGAAAGTTAATTAAAATTCTACAAAGGCTTAAAATTCAATAATCCCTCCTCAACTTCCAGATAAGTTATGTTGATTGGGACCATTCATCAAAACAGACCTTTTCTGTGGTCGAAATTAGTCCTTCCTTTTCTGTAGGAAAGACTTTTGAGTGGGAATCTAATCTAACTGCTTTTGCCATTTAATGCTGTTGTCAGTATATATAAAGCAATTGTAATAAATTTGCATGCTATATGAGAGGCTCAGCCATAAAATCTAATGATGACACCAGATTTAATCAGATTTTGATCGACTGCGTCAATAGAAAACCGAAAGAGCAGAACTACATCATGCAGTATGTGAACATATTAACATCCTTATGAAGAGATTGACAGGTCATGATTGATTGATGCTGGTGTTTCCTTAACAATGGCTTTCATTCACTAATAAATGTGCTCTTTCTCACTTCACAGGAGTTTTTCTTGAGTTGTCTGTTAAGTGATTAGTGCTGTGCGATTGTTATGTTAATCAGTATACTGCTCTGAAATGTGTATATTTTTACAAATCCAAAATCATGAACACCATGCTACCAAACAAGAACATATAAACCATGCAAAATACAGCAAAATTGTTTTTGCATGCAATATGTACTATAAATGATTGATTATGAGGGCCTCTTAAAAGTCAAATGAACTTTATTGTAATGGATCATTTTTCTGCTGCCTTTGAAGGCTTTTGAAACATGTGTTATCGTGATGCAACCCAACCCAATCATGCTGTTGGTCCAGAGTGATTAGTGACATGAAAATTTACAGCGCCAGCAGAATTCAGCGCACCTCTGGGGAGTCATGCACCGGCTGAACAACTATCATTGAGAAGAGCGGGAATGATAACAGATATATTTTTACGAGTATTATAGACCTCCCTGATGATATCCATAAAATATAGCATATGCTTCCTTTTCGAGGTGACATCCTGCACATGTCATCACTGCAGGAAAAAAAGCATTGACATTGACAACAAATGCATCACTGTAATGGTAGATGGAGATGTACGTGTGACACACATACATCTTATAATAGGCTAACGGTAAGTCCGTTTATTCTATAAAAATGGTTCAATCCAATAGCGAATTTATAGATGGTCTATTTTCACTGTCTAGAAATTTTCCTATTGTCCCTCAAATAAATAGGGGATCATCAAAACCATGCCATTCTAAAACTGTAGCAGGAACCTGATCCACAGAGACTGAGAAAGAGAGAGAGAGAGCGAGACTGGTAAAAGCCTTGATTCATTATTAATCTAAGCTGCAGAGCACTGGAGATCAGCCACTGCTTTACAGGAATACTAACACACCAGACTGGGACATTGCTGTGTCGGACTGAGCAGGATATACAGTATGCTTGTGCAAAATATGCATCATTGCCATCAGAGGATTAGCTTTTCTAAACTACTTCTATATAAGCTGCATATTTCAGCACACACAGCAAATCATAAGAATGTGATTTTCTCTATTTTCGCAGTTTTTTTTTTCTTCTTCTTCTTTTTTGTTATTGCTATATAATGTTATTTTTAGTGGTAAAAAAAGAAGAGTGTAATGAAAGTGTAGACAATGAAAACTGGAGGGTAAAATTTAAAAAAAAAGTACTTTTTTGTACTATAAATGTACTATATATATATATATATACACAGTACAGTGCAAAAGCAAAAGTCTTAAGCCACTAGTATTTTTACCAACAAAAAAATGGTTTGAAGTGGGTTATTTCTATCTTTTGCACTCGTTTTTATCAATTAACTTCTATTAACTAAATCAAATAAAATTGGTATTAGAGCTTTTGGTAAAACATCTGTGCCGGGGTACACTTGCCCATAGGTTTTCAGGTAGCTTTCAAGATAGTTTTTTTTGAAGCATCACTGGCTGTTGTCAGACTCCTTATGCAGACAATAATCTCACTGAATTATTACAATCAAAATAATGACAGAAATGTAAACTGATACCACGCTACCGCAAAAGATAGAAATAACCCACTTAAAACCAATTTAGACTTTTGCACAGTATTGTATATATATTCATATTAAGGCATCATTCCCCATTTAGTTTAAATAAAATAACTAAAACAGAAGTACAACTTGAAATAGATAATTAAATTATTACTGACAAAACACATTTCTACATATATATATATATATTTACTGAATCAGTATTTTAAATATGCATTTAAATACGCATTTTAAATAATGCTGTAGAATCAGTAACAGAAGGACAAACCAAAAGCCAGCCTGGTGTGATATTTTTAAACTAAACTTTTCACTTAAAGTGTGCTAATATAATTTGTAAAGGGGAAAAAATATAAAAATTGAAAACTGAGCAATTCTAGTGCTTGTTTAATCTTAAGTGTTCATATCGCAAAATATCAAATTATACAGAGTTTGGCTCAGTAATTAGCACTAAGCATAGTCATGCAAAATACAGGTTGAAATAGTGCTGCCACTGTTCTCTGTTACTGAATGCACAGCGCCCTCTAGAGACACGTGATGTGTGTGCAGGTGTGTGTGTATTTGTGTGGGCATGTGCATGTGTGCGATCACTGGAGTTCTACAGGGGGGTGATTCTGAAGGAGAGCCTGTGGTCAGATCCCCTGCCTGTTCAGGCCAGCGTGACACAGACAGCATGATGTACCAATGCTGCATTGTCCGAAGACAATGCCACAGTTCTCCCAAACATTCCCTTTCACCAAGTAAGTGGAGCAAAATGTCGGTCACAGAACAGTATGGTTCTTGTAAAGACTTCCTCCCTTTTGTTTGCGAAAGAAAAAAGAAAGGAGAAAAAGACTTTGTAGACTTAGTTAGAAAACTACCTTCATGTGACCAAGTCTTCATTTAGTTTTATTCAAGGATCCTGTTCTATAAAAATATATATAAATGTACCTAAATGAATGCTTGATCACTGCTTGCTGAAAAGTGTTGGGAAGGTATGAGATTCACTCTTAAAAATGTTTTTTAAAAGTTTTATGTATGTACTGTATGTGTTCATTCATTCTGATTTTGATTTTATTTTATTTTATGCAATAGCACGTTTATCATCATTATATATATATATATATATATATATATATGTATATATATATATATACATATATAAAAATACCCCAAAAATGTAATTATATTGTAATGTCCTAAAACCTATAACTTTCTTCTACAGAATACAAAAATAATAAATGAAATAAAATTGAAAGTATGGGGTAAAATGTAGATACTGTATTTCAAAATCTACAATACTGTATCAAATAATGTTTCAAAAAATAGGAAAAGATGACAGAAGTTAAATTTTTGGGTGAGCTATCTCTTTAAAAACTGATGACATGGACCACAAATCAGCATCCCCATAATGATCGATAACATGTTTCTTTCCCTTACTTTGCCTCCAACTTAATAAGAGGAATAAAAATCAATATAAAGATGATGACAGATCACACAACAACACAATACAATAGGGTTATGGATCAGGATCAGACATAGATCAGAACAGAATGCGTTTAGTATTGACATAAAGCATTTGCTGAGCACTCAGCACACAGCATTTAAGGAAAGCGTACAAAGAAAAAAAACTCTGGGAAAACAGGAAATAAACTCTTAACAGATTTAACATTTAACAGAATTTGCAGAGCATGAACGTGCATACCAGGTGTAATGGTCCTCGCCTGAAAACCTGAAGATTTTCATAAAAGTGCTAATGTAAGTCAAAATGGGGGGGGGGTTTAAGTTCTATAATCTGTATAGAACTTAAACCTCAAGGGAGGCTTTTGGAATTTAGTCAGAAAATTGAAAGTGTTGGAAAACTGGATCATTTATTCCCTTTGCTCCTTGATTTTCATTGTATTGATGTTCTTCAGAATCTTCAGAGTCATGCAGGTTTGGAGTGACGTGAGGGTAAGTAAATCATGCTAGAATTATAAATACAAAGTTTAAGATATAATAATCTGCTGTGTGTCCTGTAAATGTAGAAGCCTAATCCTGCTAAATTTGGTGGCTTTAGCATGAGAAACGAATGAAGGAGCATTTTGTGCATCAGTAATGGACTATGGAGGCAAAATGAGAGTGATGAGAGAAAAAGCGCGGAGGAGAGGAATCCGGTCAGAAAAATAAGCACGTTTGAATTGGTTTGACAAGTGCATCAGGCCAACATAAATATTAGGTTTCCGTAACAGAGCTTTTACTGTGAATGAGGAGGCGTTCGCCCTCTGTTTCTATGGAGGTGCAAAACAAAATAACATTTGCAAATGTGTGAATAACTGTTTTCCCTCCTCTTATCATGAAAAACAAGAGATGCTTTAAAGGAGACATACGACTGGAAATACAGACTCCATCCCGGGGCGGCTGTCAGAACATTGAAATGTTTTGTCAGAGTAATGAGCCGTGTTGGTTTCACCCCTGCAATAAACTCAGCTCAACCAAAAGACTTTGAGAAGATCCCACCTGAGATCCTACATGCTGGAAAAGCTACTGCAGTCTGCAGTAAATCTTAGAGAAACGGCATTGGAATTAGCCGACTTGAGATTGTAAGGTGACCCAGTCGCTGTAGATGCTCCCTATACAAGATAGCAATATTTCATTGCATATTATAAATCTGCATAACCAGCAGGGTTTTTCTCCTTCTGGCATAAGATCATGAGTTAAAAAGAACTCTTTATTTTATTATATAAATCCTTGAAGGGAAACTAAATTTAAGTAATCTACTCATACTGATATTTTCCGAGGAATGTTTTGGTTTCAGCTGAATGATTTACTAGGTTTAATATATTTCCAGTTAACACCTGTTTCTGACAGCCTACCTGTTCTTGTAAACACTGGATATTCTTTCATTCAAGTGGACTGAATAGAAGTAGACCACAACTTGCCTCTCTTTTTAACACCTTCAATGTCCTGCCACAAAACCCTAATGCAAATTAAAACCAAATCTGTTAGGCCTCATGAAAGAACAGTCATCTTGCACCTCAGAAATCGTCCTTACTAAATATATTTTAGCTGAAACTCAGCTTCTCAGATGGATTGGCTGTCAAGTTTGGGCATGAATCTGGATTATTTAACGAGTCTATAAATTAAATTTAATAGCAACCCAACCAAGTCATCAAAGAGCTTCTGGAAGCTGGCCTCACAAGATTTACATCTTTATGGTCTATTAAATTTATTCACATAAAATTCTGCATCTGTGATCCTAGCTTTTATCAGATGAGCAGGATATATTCTTATGATTTATGACTATTTCAACCTGATTCTTAATAAAATGATGAAGAGAAAATGCATTTAGACATCTGTGAGGCATCTTAATTCAAGGACAAAAAAAGAAGTGCATGTGAAGGATGGGGAAAGAATTTTTCCAACACAACTTGTCGGATTTGCTGCGTCTTTAATCAGCCAAATGGCACAATAAAACAAACTTGGCATTAAACATAGTAGGAAACAAGGCACATGTAACAAGCTGCCAATCAACGTTCTTAATGGTTCCTCTCAAAATATATGTTAAATACATTCAATATTAATTCAGACCCAAAGTTTCTTTTCAGTTGTAAGGCTTTCACAGCATCAGGAAGAAATGAAATGTATGAAGACATAAAAGCAAACCCATAAAACGTATTAACCTTTATTTTAACAGCATGCCTATTATTATCCTCTTTAAATGAAAAATTGTGGGAAAAACTGCTGTTACATTACAAATGTGTTATATATGTAAATGTTAATAATAATAACAACATTATTATCATTATTATTGCATTAAATTGATCATACAGTTTGTACCTTACAGGTTAAGAATGGTTTCAAGCATGAAATTTCTTTATAATGAAATATTTTGCTTATAAACAGATGAAATTGTTTTGAGCATAGCTCTTAGAGATAGACTGATATGTTATCTATTAACAGTAATGTAAGAAATCAGAATGTGTTGATTAACATGAGTTAAGCTAGATGTAGATATGACCATATATCAGACCTTAAAACAATCAGATGTAAATATAATGTCATACGAATTCCAGGCTGAATTACATGTGTTTTGAGCGCAGGTTGGTCATCAAGCATTAAAGATATTTGGAGCATGTTCAGTTTGAACTCTATTCAAAGTGCAAATTCTTGGCTCTAGAAGCTAACCTTTATAAGACTTAGATAAAAGCATAATTTTGCCTTATCCATGTGCTGTATCAGTGACTAAGTGCATCTCCAAAAGCTGCTAAGATTCTTACCAGAGCCAAGGAGAGGACATATGAAAATAAGATATAAGATTATATTGATAATAACGTAAGAACTGTTAGGGTGGATTACTGTGACATGTATAGACATGTGCGTAAATGAATGAGAGAAATGAACTCACATTTACAATGCAAGACGTTGTTTGATTGAACAGTTTGATTTGTGATTTGTATGTAATACAGTCAAATCCTTACTGCTTAGTATCATACGATTCTCAGAGAAGGTTCTTAAAGGTATAGTTAAGCCAGTAATGAAAATTGTGTCATCATTTACTCACTCTTGTCATTTTTATATTCTTCTATAGATATTTTGAAGAAAATAGGCAGGGTGCCTAATCTTCATTAGGTACTGTAAATCTTTTTTTGGGGGGTGAGCTATCCCTTTAAGAACTAATTATCTTTAGGAATTTTCCTTTTCCCCTCATCAGATTTATCCATGCAGGGAAAAAAGGTGCATTAAATATGAATAAAATGTTTGGCATCCCTCGGGTTGGACTCTGGAGCTGATTTACTGAATATATTGATATTAGGCCTAAGATTTTTTTTTTCGAGAGAGAGCGGCTAGATCACATCCAAACCAAATAGTCCACTGTCGAAGTATGAACATAAATGGCTTATCTTTGAACTGCAGACACATACATTTAAAGGCTTGCATCAACATTTCATTTGAATTTATACTGGCCGATTTGGCAAACGTCCGCTTTTCTAAGGAGTCACGTTATGACCTTATCTGAATAAATGGGACCAGGTCCCCCCTCCACCCCCCACTTTGGTCCCGCGTTCTTGTTATACCCCTATAAATGAGAACACTTCTTCGCACGCTGCTTAGAATTCTGTTCAGTACCTGTTTACCAGACGCATTCCTTAGAAGGCACACCATGGGACCCTTTCCTGGAGTGGGGCTTGTGTTTGTTGCTGTTGTGTGGCTCTCTTTTCCGATGCCTCTATCTTTAACGTTGGCAACCTCCATACTCCATCGTGCAGCACGGTGCCTTCCAAGACTGGGACAGTCTGTGAATAACGTCTCAGCGGTCCAAATGGACTAGTTCCGCTCGGATAAGCGATGCCCGGCCACAACAAGGGGTTCTGTTTCATGGTGCTTCCCAGGGACATGTTCTCTCCGAGCCTTTGCTATTTAGTTATTGGCAGCCTTGAAGACGCAGAAGTTCAGCCAGAGACCTCTGCGTCACACGGTTTGATTGTGTTGCACATGTTCAGACCCATCACTGTGCATTTCTGCAGACACATATTTAATGGTGTGGGGGGGGGGCACGCATGTACTCCTCGACCCCTTACGGCTGGTGCATTTCCTTTTTTTTATTTGTCATCATGCAACGGTTTCTCCATCTGGAGTTTTCCGCTGAACTTTTTCCCTCCCTTTTTGAATCCAATCACCCCTCATTGAAATTTCCCAGAATCACACACAAAAAAAATGGAGGGGTAGGTAGTGGAGTCATAGTCAGCAGCAGTTCAACTTTATTTTGTCTTGCCTTTTTCTTTTTAAAAGGAAGAGCACGGTTGTAGTACATGAGAACAGTTCTGTGAAACAAAGCTCAAAGCGCTCAGAGTGATTGTTTCAGCATGTTAGCAGTCGTCGTCATTTGGATCAGGACAGAGAGGTGTGGTCTCTCATCCAACCACAGACAGGACAGAGGACCATTTCATCTGTGATTTTCATGTGCACACCAGCACCGTATTGACCCAAATGAGTGACTACCAATCTGTCAACGACATTCGAAAACTTTTCTCTAACATTCAGGAGTAACGAAACTTTTCATCAGCTTTCCTGTACACTGCAGTGAAGCCACATCCGGTGACTGAGGCCATTGATTTGTCGATTGTTGAGTACAATACGTGCTGAAATAGTTAGTATTTTCCTAATGGGATGCCGGGAATGCTTTTATTACCGGTGCAAATTAACTGAACAGTGTATCAGGGATGTAAAAGCTGATGGTACATAGAATATGAACGATTGTCAGCTGAAGAGGGGAAAGCATGACAAGTGCATAAACAGGCCACATATTAAAAATAAACATTGAATGTCAATAAAAATAAATTATTCTCTTTTCATATAAAAGCTGGGTACTTATGCTTTCTCTTCTGTTCAGCAATTTGGTTTTCTTTTGTAAGCAATATGTTAAGTCGCACAAAAATATTGCACACTTTAACTCTATGTTAATCGCAAAGAAACAAGTTAATAATAGTGCATCTACAAATTTTTTTGCTGGCAACAATGTAATCTCAAAATTGAAGTGCAAACCACACGGTCAGTATTTAGAGTCTATATTCATTTCATTCTTTTTGAAAAGTGGTTAGGAATGTAGGACACCTGCTGATCGTTTTAGACAATTCAAGAAAATGACTTGGAGCCCCGCCCAAGTGTTTCCACCGGAGCCACTGTTAAACAGTTTGAAAAGCATCTTACCCCTCGATTTCTCTCCATTTTACAAAAATAAAATCTTCTAGCATTCACAGAAAAGGCTATTTGACCTTTTTCCAACAAATTATCGCTGCCCGTAGCACTTCTCTAGCCAGTGCCGAACATCTTTAAGGTTGTAGAAAAATGGACCCTTACCCCCAAGGTAAGCAATTTTATTCTTCTGCACAATGCAAACCCGCTCATAGGCCACACCGTAGGCTACGTTGGCGTTGTTGTCCATGCAATCTGCCACCAATTGGCACTGAGGCGGTAAAGAAAAATGCTCCAGAAGTGTCCGGGCGGCAAACATCCTCTCCTCCAGATTACGGTGTTTCCTCACTTCAAATGAAAAGTTCTCCATGGGAGGAGCCACCCAGCCATCTGAGGGGTGAGCCTCATCGATGTAGACAAGCAGGAAGTCTGCCACGTCCGAAAATTCCTCAACCATCCGCCGGAAAACCGGCAGCTGGCTTATAAAGGGGGGTCAAGTGGCCGAGCCGAAGTTGACCACCAACGGGCGGTCGGGAGACTCAAAGTCCAGAAGATGGCACTCGTTGTGGGTCTTACCGCTGATTCTCCAGCATCTGTTGATGCCAGGAACCTTCACCACCTTGGAGTTTGGAGCAGCTTGGCCCAGCTTCACCTGAGCAAAACAATTCCACATTTACACGTTACTATTTCTGAGGACATGGGCAATGAGCAATAATGCCTAGTGGCCAGCTGAAAGATCATGACTACACTGAAAATTACTTCACATTGAATTAGTGGGTTTATTGGCCTCTGTTGTTATGGAGACTCGAGTGATGTCACCAGGCTTGAGATCTCCCATTCACAGTTGTATACATAAAAAAAAAATAAAAATTCTTTGGAGGTTTGTCACTGCTCTAAACCAATGTTGTGGGCTTGCACCTTTGAACACCGGCTGTAAGAACTTTTAAGCATCTTGTAGAAAAAGTACAGCGCATGATCTCTCTGATCTCTAGTCAGATGTCTATAAAATTGCCATTTTTGTGATTCTGTGAGTGCACATAAATTCTTGGAAAAACACACGAAACCCATCCTCTCACTGTGCCAAAAAAAAAAAAAGAAAAAAAGTCTGAGTCATTGGCGTTATTTGAAATGATTAAATGATTTCCTCAGCAAGACTTTGTAACCAAACAATGATATAGTTAATGGTTGAGGACAATGAATGCACATTAAGCTAGTTTATCTTACCCCACAGGGTGATCTGATTGATTTTTAGTTAAAAAGTAACAGGAATGTGGATCCAGACATTTAATGAATTAAGAGCATTGACCCAAGTGGTCACTGACTGTCTGGAGGGCAAAGTTCACACACCTTTATAAGGATTAGAACTGCACCAAATATCACGTTTTGAAAACAGAGCAAATACATATTTAAAATTAGTTAGAGGACGTACTCCTACATTGTTATTTGGTGTCATACTGTGTGTATATATATATATATATATATATGAAGCAGCAATTTGAATATCATAGAAATCAAGAAGAATTATTATGTAACATTATGCCACATTTACCATGCTGTATGCAAACTGAAAACTTATTTAAAAACGAATTAACTAATTGCAAAGTGGTCATAAGATAAAATGAACATTGCCCTTATTGTGCATCATTTTCATCAGCATCTGTTGTTTTTAAATGCGCTTTAAAGCCAATTTGACGTCACTACGTGTGTTCATTGATATAGTACTTAGAGAAAATATACTGTAACTTGTACACTAAAGTTTGACCAAACATTGCATTATGTCTACTTAACATTAAAACAACATAGACAAATATTCCCCATCAGCCCTTTGTACTTGTTTGAGTGTTGTGCTGTCAGCTTACCTGTTTGTAGGCATCCAGCAGAAAGCTGTTCCATATGGAGCGCACGCCGGCTGTGGTTAACATGCGCTGCCACTCACCCGTGGAGCCCGAGCAGCTCAGGAGTGACACCACACGCTTTACCAGCACTATCGAATCATACAGCACGAAAAACAGGCAGTTGGAGAAGAAACCAGGCAAGATCTGCAAAGTTACCAGGAGGTCCACACTAAGCATGCCCATTTCGCGCTGATTTTTTAACAGGTGGTTGACGCGCACTTTTGCTTACTTAAGTTCACCTTTCCCTGGTCAGATATCATCTCCTCTGCCTTCCCCTTCATAGGAAACTTTCATTTACCTATAGAAAGCAGAGCCGATTTAAGGATGTGGGCGTTTGCGCGCGGGGAGCCCGAATCTGCGTCTCTCCAAGCATCGGGCGGCTTTACGCACAGAGGAGCGTTGGTGCCAAACGTCTCCCTCCTTTCCGCTTTACAATTAACTAAAGGCTACCCGTTGGGCAGGTTCCTCAGTCGCTCTGTGTCTTTTTATACCGTAAATCATTCCGGGCTGTGAAATAAAGCCCGCGGGGCTGGTGAGAGCGTGACGTCATAACGAGGGCTTTCTCTCCGGACAGGACATGCAAGAAACGATGAAAACAAATTCAACGCTTTTTAACGTCGGTTGCTGATTACAAAAGGAGATTACGTGTCCCTGCATTAATTTGCATGATATAAATATTTTGCTTAATACGTGTTTTTTAAATGATACAGCGAGGTCTAGAAGTTATTGAATAGTGTCAGTTCAGCAGATAGACGTATGACTATAGATAGATAGATAGATAGATAGATAGATAGATAGATAGATAGATAGATAGAAGGTTGCCTAAGCCTGTCAGGACAAGGTTAGATATGTTTGTTTGTTAAGATTAGATCCCTGTAGAAGATGCAGATAAGTGGATGCTTATCATTGTTGCGGTTGGAGGAGCATAATTCTGAGCTCTGACGCACGACACAACGCAATACTCGCTTACCCATTGAAAGTGAGTCGAGGGCTATGGCCTCTCCCCCAAATATTTCTCCATTGTGATTGACAGCATGAAGTCATCCTCAACAGTGTTTGCTCTTGTTTATCCCCAAGGTTCCCGATTCCTTGCCAAACTGGTTTAACCGTTGAAGTCAGACGCATTATATACGTCTAATGACCAAGTTCATCTGGAGGCAGCGATCAAAGCACTTGAATCTCAGGGTGATGACCCCCAGCGTGAATTCAGATATGTGACGAAGCGACTACGGCAGCACTGTCTCGTATCCCATTGACCCAGAAATTTCATCCAAGCCAATTAAGGTCAGCAACACAAGGATTCCTTTGTCCAGTGGTCATTTGCATCTCAAACACACATATCAATCTCTGCTTGTGTACACAGTGTTTACATGAGAGGCTGCATATAGTCCTTTTTACCTTAGATCTTTGTCCAAAAGAAATCATGGAGGATAGCAGGGGATGGGGAAATTATGAAAATATGTTTATCTTATACATCAGCGATTCCCAGATGAATAGTGCTGTAACAATAGCAGGATTGATGAATATTGCTTTTCCCTTTCATGACCAGCTCTTGGCGGGTCCCTCAGACTTGACATTCAACTTAAAGACTTGCGATGGGTCGTTAGGTTCGTCTTCTTATAGACCAAGCTTGCTCGTGTTTGGGTGTCGGGTCTGTAGTGTTTGCTAATATAGCTGAACATCTTTCTAACTAACTCCAGGACAGAGCCAGAAAAGAGTCGCAATTATGCTTTTCAGCTCGGTCTAATTCATGTGGTATGATGGATTGTTGTTTTTGGAAATGAAGTCCTCAAAGAACTTCAGGCAACAGGACATTACAAAAATATGCAGAGCCATAAAGTCTATAATATGCTATGCAGTTTATGTTTACAGGGACATAAATATGTATATTGGCAAAAGTTGCCAGGAGATCTTGCCAGAGAAGAAGAATAATTCACTTTTTGAAGATTATTTTGAGACTGCACTTTATATTTATTCTGCAAATTAATTATTTCCTGCTTTCCTTGGTGGTTGTGGAGAATTGTTAAGACGTATGGAAAATCCGGATGGAAAATTTCACTTTTCACACCATAAACACAATGCACAATATTCACATAAAGCTGCATCGCTGAACCCATAACCTCCAACTTCTATAACAAGAAGTGCTGTAAATGAAAGGAAAAACCGTATACATTTATGAATATGCTACATCTGAAATCCTGATAACACCAGTGCCAGATAAAACTTGATCCAAATGAGTTTATAATTGCTAGATAAGGCTAATTTACCATTAGATGAATGATGACATATGTAATGCTAAACCTGACCATTACTTCACTGAAGGTGGGGCTGCATACTTTACAATTGCCAAACACTCCAGAATATTCAGAAACAGACCTCGGTTTCTCAGCTGTCGCATAAAGCAGACCCCAGGAATGTCAGAATTGTAATTAGCATTCAAAACTAGTGTTACATGTTAAATTAATAGCTATAGTAGAGCTGGAAACATTATATAAACTATTAAAGACTCTTTTACTTAGTGGCAGCAGTAAAACGAACACATGCTATGATCTCAGCAGAACACCAGTTGGCTATATCCTCATCCGTTTTAGTCATTCAGTGAGTCAAGGTGGATTGTATGTTTGTATAATTGTTGTAGCTTGGAATTGTAAACTGCCTCCACTGATTCATATGTTCCCCACAAATATTTACTCCCATCTGTGCACTGTGTACAAGCAGGAATTAAGCCAACAGACAATGAGCTTTAGAATGCAAACTTGGCTTGCCACGTCTTTATCCGCAACAATGTATAACAGGATTGCAGCCAAAAATTCAATTACTACCTCTGCATCGAGTGTAAACGGGGAGACGGTGACCCATTCAAAATGCACTCTCTGTGCACCACGTCAACCTGTCTTTTCCTGGCCTTATAAGAGGTTTAAGCTGCCTCATAAAGTGCATCCAGACTGCGTGCTACTTGGTTCAGAGGGCTGTAAATGTAAGGATAGTTTACTGTGGGCATTTCAGCAAACTTTCCAATCATTTTAAAATTGTTTTGTTGCTTTCTCGCCCTGGGCAACCACTCAAATCAACTTAATCAACGCTTCAGTCTAGTGACACACATACAAGAGTGTCCAAACGTCTGGGAGCGCTAATGAAAATGTGCACTTTTCCCATTTTTTTCTTCACAGATTCTATCAGCATCATTTTGAAAAGAAAAATAGGTGAAATTAAAAGTTAACATGCATTTCAAACAGTCTAATAATCATGTGAAATAACAAATTGCGCTGTCAAGTGATTAATCATATCCAAAAAAGGGGTTTTGCTTCCATAATATATGTGTATGTACTCTATACATTATGCATAAATAAAGAAACAAACAGTAAAAAACTGTAGTATTTATATGTATTTAGAATTACTGATTTGTCCGTATTTGAACATATTTAAAAATAAATATTCCTATATATTCCTCATGCAAAAGCTATTATTCCAGTCTTTAGTGTCACATGATCCTTTTATGATATGCTAAATTGCTGCTCACAAAACGTGTCTTTGTTTCAATGTTTAAAACAGATTTTCCAACTTTAACATTTTTACCGAAACTGCGATACACTACAATTCAAAGGTTTGGGATAACTACAATAAAAAAAAAAAAATAAATACTTTTTCCAAGGATGGATTAAACTGATCAAACATTGCAGTGAAGACTTACATAAAATCCATTTGAAATAAAATCTGCTCAAGGTACTTTCTATTTATCAAAAAATCCTGAATTTGTGTGTTTGAACTTCAGTTCACCCTTCTCATCCTGATACACGGAACAGGATTAACAGTCTCTCTCACACACCACAAAATCTGAGAGCGAGCGCATACTTATATAACAACACAAACAGTGGGGTCTGCAGACTAGGCTTATGTTTTGACTGAAAATGTAATGCAGAACTGTCAAGTGGGTCAGCAGTGGGTTTTGCTGGCAGGAATCAGATGCATGTGCAGGGATTACATCTAAAGGCTTATGGGCTCTCTGCATGCCTGCCCAGCTGTGACAGAAGCAGCATTGCTTCAAACTGCCACTTCATCAAATCAGCACAAGTGCGTGACTGAGAAATTATAGTAATTTACATTTGAGATTCATTTGCATTTTAAGTTTAAGCAAATAAAAAGTTGAACAAGCCAATGATGAGGGTGGTGCAGGTTACATTGCGACAACCTCAATTGTATTTATACTACTCGCATTTCCAAATATTTAAAATGAAATTATAAAATACATTAAATTGATATAATCATCTCAGAAAACCTGTGAAATCCATAAACAACAAACTGAGAAAATAAGCACGGCAAAGAGAGCCTTTCTATGAGACAAATAAATATCCAGCAAAATACTTTGAAATCGCCTGGAGATCTTGGAAGCAATGCAAGCCATTTTTCTCATGCAGAATTATTTAGCTCCAAAAATCAACAACACAAGGCATCGATTAGCTCATTCTTAAACAAAAAAGCAGCATTCACAAGTCAGTTGTTCAACGCAAACCCTGAGAAAACGATACTTAACCATTGTATCACCACTTCTAAATAGTGACCTCAAAGCCCAGAGATATAAGTGCAATGATCAGCTTTGGTGGTAATCAGTGAAAACATCTCAACACTGCAACTGCACAGGAAAACATGTGCAAAAAGTTCAATGCCCCCAAGAAGCATTATTAGGAATTTGTCTGCTAAGCTGAAGAAAAGAAAAAAAAAAGTGTAGATGTTTTACAGCCTACTTGAGGAAACAGGCACCACATTCATCCTTTTCCTCAAGTTGTGAACTGCGGACAGTCAAGGACTTTGGCCTTCCTCAAGCCCAGTGTGGCTCCAATCTTGCGAATGAGAGACCTCCTGCAAATTTCCTCGAAATGCTGGCATGGAGTTTCTCTACGCTCATGTGTATTTTGTTTTGTTTGTCTTGTCTGTGCCAATTGTATTATTTGCTAGACAGTCTGTGTAAACGCTGCGGTCTGCACACGAGGTTCTAAAACCTGGTTTTCTGAATGTATGTTCAGAAAGAAATTCAATTATAATAAGGGGATTTCTGCTCTTTGCGTTAAAACTTCACATTTGATCCTCAAAGGGAATAACTTTGAAACAAGAAAGATGCTCTTAAACTGGGATAAAGAATTAAGCTCTGATTCTAGTCGTGCAAAAGTTATAAACACATTCGGGAGTTCTGGCAAACCTGAGTCATGGTGTGTAACACTAGATGGTTTCTGCATGGCTCACACTATTATCAAGGGAAAATGCACTGGAAGGGTGTTCTGGGATCTTCTTAGAAACAGTTCATAACTCAAAAAATATTTTTTACTATTGTAAACTTTAACTGGCATAGCAAACTGTTTCCTGTGAGAACCATTGATTACTCTAGGGAGCTTTGCAACCAACACCTGTCCTCAGGACAGTTTACAAGGCCAATATGCTTAATGTTCATTACTTCAAAAGGTCAGTGACGTACAGAAACCTGAAATAAACACATTTTCTGGCATCCTGGCTGATTTTATCAGTGGTTTTACGTACCCCTTGCACATTAGCTGTATTAGTACTTAAGCTAATTGTGTCATTATTCAAAGGTCTAAAACAACAGGATGGAGGATAATTGGATTAATACTGAAAATCTCCATAATCTCTGTAGCTCTGACGTAAATTAATCAGCAAAATGGACTTTTTTTCTGCAAATAACTTTAAAGAGATTAGCCTTCTGCGGTTTGTGTGTGTCCCTTTACTCTCATTGAACCATTGTTGAGATTTAAATGACATAAAATTCTGTAATTCATACCACTTGATTACTACTGTATTATCAAATCCATACATCTTTTGAATCCATTGTAGGGGGAGATGATTCAAAATAGCAGAATTCTTATTTAAATGTACAGACTACAAACATGGAATTCACCAAGGTACGTAACACACTGGAAATTTAGACTTGCCCAGCACGTGTCCTTTATTGGACAAGGAATCTCTACAAAATGATACTTACGTATGCATGAGCAAGAGAAAGACTGATTAGGATGTAGAGACAATGGAAAGAAAGCTAAAGCTGCGGCTGCTTTTCGTCTCAATGCATTTTTTATTAAATGAGCCAGAATCTCTTACTAATGATACTGAGTCTCTAACTAATGATGTTTAGGAGCTGTCCGATATCCCACTTCTTATCCAAGCCTCATTAACGGACCTGGGAGAAATACTGCATGGGACAGATGATTACAATCATCACTTCCCTCTGTCTGTTTCAGACACGTTACATTTTCCTGATTAAAATCCAAGTCACTATCTTGGAAGTGATTAATTGTTATGATACGTTTGGCAGGTGCAAGAATGTTTCTGCAGATGTTTTGCTGGTACGCACACTGAAATGATTCAGAAGTTTTATAAATTGAACCGTGGGACCGAAGAACACAAATTGTTGGGTAATTCAGTACTTCACGAGATCACAAACAGATCACAAAAATTGTTTTCAGACGAGGTATAAATGTACAACCCGAATTTCAGAAATTGGGACATTTTTTTAAACTTTCAATTAAATGAAAACTAAAAGACCTACAAATCACATGACCCAATATTTTATCCACAATATAACAGAAAATTTTACACTGTTATCCACTAAATGAGCTCATTTCCCATTTGATGCCTAGCTACTACAGGTCTCAAAAAAGGGCTGAAAAAAAAATGGAAAAGATTCAGCTGGGAGAACATCTAGCAACTTACTAAGGTAATTGATATCAAGTCAGAGTCTCTAATAGCTAAAGATGAGCAGAGGCTCTCCAATCCGTGAAAGAGTGTCTAAAAAGAATACTTTAAAAACAATGTTCCTCAATGTCAAATTGAAAAGGCTTTGCAAATCCCATAATTTAAAGTGCATAACATCATACAGTCCTTTGTTGGATGCCCCGTGGTATTCAGGCACCTCAGACGACACTGCATCACTCATCGGTATGATTCTGTCATTGACATTACTAAATGGGCCCAGGAATACTTCCAGGAACCACTGTCTGTGAACACAATCCGCCCATGCCATCTGCAGATGCCAACTAAAGCTCTATCATGCAAAAAGGAAGCCATGTGTGAACTCGGTCCAGAAGCGCTGTCGTGTCCGGTGTCCTAGTAAAACATATTTTACCAGGTTTAATTTGTACAAATGGCCACACTAACTCACTCCTAAACCTACATGTTACAAAAATTGTGCAAAATCATGATTTATAGGGTTTTGTGAAAACGTGTTCTCTGGGTTCAAACCCATGAACGCTTCTTATCTTATAACACATCTTTACAAACTGAGCTACACCAACCCTGAGGCACATGGCTGATAAAACTGTAGAAAACATTAATATGCAAATATTCTGTTGCTGATAGGGGCGCAATTGTAGTATACGCTCTGATGGGTCGTATTTCAGCGCTATTGAAAAAATGACCTATACGGGCGTATTAGTTGGAGGTTGTTGATTGTCAGATGAATTTGACATTCTTGTTGGAAATCACAGACAGGCTTAAGAAGGAGTAGACCTTTCAGAGTGTTATTAGCATTCAGTTCAAAAGCTATATAAAGGTTTACAGCAACATATGCTCCCCTCCAGATGATGTCTATTTCAGGGAAATAATTCAGCAGGACAATGCAAAACCACATATTACAGTTATGACAACAGCAAGGCTTCATAGTAGAAGAGGCTGAATTGGCCTGCCTGCAGTCCAGATCTTTCACCTACGTATAGAGAACATTTGGCGCATCCTTAAATAAAAAATATGTCAAAGAAAACTACAAACTCTGCAGCTGCTGGAAACCTATATCAGACAAGAACGGCACCAAATTCTAACACCAAAGCTCCAGGGGCCTCTTTTATAAAGCGTGCGTACGCACAGATTGGATCTTAAAGAGTGTAAGCTTAAATCCATGGCATTGTTCATATTTTTAAAAAACGAGAAAAGAGAGGCGTACACATGTTCATTCTATGAACCACACATACGCATATCTGAGAAATTATTGTAAGTCAAGTCACTTTTATTTATATAGCGCTTTTAACAATACAGATTGTAGCAAAGCACTGAACATTATCAAACAGAAGAACAGAGTGATAGTAATGTATAATGACGAGAATTAAACTTATAAGTTTAAATTTAGGATGGTTTCTGTGCAACAATTTATAAAAGAGGCCCCAGAAACTCAATGCCCAGAAATCTTCAAACTGTTTTGAAAAGAAGAGGAGATGCAACACCATGGTAAACATGCCCCTGTCTCAACTATTTTAAGACCTGTAGCAGGCATCAATTTTGAAATTATTGATCCACAAGCAGAAATAATAACAAATAACAATATTTCAAAGCCTTTTAAGTAGAGTGTAGGGTGCCCACTGAGCCCTTTGTTGTTTTTATTTGCAGTAGAACCCCTCGCAATGGCAATTTGGAGTACTCCTGATATTAAAGGTATCATAATCGGTGAGAGAGAATACCATTTATCCCTGTTTGCAGACGATATTGTCATTTTCATTAGTAATTTAGAACCCTCTATTTGAGCACTCAACACTTAATAAACAGTATTCAGAGAGTTCTCAGGGTACACAGTTAACAATAATAAAAGTGCCATGCTACTATTAAACAGGGATGAAAGATGAAATTCTATACGAACAAAAGGCAATTTATTAGTTCTCTGGAAGTGTTTACACATTTAGGAATTAAGATAGACCAAAATATAAAAGAGATCATTTCTATTAATTATGACCCATTAATTAAAAGTCATGAACTCACTCAAGAGATGAAATGCATTGCCAATCTCTATGATTGGACGTATAAATATAATTAAGAATTCTACCTAAATCCCTGTATCTCTTTCAGTCAATTCCTCTTCCAGCTTCGTTTTTTGCAACACTTAAGAAAATGTTCGTAAGGTTTATATAGAATAGTAATCGTTCTCGGTTGCGGCTGTCATTACTTTATTTACCATACGAAAGGGGAGGGCGTAAAGTACCAAATATAAAACTTTACTATTGGCCAGCTCAATTATGTTCTGCTACAGTATGTATTAGTTCATAAAAATAGACCCTCCAGCATGAGTAGATATAGAAAAAAATGGAATAACAATTCCGTTATATTTACTCTTCTACAGTTAAAATGTAAAAAAAAATCCACACATCATCCTTTTCTTAAAAATTCTTTGTGTGTATGATATGAAGCACATGACTGTCGGCTTTGTCACCAATTTGGGGTAATACAATGTTCATGCCAGGGAGAAATGATGGGGGATTTAAAAGTTGAATGTTCAAGGGGGCAAAACAAGGGAAAGATTTATATAAGGATGGCATAATGATGTCATTCCAACAATAGATGAAAGAATACGACAGTCCTCAGAAGCACTTCTTCAAATTTTCAAATAAATGCCAATAAATATACTTTGTGGGGGAAAAAACAACAACTTCGATTTAGCTCATTTTATGAAGAAAAATTGTATCAAATGAAAAAAGTATTGGCTCATGTGTTTTGAAATTCTTTTAATCTTGCAAATGTAAAAAAAATTATACAATTCAGGTTGTATAATATATTTTTTTTATATATTTTTTATTGTTTGTTTTTGTTTTTTTCTGAAGCTTGATATTTCTGCCGCACCTTATCTTTATGACATGGAGAAAAAATAAGTCATATAGGGTTGAAAGTGTGACGGAATTGTACTAGACTAATTTGTGTTTGAGTTAAAATGTCTCACCACAAGTCATTTTCACTGAAAGGAAACACCAAACACATGCAGAGAAATATAGGCTTTTATACAGGACTGAAATGGAAAGTGGAAAATCCCAGGAACCCTGCCGTCTTTGAGTAAGGTTTGCATAGTCTCATGTATAAACAGTTTGAACTGTTTCCTGTATTTTGGCTGCCTTTGTGGGGGGTGGAATGCACAGAGTTGAGAGACAGTTGGGTGTGGAGAAATAAAAATGCATCTGGACGTTATTTCCACCGAGAATAAACACTGTCTGGTGACCACATAATCATTCTATATAACATACAGCCTGTATAGCCCTTGCTATCATAACTGATGTATATGCATGTCATATTTGTCCATTACGAATCCAGTAACACACAATACCCTCCAACACAGTGCTGCTTGGGAATAACGGCTTTTGGACCACTGCTCTATTGTTAAACATGTTACTAGGTGCAGTACGTAGGATTGAAAAGATTTAGCCATATGCAATCCATATGCACCAAGTTCTAATGTGTAATGTAAGAGCAGGTGCAGAATGGTCATTCTGCATTACTGGTGGTTCATGAATCATGATGTCCATTTATCATCTACACATTTATTTTCATTCAGTCACATGAAATCAGACTTTTTTATTCTTCAAACAAACCATATACTTCATACTACTACCTCTAGGAGAATGTGGCACTGAAGACTGGAGTGATGACTGCCTAAATTCAGCTTTGCCTTCACAGAAATAAATCTCATTTTTTAGTTATATCTTAATTAAAATCATTTCATTTCAATTGTACAAATATTTTACATTTTTATCATTAGTAATAATATTATAATTATTAAATGCAGCCTTGGTGAGCATGACTTTCTTTTCAAACACATTAATGAATCTTACCCACCCCAAACTTTTGAGCTACAGTGTACACATACGCTTAATATAGAAAAATATTATTTATCATAATATATAATCATAGTAATCTGCAGATCTTTATGCTATGTCATTTTTAGACTGGACTGCAGGAATATGAGAAAATCAAAAGGCAAATTCAATTGACAGTCTTTAGAGAAAATAAATCTCCTTTCTCCACACCAGTTTGAACCCTCTCACCTCAAGGATCAAAAATGTTTTTCAGGGGATATTTATTCGTCCATAAATATTGGATATGAGTCCAAAAGTTTCTATAAAAAAATAGAATAAATTCCTTTCTGATTTTTGTTAGTGGGCATAGAACTGTTGCTCAGTGACACAATGTTTTTATTCTGTGGTCTTTGAGTCATAGCTTAAATAAAAACAAATAGTGTGCCCTGATTTTTAGCCACTCTCCATTGCCCTGACATGAGGTTAGGTTTCAATTAATCCATTTATATTTTCATTTTTCTAAATCCATCCATATTTAAATATGATTTTTATATAAAACGTTAATAATCAAAGCTATATGGAATAGCCTTTACTGTAGTACAGTAAATACGGTACTGTCAGTAAGAAAACAAATCTACAAAACAATATGTTTAGCCGGGATTATTTACTCATATTTTAGCCAGAAGCAATGGTTTTAGAGTTAAATAATTCAACATTGGATTTGTTTCTTACAAACACACTGCGTTTCACTTTACAAGATGTTAACTGATGGACTCATGTGGGTTACTTGTGGATTATTTAGATATATTTGTCAGCTGTTTTAACTCTCTGACGGCACCCATTCACTGCAGAGTAAAATTTCTCCAAACCTGTTCTGATGAAGAAACAAACTCATCTACATCTTAGATGGCCTGGAGGCAAGTAAATTTCCATCAAAGTTTATTTTGGGGTAAACAGTTTCAGGTTATTCAAGCACTAAATAACCTCCAAATAAATTGCATAAGCCAGTGAAATGGCTTTTACAAAAAATAATTATTTAAAGGTGCCATAGAATGCATTGAGAGAATATTTTAAATATCTAAAATATCTAATATAGTTCTCTGATATGTACATAGAAGGTATGTAGCTTAGGTAAGGGGAAAAAATGCCCAGAAACGGTTTTACAGGTCCAT
>JAUMHQ010000078.1:5266218-5281084 GCA_032361165.1 Enteromius paludinosus | reverse complement strand
GTCTGTTTTTGCCTTATTTGGAAGGTTCATGAATAGTAATGAGGAGGTCTGCTCTGATTGGCTGTTTCTCAGCTTTGGATGGAGGGATTAGGGATTCAACCTTATATGTTTGAGCCTGTATCAGACAAAGATGGCGATTTTGCACATCGACTCTTCTGAATGGTAAGCATGGGCGGGGATATGCAAATGTGATGAGCGTAACCATTACGCCTCTAGACTGTTACGAAACAGTCTGTGTTGTTTTGGAATTTGACCATTTTTCAGTCGTCTTTTGCAAACACTTGATTTATATAAGAAGTAGGACCCGATGATGTTTGAGACTCACAGTATGTTATATCCGTGTACTGAACTGTTCTATGGCACCTTTAAATTAAAAATATTATTTCAATATTTATTCTAATATACAGAAATTCTCGTCTTATTTTTGTGTTATTTACAGTATGTTGCTATGCGATTCCTTGACGTTCTGGGTACTTTCTAGGGCGTTGTCTGCTTGAATGTAAGTCTATGTGTTTTTTCACCTCTTATCAGCTGAGAATTTTGTCTTATATCTTAGAAAAGAACCAGCACACCTCTTTTTGACAAGCTGTGTGATATGAGGTGTCATCCATTCAGCAGTGAAGTCTAATACCTCGAATATAAGCAACATTAATAGTCGTCACTTTCATTTACTGTATAGGGCTTTTAACAATACAGATTGTAGCAAAGCACTGAACATTATGAAGTAGGAGAACAGAGTAATGATAATGTATAATGACGAGAATTAAACAATTTATTTATCAAATGCAGGGTCGGTCTCTGTAGTCAAGATGGCGATAATCACTAGAAATCAGGTGTCCCCAACTAAGCAAGCCAGAGGCGATAGAGATGCGTGCCCTGTAAATCTCGCCGCTATGGTGTTAGTGCACATATAGTGAGCAGATTCCACGCTGCTGCTCCATGACCCCGCACCCAATTCAGATCAAAGTGTCTTTCTAGATTTGTTGACAAGCCTTTAACGCATCAAAATAATCTGGGCTTTCCACGTACCGCGATTTCACAGGAATTCAACTGTTTCTGTGAAAAGATTTCAGTTTAACAGTGTTCACTGCACGCTGTGTACTGAGCAAACATAATGTCTCACCACACCAACACAGACTCGGTTACACTCTGTTTTGCAGCGGGACACTTAGTGACAGTCCATACAAAACATGGAGCACAAATATGCTTTGACTGGGAGGAGCTGACATTGTTTGCCAGTCAAGTTTGGGTAATCAGGAGTCCATGGAATGTTAAGCCATGTTTAGGAGGACATGTAATCCACATCAAAACCTCAGGTTTATTTCTCGCTATAATAAAAAAAAGAAAGAAAAAAATGCACATTCAATTTCAAATAAGCGGATGAAATATGATGCAATTCTGTGGATAAAAACAGCACATGTTTTTAAAGAGCATCACATAAATCACAGCATTTGTTATGTAACAGCATCATAAACCCAAATTGTGAACAATAAAACACGCTTTACTGATTTTGTACCTACTCCAAACAGTCAAAACGGAGGAAATATGGTGCTTGCAAGTGTAAAGTCTTAGTGTTTCAACATGAATATAAGAGAAGGCATGTGTGCAAGCAATGTTAGCTACTACACCAACTTTAACAGGATATGATTAACTGTTACGGGCCTTACATAACTTTGCATAACTTACAAAACCACTTTGGCAGGGGGAAAAGTGCACCGTACCAAAACAAAGACCATAGCCTTACATAATAATAAGAAACAGCTCAAGAAAATGACTGCCACTAAAGAAATACGATCCGAGCACTTATGAAACGTTTGACTTTTCCCTTCATTTTTTAGCAGCATGTATGCGACAGAGGTCTACCCTCTCCACCCCCAAAGATTTCCAAGAAATCATTGATCGGTTGTTTTAATCTCTCAGTAATCAAGATGATCCTCCACCTCTCATACAACCCATGAACCCATGAACTAGCATGCTATATTAATGAGCTGGCATCTGCACCTGAACCAGAACAATGTCTCCCCTTTGCCTCCAGCCAGGCATCAGATCTTCCCCTGCGATCCAGACAGTCCGCACTCACGCCAGGTTTATGGATTATCCATCCATATGAGTATAACCCTCTCCTCTCATTACCATTGACTCGCTGACGGGTAAAACGTACACAGAACCCGTGATTTAGAGTCTTTTCTTCTCTATAAAGGCCTTCATTAACACCAAAATACATTGATTGTGTTGAAAGGGCTTTGTCCGTGTGGACAGAGCCTGTGTTACAATGAACAGAATGTCCTGTCCTGGTTGAGCTGCTATAGAAAAACAAGTCGCCTGAAAGTTTGGAAGGTAGTGAATTGTCCCCCCCCCCCAATCTCGTGTCCTTTTTTCCCATTTAATCCACACTGAAAAGAAATTAACATGAAGTTCTGGTAAATGAAGCAGTGAGGGCTACGTTGTTCCTGTTTGGCCAAGGGAAATTAATAAATGGAAAAGAAAAGAAAAAAACAAAAATTTAATGCAACTTGTAAATAAATGTAGACGTTCCCTTATTAACCACAAGCCCAAAATGATCAAGTCACATTATTTCAATATTGATGCAATCAGAGGAAATATTCATGCTAAAATGAAAATGTACTGGACAAGTACTCACCATCAGGCTAGCAAAGATTCGTCATAAGAACAGATTTGGAGAAATGTAACATTTCATCAACTGCTCACCAATGGGTCCTCTGCAGTAAATGGGTGCCGTCAGAACGAGAGTACAAACAGCTGATAAAAACATCACTATAGTCCACAAGTAATCCACACAGCCGGATCAAAATGGAGCACAAAACATACACATTTGTAAGAATCCAGCGTCAAGAAATTTTTACTTCTAACTCATGCTTTTGGCCAAAATACCAAATAACTGATAATTACTTCCTCCAGTGCAAAAAAGTATCTGTTGTCCTCTCACATCAGACTTATCTACAAACATACATAATCAAACTTCTCTAACATAAAAGAATTTAAGGTTCATGTATTAAAATGTTAAAAACCATTGCGTAATATATTGGTTACAGTTGCATGCTGGGCTAAAGGAAGCAACACAATCAAGATTCTCCACAAATGCAGGTCATTGAGGGCACGGAGTGTATCCTCCAGACGTGGCAGGACTTTCAAAGGGTGAGTAGGTTCAGATCTATGTACTGTAACACATATGGCTCAAATAAGTTCCATGAAGGGTTTTTTGTTTTTGCACCATACCGTACTTTAACCCATGCGTTGGACTTTTCAGAGTTAATTTAGCTTTAGATCTCATCCGAGCCACCTCAGAAAATACCCTTTTTATAGGACAGTAACAGGAAAAGGAATTTACTTTAATAAAAAGCATTGTTTTTCTCAAAACAGTAAGACTCGAACACAGTCAAGCCATTTTTTCCAAATTCTGAATCTAAATCATGTAACTCCTGGTGATGATATCTTCAAAGGTTTCTACAGTAAAAGATCAATTCCTATACAAACTGAAATTACTATTGCAGTCAGTGCATAACAGTTGCTGCGTAAAGCCTGTTGACATCTCTAATGTTTCTCGAATCTCGAACGGAACAAAGCCTTTCAGAACAATACTTGAACTTGAAAAAGAACAGATTTTAAGAGAGAGAAAAGGTGTGTGTCAGTTTTGTTGAGACATAAACAAGGCCCTTGCTTGTCAATTACTGTAGGTTGTTGTGGTAGACACTTGGGCATCAAATGGGAATTCAACTAACGAACCAGCAGAAAGCCGCTCTTTACTTCACAGGCCGGCATGCCTGACACCTGGAGGTCGCAGGTTCACTTTTTCTGGAAGGAAGCAAACGAAAAAGGAGAAGATCAGAAACTGTCAATCACAGCATGAAGCCCTTGTTTATGTCTCAACAAAACTGACAGTGGAACATCACCCCAAACCTGAACCTGGGTCAACCCACCTATAAATAGCAGTCTGTGATAAGCCAGCCTGAATGTCTGTCCAGATTTGATATTAACTTGTTTAATGTCTCTTCCCTATATGGAGGGGTAAACTCTGTGGGTCAGTTGTAAAATATTTTTCATCCCAAATGACAAATATAATAAAAACGAAAAAGTGCTCAATTTTATTTTATTTTTTTATTTTTTTATTTACTTTTTATATTTTTTTTATGCATGCCATTATAAAATTCTACATTATGCAACACAGTTCCTATTTAACGGCAGAATACAGATTATATTCAAGATTCAACAGCCCTGTTGTTACTTCATTAACTGTTCAGTGTGTGAAACTCATCATGTTCTCTCCTGCTCTTCTGCTGCTCTGGGTTTCTGTTTTTCTCATCATGAGAACTGGCCTGCTCTGTTGTAAAGAGGAAACAATTGATGCACTGAGGGAGCAAACGTGGCGGGTTCAACAACAGGTCTTGATAATGTCATAAGGGTCTTTAATACATGTAATAAATTCTATGTTTAACCTTAGTTAAAACTGATGCAGTGAAACATGTCCATCCACATAAATATATATATATTAGGCTCCAGTATCCCAAAGGACCCACATATATTTCCATCCATCCATTTTTTCAAGCTGCTTGCCCCCGTGGGACTGACATCTATTAATTTTCCATGCCTTGTGGAGATCCAGGTGTATATATTTGAAAAATTGCCATCTCATTCTAAGATGACATGCTTCTATAATCACTTCTACTTGGCCTGCTATTACATGTCTCTCTAGTTTATTCAATAACATGTTGTTATTACTGGTATTGCATAAATGCTAATACCTGAAGCCTGTATTGTAAAGCATTAAAAAGGTTTTCATAATATGCAACACAAACCGCAGGCATTATAAATGCATTGCTTTGCATGTTACTGCATGCAATATAGAACGAATCTACGCCGCTTTTGAAGTGATATTTTTTTTGCAAAAAAAAAAAAAGATTAATGCATTACAAAATACTCATTTAAAATGGAAAATAAATTTGCTTTAAGAACTTTGCAATAACAATGGGTGTGTAGTTTAGAATACCTATTGGATTGAGAGTTTCATAGATAAAGTGTGAGAAAATTATGGGTTGGAGAGGCTCATAACTTAGCTATTCTTTGCTTAAGTCATGCCTGTGCCGAAATAAATCTTGTTACCAAATGAACTACGTAAAGGGGAATTCCACCCAGCTTCAATGTTTTTAATAGTGAGTCCTTTATCCTACAGCTGTTCATGGGACGTAGGCAAATATGCTCTGCTCTGCCAAAAGCAGAAATCAAGAGATCCATCCATAACACCTTTTGGCTGTAATGCTAAAGCCTCCCAGCTTGAGAGAAATGGCTAGTTAGGAGTGTTGGTCTGAGGCCAAACATATCTCTGGACAAGACAGAGTCAGTAAAGTATTTTTACCCTGAAAATTGAGAGTTAATTGTCTCTGTAAGGTGGTGATGTGCTGCCACATATTCTTAACTTTAGGTCAATGATACACTTTAAAAAATAAAGGTTCCCGGGTGAGTCTTTGCAGTCTGGAGTTGCTATATAGCTCTTTGGAGATTAGAAGAGTTATAGGTTTTTCAGATCAACATAATGGTTTCTGTGGTCTTAAAAGCACCAGTAGTGCTTTCGCTGACATTTATCTTACAAACACACTTAATTGTCACTGGAAACTTATTTTTTTAAAGGAAGCAAAAATGAACATTTGCTGACTACTCACCCTCGGGCCAAGATAAGTTTGTTCCTTCATCGTTACCAATTTGGAGAAATGTAGCATTACCTCTTACGCTGACATATGGATCCTCTGCAGTGAAAGGGTGTCAATTTATGTGAACTTTTTTTACTTTAAAGCGCCCTTTTTATGGGTAATGAAAGAATAATATTTTGGTTTTGGGAGTCCCCAAAAACAGGTTGAAATGCAAGCAAGTTAAAAAAAAATATATACTTGTAATATTCATTTATTTACCTTGTGTTCAGGGACTCCCAAATAATTCATTTAACCCCTCCTTTGAATGACACTAATCTGCTGTGATTGGTCTCGATGGTCTCATTTTTTATTTTATAAACCTTGAAAAAACAACATTTGTGTGCCTGTACAGCGTTACCGGGGAAAGAGCTGTTTTTACCGCTCCAAAAGTGGCAAAGAATGAATTCGCATTTTCATTGACACCAATGCAAAAAGTGGGCGGGCTTAGGATTTGTAAAAATGACTTGTTTCAATTACTTAGAACGAACTTTTTCTTTTGAGAGATAATGACTTCATACACGGTGCACTTTCGGATTTAAAACTTTGCAGGATGTTTTAATTTACTGTGTCACACACTGCATGAAAGCTATTCAGTGAACAATACCTTTAATAGCTGATGGATGATATTTTCAATTTCTATGCAAGCCATAACATATCAATTGTGTGAGTTTTCCCTCATGCTCTATGTGACTGACATGTTGGCTTTTTATTGGACAACTGAGTCTACAAATCCAAATCCATAATACAGCTATTTTTCTGTTTAGATATAATCATTTGCCACAGTATTGAAGGGATTACCTATTTTCACCTTTGAACAACATTGTGCTCTCAACCAAAACTCGCCTATAAAGACATAGGGTCTTTTTATCCGAGACTGGATTACGTTGTGAGTGACATTAACAGTTAAGGGGTTAAATGCGGCTTCAGTTTGCCCTTTGGTTCTTGGCATCCCAGTGTCCTCCTGTAGGATAACACTGAGGGCTTGTAACAAAGTCAAATGGTTTGGTCTGGAAGTTAGTATTATGTCAGACGAAGTGCCTTTTGTTCTCTTCCAATTCCTGTAAAACCAAAACAACATAAAAATTAATACAAAACAGTTGTACTGGATTGGAAGCGGTTTCAGTGCCATTCATAGGTCACTATTAATTATTTCACCAGATGTGTCCGATATTTTTGAAAGAGAACAAGAGGAAGGCAGTTAGAGAGCAAGAGAGTTGGTAATGTTGCATAATAGAGGTGTAAGGCTTAAAAAACCTTTCCGTCCAAACAGTCAGGCTGATGTTGACTTTGACCCCTCCTAGACAGACACGAGCTATAAAAAGTCAATATCAGCAGTGCTGACACTGAAACATTTGAAATACAAGCAACACCAAAGCTGCTGAAAAAACTAAGTGTACCAAGGGACTGAATGTTCTCTTTATGTGCATTTGCACACATGTTTATTCATCAGTAAATTCACGAATGAAGAAGCGAACTGAATGAAGTTATATCTAGTAACATTCAATTTTAATAAATCTTAAATAATGCACCTAACCACAATGTATCATTAAATTACATCAGTATTACATCAAGAATGGTATTACAAGAGCTCTGGTCTAGATCAGTAGTTCGCAACCTTTGTAACTTCAAGGCCCCCCAACGTTATCAAAGTAAACACTCAAAAGTCCCCCTTAAAAGAAACTAGAACTGTAAATACATTCAAACGTATATCATAAAACATTAAATGAATGCTTTAAAGCACTAAATCTTTATTTTTAAAAACAGATATATGTTTTATTGATGCTGTATCATCTTTAAAGTGGTTTAAGAACATAGGCCCCTCCAAAAGCAGCCACGATGTTGTTCCCATGAGCTGAGCTTCCAGAAAACTTTTCAAGAGCGACAATTAAATATTCCACGTTCGTGACCCCCGATTGATATATCATGTCTTTGTTTATCAATTATAAGCAATAAACAGGCCACTGTCATAAAATAAAAATCTGTGTCAGGACAACATTTGACACAAATTGTGAGAGAAAGGAGGAAATGAATAGAAAAGCTGAAAGAGAAAGATTCAGTTAAAGAGGTTACAACAATTAATGTCTCACACTTGAATGGCACAACAGCCGCAGAGTGAGTGGACAGGAATTGTGGGTGATTATATCATGCTGCAATACAATAGACACACTGTTTTGTGTCTCTATTGAACCGCATATTGCAAGCACTCACTAGGGCAACACTTGCTTTCTGATTGGACTACTGTAATCTGAATTGCTGATGCACTTCATTTAACATTCTGAACAAATCAAAGAGTTCCATCCTCCTGGAGGTTATTGCAAAAGCGCTCATACTCAGTAACACAAGGCTGGCTGGCTTACCAAAACTCTTTTAAGTTTCACGTCTCAGAGCTGTTGGGAATCCTATGATTATAATACAATTCACTGTCAGTGCAAAAGAAACACTGTTTGTAGATTATAGGTTACGGAGCAGCTTTGCAAATATTCAATCAATACTACACTCAAAATGAGTGCTTGTAAGATAGCAACTGAATGAGACGAAATATGAATGCAGAACTGAAGAATGTAAAATGAGTTATTGAACAGAATATAGAAATTATGTTGAATGTTGAATGATTAAAAAACTTCAGTGTGGACATTTAGTTTCTATTATGACACAGCGATCTAAGTTTATCTTTTTAGAAATTATGTGTTAAAAAAATTATGATTACTTTTTTTTTTTTGTGGCAAAAATATACAAATAAACGTGCAAGATACAAATTGAGTTTACCTCTTGGAATTGGGTTTGTTTATTTGTTTTGTTTTTACAGTTACCTCACATCTGGCTTAATATTATTTCGAAAAACAAATTAGAAGGAAACTAGAATGCGTAATGAGAAGGCATAAAGCGCCACACAAACAAGGTGTAAAAGACATTAAAGAAAGGTCAGAACAGAGGAACAGAAGGGCTGGGATGTCACAGGTACTTACCTAAAAATCAACATCACGATTAACCTGCAAGAGAAAGAGAAGAAGGGGGACTGGGATGAAAAAAGGAAGTGGACCATGAGTCAAGAGGAGACAAAATGAGAGGAGGGAGCCAAGAGCCATGGGGACTGGAAGGAAGTTGTACATCCAAAGAATGGAAACATATTGGACACTAAAATGGCCATAAACTCCCTAAGAGAGGTCAGGGTTACAGAAAACGGCTGGGGAGATTCAAAGAGGCAAGGAGGCTGTCAGCGCAGCAGTGGGGAACCAAGGTGCAACAGGTTCAGCAGAACTCAGAGAGAAGGGTGAGTCTGCTAAAGAGATGTGGTTTATTATGTGCGCACACGGAGGCCCGGAGGAGGAGAATATGGATATAGAATGAATACATTTAGCTCTGCTTTTTCATAAAGCTAGCATTTTATGTAACGCTGCCACGTTACAGAATTCTGGCACCATCCAGCGTACATATATATAGAAGAATCAGAGACTTGGACTGGACATTTTTCTACTTCAACGCCCTAATCACTACTAACATCCTGGCAGTCCATTTGTAACCCCATCTTTGAAATAGAACATATCTATCTATGTTTATTCAGAATTCAGAGCATATTTAGATATTTAGCTTCCAAGACTCATCAGTGCCTCCTTAGCCGCAAAATAGATCTTCCGCGAAAGCAGATAAACCCTGACCTCTTCAGAGAGGTTCTGAAGCCTCCTAGATTACCTAGCTCGCCACTAAAACTCAATCAAAGAAGCTTTTGTCAGGCTGTGGTGCCTGGCGAGAGCGAGCGTGCGCCACAGTGACCTTTCTACAATAGCCACTGTTCTACAACGTGAACTATGGAGCTTAACAGCAGCGAATAAGGCCGGTCCATTCTGAGGAGACAATTGCATTCTCTAGGAAAGCAAGAGCCTACTCTGCGGCCAACCATCAAATACATGAGCTTTTCTGGATTAAAGAAGTCTATCCAGCCATTGTGGGGGTCATCAGCTTTAGGGAGACGGAGCAGCGAAGACAAACAGCAGAGCCATTGTAAAATTCTTATGGCATCAGAGCTATCACAACAAGCACAGAGCCGCACAGACACAGGGCCAAAATCAACAGGCTCTCGATTCCTCTGGAACCATCCAACGTGATATTTACATTGGAGGAACACGAAGCAATGCACTTTGTGAACATGATCACAGAGATGAGTAAAGGTTTCAGATTTAGGTTGATTCAGAGCGTGTCGCTTTTTCTGAGACGTACGCCATGCGGTTGCATACAATGGACGATGTGTTTGACGGATCGTTTTGGCCCGTTTGTCTAGGCCACACACCCGAGAGAAATAAACCACTACGGAGCTGGCCTGAATAAATGATGTGTGAATGTCTAACTTAGTCGACATACGTACAGTGCAGACCTCCGTGGAGTCCCAGAATAGGGAGTAACGGCGGGTGCGATGGGAGGGCGTACAAACGCATTAAAGTGGCGAGGGGGTGTGGGTCACAGAACAGATTAAAAGACCCATAAGAGGACTGATATCTGAGTGATCCTCTGTTTTTCTTCCGATTCAGGAGGGCAGACTGCTTCCTTGCGTTGTCAAGACCGGTCATGCTATTAACATGCCTTCAGGGGCTCCTTCAGATGAACTCCCAGTGAAAATCAAGGATGTCTCTGAACATTCATGTGGCTTTAAAGAATATTTTACTAAAATAAAAGAGAATTCAATCATTATTTCATCTTCCTGTCATCGCAATGCATATGACCCCTATCCGAAACGGCACAAAAAAAGACCAATTAAAGTGGTCTAAGTAGTTCAAAAGATCTCTGTAAGAGAATCAGACAGATATTAAAGTCAGTATTCACTCTGATACATGAATGAATCTTTCATTTGTGTCAAATCCAACACAGATGGTCAAATCTCTAATAAATTGGTTGATACAGTTCGCAATACATATAACATTTGTGTTTATCTGTGAGTTTTATGGGTTCTGAACGACATGAGGCGGAAATTTCGTATTTTTGTTAAAAGCTTCCATTCTGCATTCATCAGGATTGTATTTAAAAAAGGTGGTACATTAAAAATATAAATAAATAAATAAACATTTTCATGCTCAGATGGCTTTGGAACAACATAAGAGTGCAAACATTTTCACATTAAATTAACGGAGGTATGCTAGACATCGTGCGAAGACCGTGATGCAACCAGGAACACAGTAATCTTTGATCTGTGATGTGAGTTTTAGCTCTCGCACTTTATTGGTCAACAGGGTCATTTTGTAGGTTTGGCAGTCTTCCCTGACCTTCTTCTGTTCCCAGACAGACAGCAAATTGACAAATAAAAAGACTGGTAAACAAACATGCAGACGGCTTGATAGGACATCTGAACACGCTAAGATCCGCTACAGTGCCCTCGGCTTTGCAGGCCAGACGGTCGTGCCAACCAACTTGGCAGCGCACACTGTATGCCACCCACACCGGCAGAACCCTAACCCACACAGAAGAAATCAATAGTCTGGATTCATCACATGCATTGCACACCGCGCCAATGTGGCGTAAACTGACAAATGTGAACATTTTCCATAAAGAACACAGAGCAGAGTTCAGTTTTCTTACTCCGTCGTCTATAGGAGACACGGCAAAAGTTGAGCCAAGTTGTGTTTGAAAGGACCTTATTGAGCATATGGCAAGATTATATCCCGATGACATACTGCAGATGAATACAAACCTCTTCTAAAATGTAGGCCAAGAAAAGCATCTCTATCAGTGCGTGGAGGACTAGGGTGAAGCAGCTGTTGTTGACTCATCTCACTTCATTTTTAAACAAAGTTTGTTTTTGGCGCCCTCTGCTGGGCAAGATTTCTTCACACGATAAACGCGAACTGATACTGTCGTTTATGATTGTTCCCACTCATATTGTACGGTGTAACACTTGCACCTCTATCTGTCTACCTTTTCTCCATACATATTTTATTATAAATGTACAGTTTCAGATAGGTGCGATATAAATGTAAAATAATATTGATTGAAAAATGCATATTTAATTGGCAAAATCCTAATATAGGCTACCTATAAAACAGTCCTCGTGAGGTTTGGAGGTATTGAATTCAAATGACTTTATAGTTCAACTGCATCTCCTGAAAAAGTCTCGCCCTATCACATTTATGCATGTGCAGACAGAGGATGAATTATTAAGAATTTGAGAATCCTCACAGGCGCTGTCCCTGCTGGAGAGAAACCTCTGCTAGATCAATATCTGCTTCACCTGGTGTCACTCGACAAGCGCTGGGAAATTGCTGCTCTACAGAATAAAAAAAAAGTCCTAATTTCTCTCTAGGTCAAAGCTATTACTTTTCCAAAATATCACGGGCTCAGAACGCTCGAGCCTATCCAGGATTTTCTCTGTATCGCCAGTGTGAGAAAATACAATAAAGTTGCAGGTCTAGTCCCGAGTGGACCTTTCCTTCACAGTCGCCGCATTTCAATTTTCGAGATGGTAACTATGGAAACTCATGAAATGTTTGAGATACGATTATTTGAGGGGTTAATAATCTCTTCACAATTTATAGGCAGGTTATAGACTGGAAAAGTATAGGTTCGTGATATTTCACACTAACCTAACAGACATTTTCTGTGAATTACAGCAACAGCGAAGCATGTACAAAAAGATCCACGCAGAATTAATGAATAATGGGAAAGGAGGCATATGAAGGCAAAAAGCATGACATTATATATATACATACATACATGCATGCATATATACATACATATATATATATATATATATATATATATATATATACACACATTTTTGGCAGATCTTTTTTAGTACAAGCTAATGATTGTCAACAGAGCAGGGCATCGTTTCCCAAAAGCATTGTAAGCGTAAGTTGATCGTAGCTCCACTCCAGGGCCGTGCAGATAACTGTAAGTGGGCGGGTGCCCATTTATAGTAATAGGGGCAAGAAGCAGGCAGTAGACAGAAACACTGTTTGTAGGTCTCTTTCTTACAAATTTCAGTGACTAAACACTATATGAGCCACATTGGCACCTCATTCAAAGAAGCCCTGTCAATAGAATTAAGTTCCGCAACAACTCAATCTCTTGGCAATATCAATAAGTGACTCTCCTACACATCTCTGGGAGGCACCTGGGATGTTATATCCGATTCATAGGTTGAAAAAACGGGAAAAGCTCTTGACGATGTTTTGGAGAGCCGTCTACCAAAGTACAAAAGCAATAAATGAATATTTAATCATGTCTATACTTACATGTGGGTTCAGCTCCTCTGACGTATAACTGTTTTGTGGTCCATGCATTTCTCAAAAATGTTGACGTCAATGTAACCTAATTAGACTCTGATCAAATAGGAAATATCTTTTTTTTTTTTAACTCCTAGAACAAAAAGCATAGGCATCCACAACATCAAAATACAAGCTAATTTCCAAAGCAAGAACCTTTTTTTTTTTTTTTGCATTATTAAGTAACAAGATTTATTTTTTTCCCCCAAATCAAACATACTTTATTGTGTGTAGCCTACACCATCCAGCTGATAAATGATGACTGACTGATTGATGTTAGTGGAATTACAATTATGTGGAAGACAAAACACATCTACCAGTGTAAAATGAATATTGTTAGATATTCCTCAACAATTCACAAAACAAATCCAACCCAGAAACAACAAAATAATTGTAAATGTAATCCTTGTTCCTGGTGCACACAAACAAACAAAAAAACTCTTTTAGACATAAAAACGGAAATTTGTCTTTTCCAGTATCGAAGTGTCAGTATTAACAGAAGTATCCAATTATTGCAAAACAACATTGTTCATAATATTTTGTTTAACAGTGTGAGATCATGGTCAGGTCAGTTATAGTTCTATTAAACGTTTTCCTCTGCATTACAGGACAAAACACCAATCTTAAATCATAATCATTTTTAATAATGATTAAAAAAAACACATTGTCATTTTCAAATTCATTCTTGATTAGTACTAGGTCTATGCACCGAACAATCAAAGCAACTGCAACTCCCAAAACAACAAAAGATGAAAAAAAAAAAAAAATTGCAACAAGCATAATGGACAAATATTATTCGGGAAATGTGATCTTAAATATTATTTTTTAACACTTAATACTTATCAGCAAAAGTTCAACAACAATTAGTTAAATCAACAGAACATAAACCTGAAAAGAAATGTGAAGATTACAGCAGTACTTGCTAGTTAAGCAAAGTTTAAGCCCTCTTTAGTAACTATGACACTACTTTTGAACCTACTTAATTGTTAAACTCAGTATCTCAGCAGGATATGCAAAGTACAGGGTATTTTACATTCACAATCATTTCCCTCGCTGCAGTACTACGCTTTAAGACATGGACACATATGCAGCTACTCAGATTTAAATCTAGGTGTATGGCAAAAAAAACATGACCAAATTATTTTAATCTGAATATTTTCATTTGGAATTTTTGTTACTCTAATAAATACTCTAAAAACAAATTACTGGTACCTTAAGCATATATTTTTCAATTTGAATTAAGTGAGGTTCACTTGTTTGTCTTCTAATTAAAGAAAGCTCGAGTCCCTTGTTATCCTCTGTACAAAGTTAAATAGGAAGAAAACTCACTTGGTAACACTACACAAATGACTCTTCATAGGCCAAAATATACAGAACAATTTATACAACATTTCTGTGATATCTGCAGCTAAAACAAACTACAACAGCTGCATCGTTTTAGGCGAATAAGATGAGATGATTGCGAGTCCCTCGCCTTGTGGACAAAGCCAGATGTCCATTAAAAACGATTAATAATAGTGCTTTCAAAAGATTCATCACAATTAATCACATCCAAAATAAAAGGTTTTTTTTTTGGGAAATAATATGTTTGATGGTCCCTTTTGAACAATCTGTGGACAATAAGTAGCTTTGCACCTACATGTCAACTAACTCTCATTAGAATATTAGTACATAATTAACATCTGCTAACTCTTTATTGTGATGGTCTCTCAAAAGACGCTCTACTGACTAGAAGTAACTTTGCAAGTACATATCACTTATTCTAACCCTAACCCAACCAGTATACTAATACTCTGCTAGCACTCTATTGAGAGTTAGTAGATATGTAAGTTTAATGTTACTTATAATCAACAGAATACGTTATAAAGGGACCATCAAAATAAAGTGAAACCTATGTTTGTGTACTGTGTATAT
>JAUMHQ010000078.1:5245695-5258755 GCA_032361165.1 Enteromius paludinosus | reverse complement strand
GCACGCGTCTAATATACTGTGGCACGTTTTTCTCTTTAGACACAAGCACCTGTGTTTAACGCTGTGTGTTTTTGACATATTACCACAATCACATGTGATAAATGTCTTAGTTCAGTAATTAGGCGCTATTTGACATGCATTTTTTGACTCGCTGAAAAAGGAGCACGAGGTTTGCGCATGTCATGAACTGTCGAACCGTGCGACGCATGCATGCTCAAGCGACTGAACGGTTCTGGGTTTTTTTCATGAACCGTGCCATCCCTAGTGATAAAAAAAAAACAACAAAAAAAAAACATTAATTAATGAATCCTTCTGCTCTCTCGAACCAAGCTGAAACTCTTGTCTGTTCTAGTTCTCCCATGCCAAATTAGAGAGACAGTCTTTACCTGTTGCTAGGCACCAGCATTCCCAACCTCAGACCTACTTTCTCTGCCAATGCAACAAAGCACTGAATGGTCTGTCTCACATGCTGAAAACTGGCATGACTGCACTATATACATATGCATATTCAGACTTTAATACACTCACAAATAACAATTTTTAGAAACCAAAATCCAATAAACAACTAATAAAGCTATAGGCCTTATTCATCCTTGAATTTGTTCAGGTCTACTTCGTTCCAGTCTCTTAAAACATTGCCTATTAAATGAGAGAGTGTTGGCACTATGTTTGTGGCTTTGTTAATCTACTCAAATCAGTTCAACAGGGTACAACACACTACAAATCAACTGACACCATTACTATAGCAGAAAATAATAAAAGACTACAATAAAAGACATGTGCACACACAGAAGCCACAAACATAAAGAGACTCAGATTTCAAGGCTCATATCTTATCAGCCCTGGAGGGAGAAGGTTAAAAGATTATCCCAGCTCCCAAACATGAATACTTATGAACAGCGTCTGCACACCTACAAAGCATGTTTGTTCATGTTCTTACAAGGGATACATAAAAATCAGCCAGAGGGTTAAATGCAAATTTCAACCATTAGATCAAATGTTCAAGGTTCAATTAAGTTGAATTCACAAAAATACAAATTAAAATTTATTTTGGACTTATCTCTATTTTTTAATTCAACAAAGACATTTTAATTGCAGAACATTAGCAAAACCGTTATTATTAAATATTGAATTAAATAACTAAACATCATTAAAAAGGAGTTACTTATACTACAAACATTGTTTTCCGAAAATAATTTTTTATTATTTTTTCAACATAATGCCATTTTTTACAAGCATACATTTTTAAAAGTTAAGTGAAGTTTATGCTTATAACAAAAACATTTTACACAACTTTGCTTCTTAAGTAAATTGATATTAAAATCAAGGATTACCTGTCCAAAAAAAACTATTAAGAAAACATCTTTAGCAATCTACAGAGTCTGTTCTACCGAGTAAATCATGAAAGCAAAATCTTGTTGCTAAGCATCAACTTACTGGTATTTCGTCAAACTTCCAGCTCCAAGTAAAACTCAGCATGGATAGAGCGCTGATCCTGGAGCTATATAAGCAGTGCCAAGTGAGACTCCCAACAAATGCTTTCAAAACCGCTTTTTTTTAAAAACAGACTATTCAGTTTTAAAATACAGAATTGAAAGACGAAAATATGCTTAATCAGCATTAAAAGATCACGTCAGTTATTTCTTAAGAGGAAGGAAGAGCGACTAAACGAAAACTCTGCAACATCCACAAGCATTTATGAGCCAAAAATCTGTGCAAAGTCTGTCACAAAGCAGCAGTGCAAAGAAAACGACTCACCAGTAGAGCAGATTCAAGAGTCCAGGTGCTAAAGAGAGGAAACAGATGGGACACCAATTGTGAGGCTCCACTACTGCACCCTGCACTAAAAAGCAGGTCACATGACCTCCTCTGTCCGTGAAGTGCCCGCACAGACATGTAGATGCCTGTTGGTCTGCCTGCCAGCCTGCCTCTTTCACAGGAGGGGTTTTTTGACAGGTAGCTGTCTTTACAGAAACCACACCTCAACACTCGCACAGAAAGACATTCTTTGAAATGTGATTGGTGGAAAAGAAGGTCAGAGAGTCACCTGCACTCTGTGTGCTCTCTCATGTTTGACTTTACCATGTAGAGAAGTGATTCCATCCTTTAAATATCCCAATTGTTTGCCATATAAAAGAGAAGACAAGGAAATGTGATACAGAAACTGACTCATGAAGGTGTGCAACAAACAACTATTTTTTACAGCTACAAAATGTGCAAGTCAACTGCCATCTGACAGCAAAACTAAGAACTGAGACAAATGGGTGACAGGTTGTGTTTGCACTGTAGTCTTGATCTGCTTTGAGATCTCTCAATCCTTTCCTACAGCACTAAGCTACTGACCTTTATTTTGCTGGTTTCAGGTCAGTCCTTCTAAACCAGAGCTTTAACTCAGGAGTTAGGCTTACTGTGTACTCATTCGCTTTCATTAATGACTGGCACTCCTACTGCAATATTACTGTTAAATTATCATATTTCACATTAACCTAAACCTTAAAGTCCATCAAATGATGCATATTAATTATCTAAAATTACGTTTTAATATTTATAGAATCTGTTACTTACTATTCAAACGTGAGTTTTGAGCAGTGTGGAGTAGAACAGTACAATTGAATAAGTCATTTCTCCAGTCTCATTTGCAGACATGGTGTTTTTTTTACATGGCGCTGCTACAAATGCCTTGGTTGTAGTGTGTTACGTTTGTAACATGTTGGCTGAAAGACATCTATATGTAAAAGCAGACTATTTATTTCAAACGCTGCTTTCCATGATGTGTCCTGTTTGAAACTCGCCAAACCATGCTGGTGAGAAGACACACAGTGGAAGTGTCATCTCTGACAGGCAGAGCTTTCCCATAATGTGAAGCGGAGTGATAGCTGCAGGTGTGAGTCACTGGAGGCGGGTGTTTTCACAAGGACATTTGCAGGGGTCAAAGGTCACAGACGGTGAGGAAGCGTGTAAGGTTCCCAGCAGGACGTGCTCTTAAACAAGCTGTTGCACTACTCTATAACCTCTGCTGATCTGAGATTACAGTAACTTCTGCTGGTCTCTGCAGAGATTTGCTAACTGATGACAATGCCCTTCTGTGTGGGCGCCTTTGGATATGATAAAACCACATTCACACACGCTTTCTCTTCCTCTCCCGACTGCACAAAAAGCACACACACACCCATTGCATCTCTATGGACAACAGCATTCTTATGCATCACCGGAAAAGGAATGAGAAGGAAATGAAAATGCGCATTGTATATCAAATGCGCTGCACGTCCTGATAAAAAAACATCATTAGCCATCTGTGCCTGTAAATTAGCCTGACACAAAGCTTTTGTAAAAACCTGGCTTGCGCCATACAGCTGCATAAACACTCGTATTCACTCGTAACCAATAGCCCCGGCTTACAATGACACATTCATAACTGTGATGTTTCATTCATGGCTATAAGCTGTAAATCACATAAAAGACAAGATTTGACAAACAGTGCTTAAAGCGGACAGTCAATGTGTGCAGTTAGACACAGGACATGGGCAATGTGTACAAACAGTGAATGCAACTCAAAAACATTTCAGCAGAGAAGAACTACGCACACAAATAATTAGCAATTACACACAAATTTACAGTCAGTTCGGCTGTAAATAAACAATCATGGAACAACAACCAAGGGTCACATTCTGAAAGGAAAACAAACAGAACGACACCCTGCTGCTAGGTTTTAGCAGAGTACACATCAACACAGCGAGAGCTGGAGCAAAGGCCAGTGGGTAGGGCAAAAGTGGGTAGGGCGAGCAGATTTTCAAACAATTTGACGTCTAACGGTCAAGACAGGCCATAGGGAAAATGTAAAAAAAAAAAAAAAAAAAGCAGTTTTGTGTATTGTTATTGCACATACATACTCCTCAATATTAAACACATACACTTAACTGGACCTTGTGTTCTACAAGCATAAATAATGTCTCCAGATTTGATGAAGCTATTACTTTTTAATTTCATCCTTTCCACCTAGGGTGAAAAAAAGCCAGAATAGAAGTAGCCAAATAGTATTAACCAACATCCCTGCAACCACACAGCAATGACCTAGCATCTAGCATCATAGCAATAATGTAAAAGTTTTTTTACAAATGATTATTTTAAGTTTTTAAAAATGCTTATTTATTCATTCCCTTATGCTGCTATTTAAATGTGTGCTCAGCAAGACTGTACTGATTCTATCACTATTATAGTATAATGTCTCTTTTATAATAATAACATTTTCCTCCAGCCTTTTGTGTTACATGATCCTTTAGAAATCATTCTAATATGCTGATGTGATGCTTATTTTTAATTTTTATTATCAATGCTGTTGAAAGTAGCAGTTGTGCTGCTTACTATTTATATTGTCTTTTCCAAATTAAAAAAATAATAAACATTCGTTAGAATCATTTTTGTTCAGGAATACAATTATCTTTTTTCTTACAGACTCAAACGACGACCAAACTCATAATTACACACTTGACTATTTACTGTACTGTTTGCTTTAACTAACACTCAATATGCGCTTCTATTCACTCCTGCCTCAAGTGAAAATTCTGTTGCAGTGACTCCATCTTCCCACAGCCTGAGAAATGAAGCATGCTGCATTTTAATAAATAAAACCGTCTTAAGCACCTCACCCTCGCCTGTCTCCATAGAAACCCTGGTCTGAGTGAGCTATAGCTGGAGGGCTGAGGCGAGAGGCCCGAGATGGATCGAGCAGGAACGCTAACCGCTCCGCCACAAATTACCTGCAAGAGAGAGAGCGTCCTGCCTCAACTCAGCACAACGTTCCTTCAGAGCCACCATCACTCACACGAGAGGAGCGTCTGAGGAGCAGCTGTCACAGACCGTGTGAATTTATTTGTCCCGATTCCTCCATCATTTACTCCTAAACCTGCCGTCTTTTCATTTCGCCTGCATTCCCGGATGCGACCCTGGAGGCTGTGCTGAGCAACGGAAGGGGTTTATTGATGGATAATTCAGCGTGTTAAAGCATTTCCTGTGCGATTCTCACTTCCTTCTGTCTTCTCACGAGGGGACAGACTTTAATTACTGTTTGAGGCACTGGGTGGATATAAAACCGCCACTTACAGATGTTCGACTGATGAGAGTTACCCATTTATTAACTTAGTAGGTAGGACTCTGTGTGTGTGTGTGTGTGTGTGTGTGTGTGGTACTTACTAGGAGAGTGAGCACAGGAGGGTGTTTGACTGTGTGGCTCTTCGGTGTTAAGTGAGGGCAGGTCACAAGATGACGCCCCCATGCTCACAGAGCTCTGCTCCTCTGATTGGGTGGTCCAGCTGCTCTCTGATGGGGGAACAGCACTCCAGAAACTGGCTGAAGAGCAAATGCTGTGCCTGGTACCTGAAATAAAACAAATGTCATTAGAGTAGTACTGTCAAATGATTCATCGCCATTAATCACATCCATTATATTTCTATATTTATATTCTTATATTTTACATTATTTACATTATATTCTTATATCATTATTTATTATTTATATTTATATTATTTATATGTAATATATTATTTTATATTATATAGAAATATATTTAATATATAAACATAATATATTATTCTTAATTATATTTGTGTATATAGATGTATATAGCATTTCCCGCATGCAGGTCTATACATACATATACACACACGCACACATAATCCATATATAAAACACAAATTTTCATATAAAAGATATTAACATACATTAACTTTAAACAATTTGTGGTTGGTAAAAAAATGTTTTTACCAAGGCTGCATTTATTAAATTGTGATATTGTATGTTTTATTTTTTATTACTTTTACATTTTAAAATAACTGTTGTATATTTTATTAGATTTTAAAATGTCATGATTAAAAGCTGAATTTTTTGCAGCCATTACTCCAGTCTTTAGTGTCACGTGACTTCATAAATCATTCTAATGTGCTTATTTGGTGCTCAGAAGTATTTATTACTATTATTATCAATTCTGAGAACAGTTGAGCTTATTTTTGTGGAAACCATGACAAAGAACACCATTTGGTATAAAATATAAATCTTTTGTAACCACTAAAGTCTTTGTGACTTCTGATCAATTTAATGCAGACTTGCTGAATGAATTAATATCCTATTAGACGCAATAATTTTTTTTATAAAACAATGCCCCCGAACATTTGAATTATTTGCATCTCATTCCATTTTACTTTTCTTGAAATTAAACAACTAAAATTGAAATTACAATGCTACCTATTTTCTGTAATTCAAGAATTAAGTTGGAATCCGAAGCCATTGTCATTTTTGATTCTGAATGTGTGTGTGAATAGCATAAATGTGTGTCACTAATGAACAGGTGTTATCATTGAATTAGGAACGAGAGAATATTAAATATTCACAGTGGGGAAAAGTGCTTTAGTAAAAGGATTAAACATCAAGGGTGAGGTGAGATAACGCAGCATACTGATGTGTATCGGCCTCGTCAAACAATCGAATCAATCTACTCAATGATTTTAATTAGCACTGCTGTAATCATTATCAGAGGACACATTACTTATGTTATGAAATACTGTGTAGAAGAACGCTTTGAAACAATGATAGAGAGAATACAGTATTCAGGTTCAGGTTGGAGTAAATATGTAAAGTCGGATGACATACTTGCAGTTCTTTAAATACATGTAGCCACTGCTGATGCTTAATTAAACAATTGGGATTCAAAAACATCCCAAACACAGGATGTGTTCACTGCCTAGCAACAAATCCATCCACACTCTTTTCTGGAGCTCAATTAAAAAAGTTCACAAAAGCAGTCATTTAAAACTTTATGACCTACTTACAGAAGAACTTGAAAATGTTTCAAGTAAAATATAAATATTTTGAAGTTACAGGTTGAAATGGATGCAGTGGTTATTAATGATTAATCATGATTAATCACAAGTCTTTACAACAGAGAAGTGTTTGGGTTGGATGTAATTAATTTAGATCACCTGACTGACTAAAAAAAAAATATGATGATGATGACGACGATGTCTAAGCATGACACTACTGCATCATCAAGTTTCAAAAATCAAAACACAGTCACCTAATTCTAACAGGAATAATGCACATGCATGATTCAAAATGATTAATTAATAAAATGAAATGTAACTAATTCCAGCTACTCAAATTTCTGTATTTTCATATTGCCGTCTTGCCACTGATGAGCGATGAGTCATTCAAATGAATAGTTTTGAAGGCTTCAACAATATTCTCAGTCTACGAGAAGAAAAAAAGTGTGCATGTGGGATTACTCCACCTAACACTCCTTTTCCTGAGTGTTCCCAAACCTCTGATTTCACCACAAACAATTTTAGATGGATCCATGTGTGCTCTGTTGTTGTTTTTTAGTTAATTGAAAAATTCAACATTATGCTCACAATAGACCTATTTAATATAACAACAGCAACATTATGCTTTAGCTGCATTGGCATTAAAAAGCATTGCATTCACTACTCATCTTTGTTGTATCATCTTCCCACTTGATTGTTCAGTCGATCCGAAGTGATATGAATCTCAGGATATAATCAATGTAAGACATTGTGGTTGGTTAAACCCTACATCTGACATTGGCTTGTTGGCTGCTAAAGCTTTCTCTAGACCACACATGGAAATTAAGGCATCAAACCTGAAATCATCTGTTGAACAGCCCCTGTAATCTGACTAAATAAGCAGTACTTTAACAAACCCAGGCTTGATCTTAGTGATCATATTATGAAGGAATGATAGACTGGCTGCACCCTTGAATTCATCTTAAGGCAGATTTCATGCAAGAGCAACAGCTGAGATGAAAACTCTGCTTATGGCTTCAATTAGGGTTTGAAGGGTTTGGCCATTTGCGTGTTGCTGCACTCGGCCTCTCACAGGAGACTTCCTGGGAAAGAGTTGTTGGCAAAGCTGCTGGGTTTCGACAAGAGTGGGGGTGGGTGAGTCAATGTGTGCAAAAAAGAGACAGACAGAGATAAACACAGAGACAGGCAAGACTAGACCAAGCATCAGGCCTAAAGGAAGTGACACAGTCCTTGTTTTTTTTTTTTGCCCAACCCAAGTGAGTCAACTCATGGCAGAAATCAGTAAAATAATGTTTCTCTGAAAGACTGGAAACATTGGGAAATTGGGAAACACAAAGGTTGTCATTGTGCCCTAAAGCAAGGTATAATCCCAAGTTGCGCCAGGAGAATTGTTAATATAAGTCACATGACTATGTATTCATTTGTTGAGGAAGCATCTGTCACCTACTACTTTGAGTTTATTTTGAATATCATTATGAAATTATGCAACTATTATTATGCATTATTATTTATGCCCCAAAACACAATGAGATCATAATCAGTCCTGAAATGGCAATAAGAACCTAACAAAACCATCTCCAAAGTGTTTGGACTCCACAGTCAGACTGTGTACAAACTGTCTTCAAACTCAAGTTCATGAGTCCACCATTAGGAGATGTACCCTAAAGATCCAAAGAGACCAAAATAGAGCATTTTGGTTGACATTAAAAGCATGACGTTTGGAGAAAAGAACACACTGCATTCCAGCATATGAACCTTATCCCATCTGTGAAACATGGTGGTGGCAATATCATAGTTTGGCCCTGTTTTGCTACATCTAGGCCAGGACAGCTAAAGCTAGCAGTTTGTGAGGAAAAATTGTTCTGTACTGAGAAATGGGCTAAATTTCCTACACGTCAACATTAAGGGGGCAACACTGGATGCTGAAAGCAAAGATTCACATGCTTTTGCAATGCACAGATATGTAACATTGTCTCGTTTATTTGATTGGTTTCTCTTTGTTTACTTTTAGGACCTGTCAGAAAATCTGATGATGTTTTGAGTCACATTTATCATTTAACATCAAGCAGCACTCTGTGTGTTTGTGTGTGTGTGTTTAAACATGAGCACTTAACCTTAAGAGTACTTAAAATGAGCTCTTTTCTCAGATTTTGTTTGATTCCTTATTATATGACCCCTTTTAGAACTTTCCTGTATTGTGGGTGCTTTTTTTAAATGAACTGAGGGATGATGGATTGTATTGCACTGTACTCAACCCAGAGCAAACCTTTGGGAGCACAGTGTGCGAATCACATGATTAAATTCCAACTTACATGCAATAGAAAACGTATTTAAGCAGTTCTCATACCTTTTACCTGTGATGGGGGAGGAGGAGAGGGTGACCATGGTTTGTCATCAAACTGAACCCAGGAATTCGTCTCCTGTGCTTTCTGGCCAGACACACATGGTACTTCTGCCCAAGTAGCAGTAGTAGAGTCCTGCATGGGCTGATCTAAAGAGGGCTGAAGGTGGTCCTCATCTTTGGACCAGAATAAGAAAGTTAACAAAATACAGCCTCCTCTCAGTAAAAAGTTCACAGTTAAATGTTAAATCTAGCAGGGCGCAAGAACTGTGGACCGTTCCCGCAGTAATCACTATGGAGCAATGACCTCAGAAGGCAGGAATTTCACAGAAAGGTCTGAACACAAACTCAGACAGAGTAAAACAAATTGATATCCACTCAGCAAAAAGGTTACATGTCATTATAACTCCTTACAAATGGCCCACATAAAACCAATTTTTCATCCTGAAACTATTTTTCAATTAGTCAAGAACTTTTAGAGATTTTTCTTTGCCCTCTAAAGCATCATTCAACAATCCAACATCAGACATGGCTTCCCAACTGCCTAAAACGGACATTAGTCAGGGTAGCAGCATATTTAATTTGTGACAAGTATGAAAAAAAGACTAGAAGTGCAGTATGTTTGGTGGATTTGTACGGTAGTTTAACATCTAGCAAGTTGTTCAAATGACAAAACATGTTTCCAAAGAAACGTTCTGCAGACAAAAATATCCATCCAGTTTTTTTAAATCCAGTACCTACACACTACAATCTATCCCTAACAGCCTTCACTTGCATCAAATTTAGTAAACGGACTATGGTCCGTCTCTGACAGATCAAATAGAAACCTCCATTTACATTTATTAGTTTTGCAGACATTCGTGAGGATTCAAGGTACATGTTTCAGTAGGTTGTTCCATTAGAATTGACCTCATAAAACATCTTGTAATTCTAAGTAAAGACTATGTTTGTACTGACCTGCCTGTGACTCTTCTTCCGAAAAAGCAACCCAGCCTGGTCTGGGTTCAGTTCTGCTACTGGCTGTAGCAGCCATGGAAGGTGTCCTCTCCTGTGTCTTGTTCTGTGTAACGTCGTCTCACTCCCCCCAAATCTTGGACTCCATACCGACCTAGAAAGGCTTCCGAAAAGAGAGAATCATCAGCTATTCAGTAGGATTTTACATATTTTGATAATGGTATTTACCACAAAATGAATTTTCATTTAAAAGGGACATTAGAGACCAAAAAATTATTGAATGCATCATAAAAAATATGCATAAATATAAAATATTTTAAAATACAAGTATCATTTTCAATGCCTTCAAATATTTTAAAATGTAGTTTATTCAAGTGATGGGAAAGATGAATTTACAGCAGTCTTCAGTGAAAAGTGACCGTTCAGTAATCCTTTTATTATGCTGAATTAGTGCATTTGTAAATCACTGTAGATGTCAAAAATTCCGTTTCAAATCAGTAGTTTCAGATATAACTAAACAGTAGTAAATAACTCATCCAGTAAAATTAGAGGAGAACCGACTCAAACAGTCAGTTCTCCTCTGGAGTTACAGGATGAGTTATGTTCTCCTTGTGCTTGTTGAGGATACAATAAGACTGCAAATTTGAGGCTGTGACACCACAAATGAACAACCATTGCTACAGGAATAAAATAAAGAGATAGAGAATTGGAAACTCAGAGACAACATGTATTGTTCTAGGCAAAATACATTACTCCACAGCAAGTAGTGACAGTAGTAAACACAGAAGGCTTGTGTAAGTGTTTTTGACTGCCAACCAGAAAACAACATGCCTCGACAGGGCCCTTTAAAACAGGATGGAGGCAGTACGAAGCCACAGGAAAGACTACTGATAAATGTCTGACAACTGAAAACCATTTATAACACAAATAGCTACTGCAGCCCTTCTGGCTACTCCGATCAAACTTCAAACAAAGAGGAGACATAAAAGCAGCATGTTTTAAAGAAAATCAAAGTTTCAAGTGTCAAGGATCACAGCACTATTAAGTGTTCATGAGGAATCGGGTGGCTAAAGTCACAAATGCCCTTCAAATGTCACAAAAGAGGAAAAGTACAGTGACAAAAGCTCAGAGGCCATTGTGATCAGGATTTTTCCACATCAGAAAGGCCCCTTTTTCTCTCCTAAATCGAGATCCTGCAGGAAGCACACTTTCATAGAGGAAACACACTTGGATGTGCTGAACAATCTGGTAAATTGGGGCCAATTCCGTAACATGCTTTTGTTCTGGTAAATCTCTCCTTTGCATTCACAATCCGGCTGCATGCTACCCTTCTTCAGCCCCCTATTTCACACCAAACAAAGCAAGCACCGCTCTCCAACTAGAGGATTCATTTAACATCGCACAACAGCCACTGCTTACTGAAAAACCCAATAGTTTGGATGCTATCAGCACTATATTTTCAGCCATTTCTTGGCCAGTCATGTGACCATTTGAAAGTGATTTATTTGAATATTTATACGAATATAGCGATGCCAAATAAATATATATTTAAAATAGCTTAAAAACTAACATGAAAACAAAAAACTCTAATTATAACTAATAAAAACATGATAGAAAATAATAATTTTAAACTATTTTTACACCCCATTTTTTAGAATACCATTTTGTACAAACTTGTAATTTTGCGTATTTTTAACTACACAACCTGTCAGTAATTCGCTAAATTTAAACATTACAGTAATTCTAATTATCTCTTGGTTAATACTGATATAATACTGATATGAAAAGAAAGAAGCAACACCGATGTTTGCAGTTGCAAAATCTTACAAAACTCCCATCCACTTCTCAGACTCCAACAGGCTTGGGCTCTGGCAGTCTGTCAGTTATGTCAGCGGTGCATGCAGGCGTCCACAAGATATGTGCACAATATTGGGACGTTTGGCAGAACTGGTCTGCAGAACTCTCTTACAGTGTCAAATCTCTCTCGCAAAGCCATCCGAGAGCTCATGATCATGCATGGCATCATCATTCGGACTGTGCTTTCAGACACTGCATAATTCCCTGCTGTCAGTGCTCACAGTCACAGTGAGTTTGCCTCACACAGTTCAACTTTTAACACTCTACCAAAAAAAAAAAAATAGCTAGGAGTAAAAACAAACAAATCAAGCAGGAAAAACAGTGTCCACGGTGTCCAGAAATGCAGGAACAAAACACTTATTATCTATGTGGTAGTTCTGCTATGTCAAGTCACAGCTAGACCTCAAAGATACACAGTGGTCATGGTCTACACACCCAGGGATATATGACAGTAGTGCAAAACACAACAAGCATCGGGTGCATCACATCATGAAGAGCCAACAGAGCTCAGCCTCCTATTGGTCGAGGATAGCAATGATTCAGGAAATAGCCCTCTGTAAATGTGCTGAACACACTGGTCTGGAACAGTGTTGTAAATACACTGATTTCTAGTTATGTCCTCTTTTGGAAGCACAGAGTAAGTAGTTGCACAACAACACACAGCATATCTAGCAATAGCTAACACAATAACCCAAAGTGAGGGCGTGTTTAAGAGACGTTTTTTAGGGGGTGTGTACAAGTCATAACTTTTATAAAGGAAATCTCTATGGTTATGAGAGTTAAGTCTTCAAAACTTTACAGATCTTCCTTATGCACCAAGAACTTGTAACACTCTAAAGCAGGGGCGTAGATTTAGGGTGGACGGTGGGGATGTGTCCCAACCAATATCCTCCGACCATTGAAATGTCCCCACCAATAATTTACTCCACTTTAAAAAAAATCGTGCCGTCAACATTAAACTAGACACGCAGAAAGGGTTAAATCGCGTTCTCTCCTTGAGTCCTCCCGCCCCCAAAACGCATATGAACATTTTGATTGGCTGAGCATTTCCCTGCTATCATGTGAGAGGCTGTGGCTGCGTTCAGATACAAGCAGC
>JAUMHQ010000078.1:5229470-5243917 GCA_032361165.1 Enteromius paludinosus | reverse complement strand
GGCAGGGTATGGGGGTGTGGTTTGGGGGGTGGAGCCATAAGGTCCCCACCAATGTCCAGAGCAAATCTACGCCCTTGCTCTAAAGAGAAAGAAAAAATCATATGACCCTTTAAAACTATAAAAAAAAAAAAAAAAAAAAGTGTTAATTGATATATATAGACGAAACGATTATATAAACTGATAAATAACATGAAATATAATTTCAAACAAGATGACCTAAACAAAATCTTAAATAAAAGATAAAAATGAAACAAAATCTAATTTAAAAATTCTAATTAAAAGTATTTATTTAAAAAAAAAAAAAATATATATATATATATATATATATACATACATAACAATAAAACTAAAATAACAATGGATCTATGATGTTGAAAAGAAAATGTATGGTAAATAAAATTAATCACAAACAGGCAGACATACAATTATAATATTTCTCAGTAATAACAGTTTTAAAAACTCTGGGGAAAATAAAGTGTCTGGAGTAGCTTCACAGCATGACAAAAACAGGTGTTGGCTTCCAGACAGCTCGATTATAATTAAAGTGATCAAGATTTGTGTGTTCGTTTTGTTTTGCATCCGTCTAGCCAGATGATGTTTTTGTTGTTTTGAAATGTATATGTTGAGGACAATTTCCGGCCTCAATAACCATGGCATTAATAATTAGTGGTTCAAGACCAACAGGTTTAAGGGGCCAGTGAGGAGCCAGACCATCCAGCAGCACAGAAAAGTAGTCTCTTAACTGGTGCAATGCCCCCTACTGAGCCTAGCAGGAGAGACCCCGTCATTCGCTAAGCCTCACCTCATGGAGGGGACTTGCTGAGATCTCTCACTATAACTCATCCCTGCACCAAAAGACAACAAAAAGATATTTGATTTTAATAAAAATCGCCTGCACCCCCCCTGCTTCCCAAAATTCTCAGCTTCATGCCAAGTTCACAGAAAAACTGTTTACAGAGCAGGGAAGCTCACATGAATAACACCATAATCTCCAGACGCTCTACCAGAAAATCCTGCTGCGCTCAGTCTTCAAAGACACGGCCGTCAGCTCCAAAACAAGTAGAACGAGTAAAAACAAATATCAGTAACTAAATCCATGTATAGGTAAAGAGGTCAATCCGGCACCTGGGAAAGATGAACGCAACTAATGAAGGACATTTCCCATCGGATAGCCACACCATGTGCCCTGCTGTGTATGAAGATGAATGCTGACGACTACAAACTTTCTTTTCAAACATAGCGAGACTATAATTGAGGTAATGTAGGCAGGTTAAATACACATATAGCATCGCTATATGCAAACATTTAACATGAGTCAGCCGAAAAACAGGATTTTCACAGAGGTGGGTGGAATTGTGGGAAGGTTTTGCAATGTAGAACAATTACATTATGTCATGTTTGATTTCTGAAACATCATGTTAGAGTGACTCTTTGTAGTCTGGTAAATCCCAACAAGGACATGGACGTTTAAGGTGTGCGTTTTACAAAGACAAAAGCAAACTGTACAAGCCCAGTTCTAGCTATGACCCAGCAAGAGAAAAGCTCCATGTTATTCACATACCTATACAAAACAACAAAAACATTGCCGCCACCTCCACATGCTTTTCACAGCAGTTTCAGTTTCACCATCCCCTGAGGAACTGAACACCTCTTACAAACATTTACCACGGTAACCACAGTTTCTGCCAAAGTACCATGGATACTAGCTATTATGAATATTCTGTCACCGCTTTCATTAAAGAGCCATGAATTAGCTAAACAAGCATAATTGAAGGTGGGGCACTTTAAAATTGTGCATTTCCTTTGAAGTTTAAGAACTGACAGCAAGTGTTTGTTTGGACACAAATCTATGCAGTGCAGCATTATCCAAATGAGCTGTTTCCACTAAAACTGAATTAAATATTGAAAACGAACACAAAAAATGACTCTAATTCTGATTTCATGGGTTTTATCAAGGACCCATATTGAGCAACATATGCATTGTTTCTTGTCAACTGTGTTAAAATAAGTGACTGCTGATCACTGGTGAGCCCAAAATATGCAGAAATGGCTGCATACATGTAAAATGTAACATCCATCTAAAATGTTACAAAAACTGATAACAGTGCATTATAAAAATGGAGCAGATTGCAGAGAGAGGAACAACAAAAAAGTATTACTTTAGTCAAATTATTTTCACCAGGGCTAAGCATTTAAGAATAATACAGGTTTAGCATTATACTGATATTTTCATTACCAACTCTGCTTATTACGTTACACAACAATAATCTGCTGTGATGTTATCACATGAGTAAAACAGGCTTCAACACGTAACAATGTCACAAAAACAACCAGAAAGGTCTCCTTGTCACATCAACTTGACATAAAAACTTCTTCGATCTGTGTATTCTGACATTTGATAACTTTTTTTGCCACGTATTACTAATATCCTGCTACCTATGTAAACAAAGCACACGCGCTTACAGCAACCTGTTGCAACACTGAGAGACGCATAGTTTCACGGTAACTAATGTAACTTAAACATTTAACCCTGAATATAAATCTGTGAAAAACGTTAAAAGATTCTTGGACAAATTAAGTCGACGGTGTTGTGTTCAACCTAGCGACGAGCCCACAAAAACAAGTGCATGGGAATATTTACATACCGATATCGTGTTGTTGAGTCTAAGCAGATTGTAGCTCTCACTCGCTCCCGGTGAATCTGGTCTAATGCCCCACCTTACTCGCAGCTGATTGGACAGTGGATGCAACGCTGTTCGATGCCACACCTTATTGTCACGTGATTGGACAGTTAAAACAGCGCAGCTTCAAATGTCCAATCAAGTGCTAACCAGGTGGAGCACTAAAGAAAGTTGTCCCAAAACGCATCACAGAAGAGAATAAAAAATGGGACTAATTAAAGTTTTTTTTAGTAATACATATATTATATACATAACTATATATATATTATATTTCACTTTAACTCAAGTGTAATAATATATCTTATTTTCAGGGGATCTGAAATTAATGTGACTGCTGTGAATTTAAAAGGGCTATTTTGTGTCTGCCCCATGGGCTTTCTTTATCTTGAAAGACTGAAAACATTCATGTCGTGGATTTACATACATCAATGTATTTAACGTCTAATTAACGCATTGCTTGCACACGTTACGCCATCTGTTGGATGTAAAGTCTTGTTTTGATTTTGTGTTGTGGCATGTCTGCGTGTGGCGGCTTTTCTATTTTTGATATTTCTGCACACTAATTCCTATATAGAAATCATAGGATAAAACTTTTTTTTTTCAAAGTTAAGATACATGAAAAAAAAAAAAATCTGAATAAAGTGAGTGAGGTAGCCTATAAGTGGCATAGTTTATGTACAACATACATTCTCCTACAGGGGGCGCCAAAGCTCTTATAAAGCCTGACATTAGATTTAACTTTAAAGGAACTCTACGAGCCACATGTACGAGCCACATTTTCATATTAATGAGCTGATTATAAATTGATTTTTTTTTTTTTATCATTTAATATGAAATAGCAAGCAGGCCCGATGCATGTTTTTAATCGCCAAAATGTTAGTTTTCTAATTGAGGAATGATTCTTGTCGAATACCAGGGTATCTGACTCTTGTTTTCAATCCACATGTATCTGCCTGTTTGATCAGTAAAGACCTCAGACAGCTGTGTGTTAAGGTTATAGACTCTTTGAACCCATTCCTGTCTATCAACCTGTCAAGCTTTGAAAAAGCCAGGGACCTTTTTTCCAGAAACCCATGGGAGGCAAAAGAATAAGAAGGCAGTGGCGTAGCCCACCCAATCAGAAGTTGGTAATTTGCAATTTGATTATTAGTCAGTTTTTGTTAGTCCCACCCACAATGTTAAGTTTACTATCTAAGAACATGAGCACGTTTTAATCAAAAGTGGTAAATTTAAAGGTCAAATATGAAAACAGTAAAACATATCTGTCAGTTTTTAAAAAGTATAAATCTCTATATTTTGGAAACTTTGGTCATCATGAATAGAGCACCTGCAGGGCAAAGCGTGTTCGAAACGTCATATTATCACAGGTACAGGGTTCGAACCACTTCACTTCTTTGTGGAAAGAAACACTATTGTCCACAGCAAACTATATATTTACTATGATAAACTTTTAATATATTTGCAGCTATACGCACGTTCCAGAAGAGTTCTGTGTTCAAATGCACACAATAGGCTAAAGCTTACAGCTAAGCCCCACAAAAGGACTTGCCATGAATGTGTCGGAGAAAATAGTAGAAAGATATATGAATTATTTACAGATAAACGAGTGCTTTTTGAGTCCGTGTTGCAAAGATGAATTTCCTGACTCACCTTCGACAGACGTCATCATTACGGATTATAGTAGGCTTTAATGATTTTTCTATAATGTATTATTACAGCGCAGGTTTAACTTTTAAACATTGTTAAATGCTTGAACTGTTTTAGTATATCTTTAGATTTTATTTTAGGCAAGTCGTGATGATTTGAAAAGACTAAATTGATCAAACATAGCTTATGACCAGCTCACTTAGATTTCTGCAGTTGGTCGCAAGGTCAGTGCCCCTATTATGCCTTTTCAAATATGATATTTCATGCAGTGTGTCATGTAGCTGTTTGTGAACATAAACCATCTGCAAAGTTGTGACGCCGACAGTGCACGATAAATGACGTTTTTGTCTATCAAAAATAAGAGTCGGCTCACATTCGCCTAAACGAGTCGTCAGCAATTCGAATCTTTTTTGTTACAGCCACACGTCACGGAGTAATATATTTGCATAATGTTCTACGTCGCGAACAACTTGCCCCGCCCACAAACAGTTCCATTTCCACGTGGATCACATCATGTCAAGAAGACGCTGTATCCTGCGTTATTCAGTTATGGCAATGGGCGTTTCGTTTTCAGACACACGCTGTAGCGGTAGACCAATCATAAACGACTGCGCCATCTGACCAATCACAGCAGCGAGGGCTCACGGAAAGGAGGGGTTTAGACAGACTGATTCTCCGAACTGCTTCAAATGAGTCGTTTTTCTATTTTAACTTGATGATAAACCAAAACGAAATTTTGCTATTACACACAAAACTCAACTTTGATAGCCGAAAAAGTAAGCATGTGAGGTTTTGAAAGGAAATGTGAAAAGACGGACTCTGTGTCAGCTCAGACTCGAATGTTGAGATACTATACTTTTAATTAACTTTTAACTCTTAATATAAACTATAATTTTAAAAAAAATGAATAGATCGGCAAACTCAGTTTTTGTAGACCCACCCACTTTAAGATTTCTGGCTTCGCCCCTGTAAGACGGTGAAAAAAGTAAACACAAAACAACTTTCAAGTCACCACATCTGTCAGTGAAAGGAAAGCTTTATTTTTAGCATTAGCAGCAGGGTGATTTCTGGCGCTCTGTACGTGAAATGGCAGAGACCCTGCTGAGCTCTCAGAGTCCTTAATGAAAGCGCTCGCTCAGTCTCTCACGCGCTCGCCTGTCTGTGCGTTAGCAGCGCGTTGCATAACTACTAGTGACGCTGTGCTGTTTCTCACTGTTGCCAGGGACGGCGGGCATCTGCCCTACAGCTGAACAGTCACCACGCCGTTCCATTATATGCAAACAGTACAATAACTAATATTGAAATTGAGTATAAAATAATAAGATAGCCTATAAAATATAGCCTATAGACTATTACTGAGATTTAAAGTTATAAATAAATATAAAACAACTAGCGTGTAATAGTTATTTAATAGTTTATAATGCAAATAGCAATTTTAGTTAAGTTTTAAAAAATGTAAATTAATTGTTTTTTAATTAATGCCTTTTGTTCAGCAAGGACATAATAAAACGATCAAATGTTATAGTAAAAACATAATGTTGCAAAGGAAAACTATTAAAATGATTGTTATTGATAAATTCTATTTATCATAGAATTCTGAACAAAAAGGTATAATGGTTTCCATACAAATATTAAGTAGTTATTTGTTTTCAAAAATTCAATTCAAGTGTATTTATAAAGCACTTTTAATGATAAAAATCATCGCGAAGCAGCTTTACAAGAAATTAACTTTCTTGTAGAAACTTAATTTATTTAACTTATGGCAAAATTCGGTAATTCTGTATGTTGTCTGATGGTTGGCGTCATCTGAGGGAATGGCAGGTGTTGGGCCATCTCAGATCATTTAAGGGTGGGATCCAGACTGAAGCTCGTGTAATTCCTGTAGTAACCATGGGACGTTACTACGGATGATTTTATAAATTTAAATGAATATAAATTATTATCAATTTTAATAATACACAACGAATTACTCAGAAATTGGACACTCAATGTTAAAACAGTTTTGGATCTGAAACCTGATGTAATTTTGGGTGCTTGAAGTGAGCAGATTTTTAGGCATTATAGTATGGCATTATAGCATATGCTGTATAGATATATCTAATACTTTCAGACTTTCCGAAGGGAAGAAAAAACGCTAAAGACAATTTTTATCCTAATATCACTTGGATGAGGCATGTTGTAAGAATGGACCCAGAATAGTCGGTCTGCTCTCTGGCACGTGTGTCTCATTGGGAGTCAAGGTGAGAGGGAGGACCATTCACACACTCCCTAGTCTCTCATCCATTCCACATGCTGGTAATTTATCCCCTCTGGTTAACCTACTTTCATCACAATTAAAATGCCTAGGGCTTCGGCGCATTTCTCTTTTCTTCTGTCTCATTCTCGCTCTCTCTGTCGCACTGAGACACTGAGTTCAATCTTGCTTTTCTCTTGTCATAGAGAAATGATGAGGCGCTGATACAGTTTCAGTATTAAAGGAGGCACCAAGCTGTAAATCTCATATGACATTACATCCAATTTGTGTGGATCAGGGACGCACCACGGCCTTCCCCTCATATTTACATCTGCATGCCAGAATGTCTGCCGCAAACAAAGTCAATAACCAAATCCCAAGCTGGCACAACATATCAGAGAGATTTTATGCCACGTTCCTTGTGAAGTTTAATTCAAATGTTGATCCAATAAATCTCATGCTTGTTTCTGATCTACATCAGTCCACACAGGCCTTTAAAATCTGATGAATACATCCGTTCTCCAGGGAGGAATAAACCTGTCCAGTTAAATGAGATTGCAGGAGTAGCTGTGCATCTGGATCCAAATGAATCCGTCGGACAGCCTAATTTTATAATGGCAGTCTCCATCAGAGCAGCTGCAGCCCTTCGCCAAGACACATTAATTCTCTAAATAAGTTCTCAATGAACTCATAGCGAATCAATGGGGTCTCTTCTGTCTGCAGGTGGCTGCGCTGTACAAAGCTGACTAATAAGCGGGTTTGATTGCTACACCGGGTGGAAAATGATCGATAGCGCCAAGTGCTTATCCAGTGGTCCATGCGCCTTCGACTTCACCTCAGATTTTAAAATGCCCTTCCAATGTGGTTAATTTCCTGTCAAAGCAAGTTACTCATTACACAACAAACTACACTGGAATGGGAGACTCAATGTTAAGACATACAGTATTTGAATCTGAAACCTGATGTAAGTTCGGGCAGTTTCTTCATGCTGAAATGAGCAGATTTTTACTTTTAAACAAACAAATGTGAAATTATGAAAGCATAAGTATGGGACGGGGTCACCTTTTGGGGCCAAACAATGGCGAATTATATTTGAAAATACCATTTGCAGTTGCATTTGGTACAACTATTGGACCAAAAATTATACTAATCATAAAATTTACTTCTTCTTACTTCATGCTCAAAATATTTTTTGTGTTTATTTTAAACCTTTAATTGAACTTTGGTCAAACAAGGCTTGGTACGCACTAAAAGAGTTTTTAAAATCTTATATGATCTTCAAAATCTGAGAGACCACAAACATGGGGGGGGGGATCCTTACCGTTTTGCTCCTATTGTGTGTGGTGCCCCGGCTGCTGTCAAGAAAATACTGAAATCTTTTAATTGGTTGCTTCATTGTACTGTAGTGCAGGAGAAACTGCAAAAAGTTAGAGGAGAATTACAAAGTAGTTGAAGTCCTTTCTGTGATAAAGGCCGGATGGACAGACTTGGCTGCTGATGGAAGGGCTTTCTCTCCTCCTCTCCCTCGCTCCACTAACTCCAGCTTTCCCTGAGGTTCTTTAGGTGGACTCCGAATGAAAGATCAAGGGCATTAGCTGCCGTCTGTGCAGAAATGGGGTACCTGCAGTTAGCGCGATGGTTACAGAACATTAATTTTACCACAGGCTCATTTGTAATTGAGAGAAAAGTGTGCGCGTAGAAAAGTGAAAGGGAGAGAAAGACAGAGGGGAATAAGAGAGATCAGTCCCTGATTTGAAAGTCTCTCACTAACTCAGTGTCCAAAGGTGTAAAATTCATGGAAAGCATGGTGTGGAGAGCAAAACGGAAAAGTGGGAACCATTCAAGCTGGCATTTCCATCTGCTTCGTCAGCACGGCCTCTGTGGAAAATGTCAGATTCATTACCTGCTCCCTCTTTTCTCTCTCTCTTTACCTTATGATTCACACAACTAGTTCATCTCTTAAGCCCAAAGCACATTGTGTGATTTGTTCTATCCTTGACCATTTTTGCTTGACCCTGGTGAGGCCTTGCGTACAAGTTAAGGCAAACTCGGTGTATGCAATAGAATCACTTCCATAGTCAGACTTCGGATTATTTCTATCATTTGACCCATTCTAAAATTTCTATTAAACTTGTGCATTGATAGAACCATAGACATACAGATGCCCCATTGGACCACTCCAGGCACGTAAATGCGGCCGCCATGTTGGAACGGTGAACTTGACATCATTCATCGTACTGTGAACTCACACAAAGCCGTTAAACCTCTCTGTGCAGGATTGTGGCATATTTTTAATATTCAGTGATTACTATGGTGAATGACTTCAAAATCTCTACAATATGGCGGACGGCTTACGTACAGCAGCCCATAGAAACAGCTATTGAGGCATCTACATATATCTATGGACAGAATATTCAGCATCCAGCACTAATGATGTCATTGCAATGTATCATTGTAATGATTTCCAATAGTTGTCTTCCCTACATTTATTTTCATAATGAGTCCTATATATCTTTAATAATCTTTAGCAATTGAATTATACACCCGTTCATTTTCTTATCATTTTTCTTCAGCATATATAAAATTATTAAAATGTTTTCAGATAACATATTGATTTGACCAAATATGCTCAGAAAACATTCTTTTAAATATGAAAACATGAATTTTTTCTCACCTTAAAGTGGCCCAGTAGTACACAACGAAAACAAGTTAGAAACGCAACAAAATCAGCACAACACAATTGAAATAGTCCACAACAAAATTACCACAGCACAACGTAAACAAGCCCCAATGCACAGCAAAATGAGTCCTATGCGTTGTGGTGATTTCTTGGTGTTGTGCACTACTGGGTCGTGGTACCCAAGAAATTAAACGTAACATGAATAAAATCTGGAATATTAAGGTGTGTAGACAGTTTCTGTTAATGTCTGCACCTGAACCCAGCTTGAATGCGCACTTTTTTATTAAAACGTAAAATTTTGCTGCAAAGCGCCGTAAATCTAGTTTAGTGATCATACAGTACTTCATGACGTTTAGGTTCACCTCAGGTAACGTAAGCAGAGAAACCATGTAGACCTGAAGCACATGCCCTAGCTGATGAAGTCCTGGCACGTTTCGCCAGCCGTCGTATGAGCGATTCCAATTCCTCCTCAAATCCCTCGACTGTGCCCTCATGCAAATCAGGCAGATTAAGGCAAGATGTATGGACTTGCAAATGTATTCAAACATTCTTCCCTTAATGCCACAGATTTGCTGTAATACTCCCATATTTGTGTCTGACTTACAAGGACCGACAAATTGAAGGCACCGCGTGGCAGATTTGAATGGTTATTACCTCGCTGCGCATTCCATCAAAGAGCGCACTTATTGATTCGCGCTGCCAATGAGTGCCTCGTTTTCCTGCTACCTTGCAAACGAGTAGACGTTGCAGGTGGGAAGTGTTAGTTCTGGTTGTCGGGTCCCGCAAACCCAAACAAACCTCCTGAGATGACAACTTTTTAGGCGATGAAGGGGGCAGCCGCTCCCCAGAGCGCAATATGCAATAAACCCCAGTGCAGTTTTTCATGTTACGTTCCGTTCTGCCGATAGAAAAAAAAAACATCCGGATGTGCTGGAATGAAAACCACCTCGCTTTGTTTCCTTGGCAACAAACACATGCAATATGTCTTTTGGAAGTGTGTTTTTAGGGCTGCGCGCAGACTCTCGTGGGAGATTTCAGAGGAACGCCAAGATAGATTTACTGAGTAAACGAAACAGCCTTTTGACTGCCAGCCTGATGTTTGCAGAGATTGTACGACGAGGTCACGAGCACGTCAAACTCCATACAAACAACCACAGACAGCACAAATTGAATAATGACATTTGTTTGGTGTTTAGTTTAGTTTTGAATTGAATTCAGTCTATGTCGGTGTAAAGTAGAGCGCGTGTTACCTCAGCTCCGGTAACCTGTGCGTAACCCTTGCAAAATAGATGAACTCTGTATGTCTGTCTGGCAAAAAGCTTCTTGTAGATTTTCAGTCTCTCTTTTCCTGCAGTTGCATAGCAACACAGGCGAGCATGGGTGTGGTGACAGGGTGCAGGGAGGCAGTTGTGATCTCCAAACGCTCACTCTTTGATTATGAATAGGCCACAGACTCCATCAGGGCTTATACATGGTGTGTAAACAAAGTTTACTCTGATAGGGATAACATACATCAAACTCAACATATAAAGTGATATAAAATAGAAATTGTTGCACTCTTGCAAATGCATAAGCCAAACAAAACCACTAGCTTATGGTTTAGATGTTCATTCAGGTCATATAACATTATGTTTTCATTCATTCAAGTCTTTCATCTGCAGATGTGCAGTGTGTGAAGTTGGGAGGTGGGATTCTGAGGAGGATCAATATAGAAATTGTGTCTTGTTCCAGATACTCCCACCATTGGAGTTTAGTCATGTGACATTCTGTAATAGATCAGTACATTAAGATGACATCAGCAGAGAGTAGAGAAACAATTTATGGTTTGTAGAAGATTACAAAAGTTATTGAGAGGGTTTTTTCTCCTTGTTTTAATGTAGCATTTACACTTTCGAACAGTGAGATTTAAGGCCAGTAATATTCAATTTTATTTAAAAAGGTTTTGTTCAACAAGGATGCACAAAAGCAGAGCTGTATTTATTAATACTGGGAAGAAATGTTCAACTGTTTTATCAATAATGATAATAAATGATTTACAGTATGTGAATCCCTGATCATGTGACACTGAAGACTGGTGTAATATCTCATGGAAATTCAGCATTGCCTGTGCAAGAATAAATTACATTCTAAAATATATTAAAACAGGAAATAGTTATTTTAAATGCTAATAATATTTCACAATTTTAGTATTTTTACTGTATTTTTTGGCCAAAAAATGCAGCCTTGGTAAGCATTAGAAACTTTTCAAAACATTAAAATATCTTGTTGATTCCAAACTTTTGAATAGTTATGTAGTTTATTCCTATAATAAAATTACATTTATATGTTTTTGATTCGTAGTCCATATTGCACACATATTATGATGAAGCAAGAGCATTTAGAAATGTCACAAGTAAACCGAAAAAAAATAAATAAATAATAATCTAAATCCCATACACAATGTTGTTAAGGCTTTTGGTTTAGGCTATTTCCCTTCCTGTTAAACATGTTAAGTATTATATGATTATTTTTTAGCAACAATGTCAACAGTGGATTTAGATCTGCACAAAACCATCATGCTAGTCCAGGATCACCTTTGCAACTTTTTTTTTTTTTTATTGCAACTGGAAGACAATACATCACAGAAACTTGATGGTAGAGTTGGATAAAAAAAAAATAAAACGAAACAAAAAACAATTCGAATTTGTCGTAGCAATGGACAAAGTGGTATTTACATTAATCGATAAAATTGTTGTCTTTGGCAATATGATTACAAGTCAAAGGAAATACAGAGTGCAGTAACGCCTCTATATTGACATATTAGCAGGGTGCACATGCCATCAGACCGAATATTTCATCACATACCAAATGTATTCCGTTACTTTCATCTTAAACAACTCAAACACGTAACAGAATGGCAGTTAAAAGGAACCTTTCAACAAAAAGAAAGAAACAAACTAACAAACAAAACATTTCGCCTCCTATTAACATTTTTTGGCTGGCTCTTCTTGATGCTTTTTAACATGTTTCAGGTTCCTCCGAAAGAACTAGAAAGGAAAAGTTCCGTAGTGAGTGTTGTCTTTGAAGGAAGGCAGTGTATAAAGGACTCATAGCTCTCTCTGCCATTGGTTTCCCAGTTTGAAGCATATTGAACGGAAATGTGATATGACAGACGTTTATAAAGACCAGCAGACAAGGTTATAATCAGGATTATTTTTCGTCAAGAAATGTCTAGCTTGGTTAGGGAAAGGCATGCCAACTGGAGACATCACATTAACACTCATGGGTCAGATATAACATTCAACACGCTACAAAACATCGGGTCGAACCATTATCGGCTTCGTCAGATGCACGGGGAAGGCAGTGTGGATTCATGAAACACAGCAATGAAGTGCGATATTAACAAATACGATGGGGAATATCTTATGCATGAGTACTTGACAGAAATGCTACAACTTATTGACATGTTTGTGACTGACATATCAAGTATGCATCGTCCGTTTTGCAGTGTATAGTCATTACAGGCTTTGGCACTGAATCCTTAAGTTCGTTACTATATGTTAAAACAATAAAAGTGCAATTCGGTGAGGTCGTGGAAATATATACACTAGCGTTTGCACTGAGCTCTGGTATCACTTGTTTTTATTGTCTATAAGTGCTTAAATATATGCGCGGAGCCGTAAATAACTGTCGGACTGCCTGTACCGAGAACAACTGAATCAATACTGATGACTCCTGAACAGTGCTACATGTAAATACAGGAATAAAATGAACAACAACAACAAAAAAGAACTGCAAATCCAAAGTCTCGTGGAACAAAATGGAAGACCCTGAATAAATCACAGACACGAACATCCGGATTACATATGGAAGTAAAGCAGGCATGAAGCCGGAAGGGGACTGACACTCACTACGAACTTCTCCTTGACGACACGGACATAGCGTATAGTATTCGTGGGTATTCGGGACGGCCGCTAGCGTGGACCGAGACGGTCCGGGCCAGAGTCCTCGTATTGCAGAGAGAGTTTCCCAACAGTCAGTGTTTGTCCCTGAAGAAGGTAATTGTTAAGATGCCTGCTTCAACACAAAGGCGATGAGGACAACAAATGGAAATCAAATTCGACAAAAACAACGAAAGAGACTAGGCCTATTGGCATAGAAATTGGAGGCGGTGCCTTAGTTCTCTAGGATCTATATTTATATGAAAATAATTCATGCTCCATGCTAAATACATTATTTACCTTACATGAACTTTGATTTTTTTAAAAAACGGTCTTCTTTTTCTTTACAGAACCCATGCAACACGATTTGGAAAATCCTGCTGGCTACATTGCTTAAATTAAGAAAGGAAAATGGTCTAGTGTTACTTTTATACAGTGTGTTTATCCTGACTGGATGAAATTGCTTATTACATCACGAGGGTTTCAAATAAAAAAATAAAAACGTAAACAAATGAACAATTGAACAAACACAAAACAACTCCACAGTCATTATTGTCTGCTATTTAAATACAATTGGCAGGTATTGTAGCTTTAGCTCCAGGTTTTAATATTCATTGTGCCGAAGAAAGAGTATCACCATCCACTATAAGTTTAGATGGAAAATATCACTCGATTTGATTGCTTAGGAAAAAAAAAAACATGGGCAGTTTTAAGAGAATTATTGGTAAATGTACCACTTTTGACTCCAAAAACACTTTGACAAAAGCTTATGGCTTTACTCTCATCCCAGTGAACTATGATTCATACGAGCCAAATGACAACTACAGACATGAGTGTTTTCCACAAGACGCTTTAACGGCCAGAGCATCGAGGGGAAGTGACATCACAGAAACTGCTTGAGGATTGTCTTTGGCACTGCCCTGTGCTTCTAAAACATCTTATATTACAGCAGAGAATATTATAACTATTAATTATCACTTAAACTGGAGAACTACTCTGGATGTTTTTAAAGGATTGGTTTTCCCCAAAATTACAATTTTGACAATTTATTACAATTTATTCACGCATATGTCAGTCCAAACCCAAAGACCCATCTTTGGAACACAAATGTCGATATTTTTAATGAAATATGAGCGACTTCTTTCCCACTGAAAGTCTTTTCAAACAAAACTCTCAAGCTTTAAAACATCTTAAAGGTGCCATAGAATCCATTGAGAGAATATTTTAAATTGTTCTCTGATATGTACATAGAAGGTATGTAGCTTAGGTAAGGGGAAAAAATGCCC
>JAUMHQ010000078.1:5166104-5176956 GCA_032361165.1 Enteromius paludinosus | reverse complement strand
TTATTTTATTTTTTAAATATTAATTTATCGGCCATTATAAATGCCGATACCGATAGTTTGGAAAATGCCTAATATCGCCCGATAATTTCGGGCTGCCGATAAATCGGTTGGACTCTAGTACAAGCACTTTGCAAGTGAACAGGGAAAGCACTGTTTAGAGACATTTGAAGGAGTGTTCACATTTCCTGTCACTTTGTGGCTGCAAATCACATTATATACACACACTTTTCTTACTTAACAGCAAAACGTCACTTTGAAAGTGATATCAGGGGAAAATTACTCGAGCTCATTAGTACAGACTACAATCAGTGTCATGTTACTAAGCCCCATTTTTCAGCTCAAGTTAGCCCTATACTGTCAGAGATTTACACAATCAGCAAACCACAGTGACAGAACAAAGTGTAGACTATCACAGTACTTTAGTAGAGTCAAAGTTGTTTCCTTTCACTCAGGCTCTTCAAAGGCTCTGGACAGCTTGTGCTGTTTTGTTAGACAGACTGTGTTCTCAATGAATCAATAGTCATGACCTTCAGTTAACTGACAGAGTGTCATACTGTGTGCCCTGAGGTAATACACACACTGGTCTGTGTCACGTGTTCAATTTTCGTTTCATTTTTGTTAACTAACACCCCTGAAATCTGCTGTTAATCACTAATTGAGTGTTTTTCGAAGGGGCCAACTTTAGCAAAAGAGCTGCCATTTTTTTCAGCTTGAATACTAGATTTCCCCCGAATAGGGCTAAGAAACGATAACACACTCTATTGATTGCAGCAAACCCCATAGCGAGTGCTCGGCTCTTTACCCACAGTATTTGGCTTCATTGGAAAGATTTGTACCAGCGCAAGTCAAACAATTCAAACCCTTGGAGTGTTTTAGCAAACAAAATAAACAGCACATTTATTGGACTCGCAATTCATTTACACTCATGTCTCGATGATTTAAAGCTTGACCAGTAAAATCTGAGCTACAACAGCAACGGTAAAATATCTAGTGGTTAAATAAAAAAGGAATTAATTGTTAAAAAATATATAAATAGTAACAAAAACTAGTGCAAATAATATTATTACAGTAACTAATAATTACAATTTATATTTTACTATTCCTATTTATAATTTGCATTCTAATTATATATAATTATTCCAGTAAATAACTGAACAGTAGGCCTGTGGAGTGTAGTATCATACCATGTACTGTAATATTCTTCTGGAGGGAAAGAAAATCCATTTTCTTCTGAAAGCAGCGAATGCATTTATTCTTAGCACAAACTGACATTCTGCACCTAATTAAGCTGTCAACTTTCCATCAGCGTGTTTTAAAACGATACCTGGACCAACCACAACGATGAATTGCACCATGAAATTCAATCCTTAAATGCTCTGTCCGGTAGATGCTCTTATGGAAATGAAAAATAGGGGAGTTAAAAGAAATGAACAGGATGGAAGCAATGAAAAAAAAATATATATATAGCAACTTGTAAAGAAAAAAAAAAATGACAGAAACACTGAAACCACACACAAAAAATAATATTATCAATTAATAGCATTATTAATAATATCCATATTATTACTGTAGGGACATGAAAAAAGTGTGCTACATTTTTCTTCTTCAAATATTACCTAAAACAACTTAAAAAACATTCTGACAGCTTCAAGAAAGCGAAAAAAAAACTATTGATGAGTTAAAGTTGCACCCCTGATATAGTTACGTTCTTAACTGATGTATTTGAGTGCTATCTGTACGTTCAGACACAATAAAGCTTCCGGCAGGGACACGTCCGTCTTTAAAGGGTGTGATATGTGATCCTGAGAGCATCAGATTATTCATATATGCTCTGTGGAGAAGAGGCTGCGCTGGTCTATCTGTCCAAATGTTCCATAATCAGGAGAAATCAATAGGTTTCAGAGCACTTTGCCTCAGATTTATCTCCATCTCCTGACAGCTGCTGTGTCCGTCTGAAGGCCAGCTCAATGGCACCAGCCAATAGAGTCTCCAATCAGAGAGAGGGGGTGAAAAAGGGAAAGAAGAGCCAGGGAAAAGGGGGGAAAGCACTTGGATTACATTGGTCTCCTAGGCAACAAGCAATGGTGGAGTATATAAAGACTGTTTGATAGTCTTGGCAGAGAGATCTTTCATTCTCCCTAAGAAGCACAGGCCTCTGAAGATGCTATATTCCATTATAAGCAGTAAAGTTAATCCTATCAGTTCCTGAGCAAAACGAAAGACCTGCTATTATGAAGCACTCCCCCCTCCCCTCGACCCGACTGTCCAGAGTCCCCCCTTTTATGCTCACAACTTTAAACATGTGAAAAAAGAACAGTGGGGAAATATTTAACCCAAAAAGCCAAGTTTTGGACCTCTCTTTATAAGACTGACTTTATACAGCCCATTAAACTATCTGTTTCTTTCTTATAACTGTTATAGGTGTGACCCTATCCTACTAACAAGTATTTCATATTTTAAGTATTTAAGTATTTAATATTTTATTTTATTAATATGAAAATTAAATATATTAATCTTTTAAAATACTAAAAAAACTAATAATGTCATATGCTTTAAAAAAAGAATATTTATTCTTTACTATTCCCGTTTAAATATATATATTTTTATAAATATAAAAAAAGTTATATATATATATATTTTTTTTTTGGTTTATTATTTTAATTTTTTTTAGTGCTTTAAATTATTTTTTTAAATCTAATATTCTAATATTAATACAATACTACTTACATGTATACCTTTTCCATAATCAACTTCCAATTCTAATTGTTTAAAAATTTGAATTTAATAATGTTAAATCAAATCTTTAATAAATCTTAAATAAACATCCATTTTCATACACATTATAATATTTTGAAGTACACATTTTAATTTATTGTCACAAGAGAATTTACATTGGCAATCACTGGCCAAACCATGAAATGATTTTGACTATTTGACCAAACAAATGAAGAAGAAGAAAAACTTGAGGGACCTGAGCCATTTCTATGTATATTATCATAAGAACCATTCACATTTATTTTAGAAAGTCCAGTTAATTACTGTTCTTTCATAGTGAAAGTAAAAATATAACAAAAAGATTAAAAGAGCACTTCTATTTCTGAAGAAAAGCACTTGGCTTCAGCAGCACATCTGACTTCCTAAAGCGAGTGTGTTAATGCTCTGTTGGTAAGGTGATCTATATAAATGCAGACATCGACCGTTTTGAAACATGGATAAATCAAGGTGTCCAAAAGGACATCATTGCTTTGGTCTCCAAATCCCAGCAGTCATCAGCTGCTAATGGCTGCGGCCCCAGAGTCGTCATCTCTTCTGAGGCTCTGCGGCTTAAATCACATGAAGGAGCAGAGAAGCGGTAAGCTCGCTCTGTGATTGGTGGAGAAACGATGACCTCCGTTTATATTGGCTGAATTCTGCACACAATGGCATTTTTAAAGCAGGTCTATATTGTGGAGTTCTGCAGCGGAGCATTAAGAGAGCGATGACTCTACTCACCTTCAGAGGCTCTCGGTGCATTAGGAAGGGCATGAAAGGTCATTCGTAATGAGGGCGTTTGGGGAGGGGGAAGATTGGCTGTTGGATCTATTCACTGAGACGAGTCTAACAAATCACCCCCATCCAACTCTCACTCTACTTTCAGTCAAAGGCTTTCTGAAGAACATGAAGATTCACCAGGGATGGGTCTCATTAGGAACATCAGAAGAACACATCACACCTCCACCAATCAACACAAACAGCTTTCATCATCTAGTACAAATGTAAAAAATGTAATGAAAAAGTAACTAATATATTCCCTTTATTTATATAAATAATAATAATTATTAAATAATACAATATCAACACACATACAATGCAATATTCTAGTCTCCAGAAATTATCAGAATATGATTTTGATCTCTTTAAAAAAAACATTATAATTTTTATAAAACTACAAAAATGTAGCTACAAATTAGTAAATAATTCTAAATTAAAATTCGCTTAAATACAAAATAAATAAATAAGACAGCGTTGCCAAATCTTTCCAGAAAAACAAGTCCAAACTAAGTGGCTTGGTTCACCGAAAGAAGCTAAACTGAGCAACGGCAATGACACAAAATTGGTCCCAATAATGAGGCTCACATAAAAAACGGGTTTGCTAATGACCTGTGTAATCCTAATTAAAGAGGATTCCTTTGCAGAGCCTGAAGCCATCCAGAGTAAAGCAGATACAAAAGTAAAAGCTGATGACATGATAAATTGAGACAAGTTCTGTTCCCACAGCGCAGTGTGTGCCAGAACTGTACCCAGGACAGAGTGTGTGTGGGTGTGTGTGTGTGTGCATTCATACCATCTTATGAGTGTATATGCTCTACATGATCACCAGTGACGAAGGGTGGCCAGATCAAGCCCCGCTGAGATGTAGTCCCACAAAAATCGCACATTCTTGAGCAAACCGTCTCTCTTGGCGTTCACGCACCGTGTTTATTCTGACACAGTCAGCGCACGCCGAGATCATAAGCAAGCAATATGGTGTCCCCCACGAGTGCAGCATACGGCCACGAGGCGTGAGGAGACCAAGCCTTCGAATCAAATCAGTGACTCAACCTTGTGCAGGAAGTGAACAGACTCACACATGCCATCCTATTTTAAACAAAGTGACCTTTTATGTGACTGCAGCTGATATAGCGGTGTAGTCTATTTAATTATCTAAAAATACACATGCATGTATATATTTAATTTAAGGAAATTGTGTTGTATAGAGAAAATGTTTATATACTAAATATAAATTTCAGTTATATATTATAGAACTACATTTATATATATATATATATATATATATATTATATATAATATTTTGTATTTACATGTATACATATATATTCTATGAATATAAATATATACATGTAAATACAAAATATTTTATTGTTAATATTTTCAAAATATATACACTACACGTGTGTTATGTAAACAAAATATTTTATTAAAAAAAATATATAAATATATCTGTAAACAAAAACCATTATTTTGGATGTGATTAATCAAGAATAATTGTTTGACAATTGTTTGGCAGTGATATCACAGTCTCAATGGGAGGTTGCCATGTGATCTCTGCAGTTGCTAGGTTGTTGCTCAAGTCTCTGCTATCTTGTAGTATTTAAGCAATTAGAGATGTAATTGATGGCCCTTAAGTGTAAGTGGTACAGGACGAGTCATGCACCAAAGTTGAATTTGCTTGTTCAAATACCCAAAACCTTAAGTATGAGCATCAGACATGGGGAAAAAAAGCAGTGAGACCCCTAAAACGTATTAATTATGGAGACAAACAGACAGCCAGATATCTTGAGGACTGAATTACTGAGGTTCTCTTGTGTATCAGGCACCTTAAGCTCTGCCAAGAGACTCTTTAAGAGCAGACAATTGACAAAAGACACTGATTTCCATAATCAGATGGTAAAGATTTCTAACACACAGATTATCTCATTTAACAACACTTCTCACCCTGACAGACTTGTATTCAACACAGATTCAGACACACTGCTCTGTCGGTGAAAAGACCTAATGATGAAGCACTTATGGGGCTATATCTGTAACAGACTAACAGACAAGTCGAGCAATCTCTAAAATTGCTCAATTGTACAGCTCAAATGACAGCATTAGCTGCAATTATCCTTTCATCTGTTCAGTGTTAGTCTTGTTAAAAGCGGTAGTCCCAACACAGATCCTAAGTGCTAGCACAATTCTCCTAGGTTGTGTTTTTGACCACAAAATTTAATTTCTGTCATTGTTTACTCACACTCAAGTTGTTCTGCTTGACTTTCAGTCTGTCATGGAACACAATACAGATTGCTTTTAAAATTGCACACTGATCATTGTTCAAAAATAATAATTTTATTCTATTTAAAAATGTATTTTATCGATGTGGTAACAATCTGATATTTCAGTAGCCATTTATTATTAATAGCAATGCTGAAAACAGTTGTGAAGTTTAATATTTTTCTGAAAACTATTTATTTTTTGTAACCTTTTACATGTCTTTACTCTCACTTTTGATCAATTGAATGCATCCTTACTGATGAAACATGTTGTCATGTCCACGATGGTTCATGTCTATCTCCTTCTATTTAGTTCAGTACATAAAAAATTATATTTTCATGAATCTGACTGATCATCATCATATCATATCACTTCAGAGGGCTTGAAATACAGCTCGCAATGCTTTTTTATGATACTTTATGAGATTTTGCATGCTTTTTGAACTTGAATGCTCTATAGCGGTCTGTACAGATCTTCCTAATTTCACCTTTTTTTTGAGGGTGAGTAAACCATGAGGAATTTTTCATGTTTTGGGTGAACTAATCCTTTAATCGTGCATTCCTTTTGCAGGATGCAATGTGCTAATAAGGGTTTCTGACAACCATTAGGAGGAAACATAAAGCAGCCTAAAAACCAACCAGTGAACTCATGTCAGTTTAAATGACTGGTCAGTGAGTCATGAGTTAAGTAATGACAGAGCACAAACTGCTCTTTCATTTTCTCTTTCATCACAACCTACAATAACCATAAAAAACATAGACATATCCATAATGTTCCCAAGGTTTCATCAAATGGTCTTCTGAAGACCAGCCTTATCTTTGCTGCCAAAACTTTTGCTTGGAACTCAATAAGCAAGACGTTACGTTTTAGAGTTCAATCTCCATCCTGTGCTCATTAATGATTTCCTGCTAATTTATTCACTCCTCTGTCGTCCAAGATGTTTATGTATTTCTTTCTTCAGCCAAAAAGGAATATTGTTGTTTTTTTTTTTGGAAAACATTACAGTATTTTTCTTTATGTAGTGGACATCAGTGAGTTGAATTGAAATTTCAATGGTCATCCTCTAAAATAAAATAATAACTTTGCACTAGCTCGATTTCACGGCATGCATTACATAGTCACATTGGAAAGGTTTACAAAGCATTTTTTTTGCGCCCTTAGATTTTTATAGTTATATCTCAGCCAAATATTGCCCTATCATAACAAATCATACATTAGAGGTGATGATGATGATGCAAAAATTTAGTATTTAAAACAATTGACCCTTATAAATTATTTTGTCCTCCAGGTTCACAAATAAGAAACAACGCAACAAAATATACAGACAAAGAACGTGTGACCACGTGTGACCTTTCCAATGTGCAAAATTGTGGATGTACATCACAAAGCTAGTGCAAGATGAGCATTGACAGGTTTTTTTTTAGATAGTGACAGATGGTTTCTCAAGAAAAGACTCTTATTTCTGCCAGGAATTGTGTAGAAACTGCAATTTGGTGCTTTCAACCCGTGTCATCGTTTACTATATAGAGAAAAATCCTGGAAGGTTTTCCTCAAAAAACTATTTTTTTAATATTCTGGAAGGTGCTGACATCCTGGGAGTCAGCGCTCTGCTCTGTGTCCGCTATTGATCGGCAGGTACCGTGGTGTCAGCATCAGGATCCCTAAGGGACGGTCAAGTAATCTTTGGTAACACTGCACACACTACAAAAAAAAGTCAGCCGTGCCGGTGACGTCGAAGGTAGGTTTGCGTGCAAATCTCCCGCAGCTTCCCTCGCAACCAACATCTGTCCACAGGGAACACAACAGCTGGCCAGGGAACATGTCAGTGAGCAGGCCAGCTTTATCTTACATCAACCTGGCTTTCAGAGCGGGGGATAAACCATGTCACGCGGATCAGCGCTATCACCGTAACCCCTCATGGTTCCATATATACGGGCACTGGAGAGCAGGGATCAGAGAAAGACAAAGAGAGTGATATATATGACACATTTCTCTCGAAATAATTCAACTTCAGAACTCAATCGAATGAACATCACCACTACACCATTGCTGACAGTACGGAAAACGCTGGAAATGCCAACGCGTGCTCTTCCATCCTGTGTTTCTTCAAAAATGACTCCACCGCTACCTGTTCAACTGCAACTCCGGTGTAATCTCGTCTTGTTGCCATGGAGATGACATCAACAATGGAACAGACCCATTAATCATCAAAGCTCCCTCTATGTGTAAACGCCGATGCATGTGCCTGTGTGTGAAACAGGCTTTGTAAGGGACACAAGAGCTCCGGAGATCCACCCATATAACCACCACTCAGGTGCCAAGTTCAGATCCTGTGTTCATAACAGTGCCATGGAAACAAATGACAGGGTGTCATTTCTAGAGCGCTCACTCTTCACCAGTCAGTGCACATGCACGCATGGAACCTCTGAAGAGTTGCACTGATATAGCACGCAAGATTTTCGTGCAAAAACACGCTTGAGATTTCACATAAGCAGCAATACCAAGGTCATGAGTTTGATTCCCATGGAACGCATAAACCAGTCAAATATACTGTACCTCGAATGCATTGCAAGATGCTTTGGATGAAAGCACTTGCCAAATGCACTAAATAATGAATTCAAATATTTATTGAAAAGCAGCTTTTATATAAAGTTACTTGCAGTTAATTTCAAGTGTATATTTATCCATATTTTTATTCCCTGGGAATTGAACTTATGACCTTCAGCTAAGCAACTAGATGAAAAAAATAATAATAAAATAAAACATTTTAAACTATTTAATAATTCTTGGAATAGCAATATTATTTCTTACTTTATTTTTAAGCATATTATTTTATTAAAAACATTTAACTGAAGCAAGTACACCTTTACATACCAATACAGGTAATTTTAAGATGTTCATAATCGTTAATGCTATTGTTTGCTATAATTTAAGGTGCACTATTACCAGCCAGGGAAGATGAAGGAACAGAGATTAATTTCCTTGTAATTATTGAAGCAGTAATTCTACAGCCCTGTGTGAAAATGTACCCAACGCTGTCTTTAAACCATTGTCTAGGTACATTTACGGTCCGTGAACATAGTTTACTGCCCCATGCAACACTAATTTTGTTGCCTTATTTGCACAGTTATCTGATTTGCATAATTCCTTTGTGAATCTGGTGCTAAAACAGCGCAGACAGCATGTGCAAATGACGCTAGCAGCGGGTGCAACTCATTCCCAATCCGTAAAAAGCAAAAACAACATTTTCTTGAGGTCTGGATCTCTTAATTTGATTCTCCTCTTGGCCGAAATTAATTATTCCTCCGCAAACCCCTGGGGATTGCGCATCTATCAAATGTTTGTTTATTCCGACTCTTATTTTGCTGGTTTAATTTGCCCCTTACTGTCTCATTATGTAGAGTGATGCATGACTGCATAGCAAATCCACAATGAATCTGAAATTAAAACAGACTTAAAATAGTCATCTCATTCATTAAGTAGGCCAATGAGGCTAGAGAAATTAAATCAAATAGCAAATGAACAGGCATACGGCTAATCATGACTTTGTGACCTTTTTTTTTTCTCTAAAAAAGTATGAAATAAACAACTCTGGGAAACTTAGGATGCAATGCTAAGCGGTAGAAGCTCTGCCAGTATAACCGTTGTCATGCAATGTTAGCGGTGTTTGCTAAGGTTGTCAACACTGATACTGTACTAAGACTTGAGGATTTGAATAAACCCAAGTGCTTTGAGTAATGACCTGGCAGACAATGAAATTGTATCTTAAACACTGTAAGGAACTCTCACCCTAGCAAGCACACACAACACCATACTACAACTGCTAATGCAAGTACTGTACCATCCAGCAACCACCTAGATCAGGTCTGTTTTATTTTTTTCCCCGTTGTCATTTTTATGGCTTCGCATTACACAGACATTTTGCACAAGCAAAAAATGATCACGTAACCACCCAATCACCCTAGTAGCCACTAGCAAAACATTACCATCATCCATAAAAAAGGAATATTGTATGCATTTCCTATGTGAATAATAAAGAAGTTCAAACTTCCCTGATATATTATGAGGCTCTTTGTGCAATAAAGAAAAAAAAAAGAAACCTTTTAATTCCAAAAAGCCCAGAGCTCAAACTTACGCAGTTCATTTGAATAAAGAAAAACCAACTCGACACTGTGAAGCTCAGCAAGGCACAAATAAATTTGGGACGGCAAAGCTGTTAAATAAAATTAGATGAGTGCATTAGAAGCAAGCGCTAAAATGAGTCGAGTCTAGCATCACAGCAGTGGAAAAACAGCCCCGGTCCTTTGAAGAGAGGTTTGAAATTGAATTCTAACTCAATATTAAGCAATCCTAAACAAAGAACATGTGGATTGAATTCCTCAAGCTAAATATTTTGACCGGGTCAACCGAAGCTGATACTGCAACAGGAGACAAAACGTTCTTATTACTGGGGCAGGAGTGAAAGGGTTAAATCGAGCGACACTATACTAGCATCAGTGGATTAGCCATTCCCAGCCAGAACACTTTCTGACACACATACACACACAAACACATCAGTTTCTCTGTTGCTACAGCAACAGCTTACTTTCCATGTCAACGGCAAAGCTGTTTCTATGGAGACACATATACAGAAAAAATTCTTTGCTCCACAGCCAGGGACCAGATGGCAGTGAACTGTAAGAGTCACATGGAATGGCTTTACTGTTCTGACTAACTTGCAGACACAAGCACACTATAAACACACACACATGCAAACGCATTTATCAGCCTTTGACTAGAATCCGTCAATACTCGATGAGCATCTAATGAGTCCCGATTCATAAGTTCTATCCCCTTATCAAACAATTATATAAAACGTTCTCTTACAGGAATCAATTCAATCAACATTTACTGATAATAAACTTGAGATCTAACAAGTCACACGCTTGAACACTGACACATTCTGCACAATCCTGCAAAGCCTCTTTAAAATATGCAGTTAAAGAGATAGTTCACCCAAAAATGAAAATTAGATGTTTATTTGCTTACCCCCAGGGCATCCAAGACGTAGGTGACTTTGTTT
>JAUMHQ010000078.1:5067103-5088747 GCA_032361165.1 Enteromius paludinosus | reverse complement strand
AGCCCGGATAGCTCAGTCGGTAGAGCATCAGACTTTTAATCTGAGGGTCCAGGGTTCAAGTCCCTGTTCGGGCGGAACATTTTTGTGTGTCCACATGGGTGACTAAATATATTGGTATCTAATATATATATATATATATATACTAGTGATGGCCGCTAAGCTTCGACCGTTTTGTGAATCAAATGTTTCGAAAAAGCGTCTCGAGGCGCGTATCTAACGTAAACAGTTATCAAACTGCCAACGTCAGTAAACGAGGCGTTCATTACTTTCGAAATTTCAGTGGTTTAACGTTAACGTTGAGGGGCGATCTCTGTAAACCCATACATCATTGAGATCACGATTTGCTATGGGGTTTTTAAAATCAGTTTTTATGCATGTTTTCGAGTTTTTCGTTGCATTTACACTTTTGTCCAGCAGGCGTCACCAGCCTTTGAAAACAGTGAAATATTTTGTGCGAACAGGTTCGTTTCTTTTTACCCCCGAAAAGGTTAAGGTTTTTCCTATCACTAATATCTAATGGCTAGAATGTTATCGAAATGCTACAGCACCAAGCTTTTTAAATAATGCAGACCAGATCCATCTTATGCTCTATCATAATCACTAACAGTTAACTTACACAGAAATGTGACTGAATGTTCTGTCGTTTAACGTTTGAAACAATTAACGTTACCTTTATCCCAGTATTGTCCTTTCAACACACCGTGTATGTCAACTTAGCCTCCACACCAGAATCAGTTTTAAAAAGCCGTTTCACAATCACCATGACAGCGTTCAACATAAACTCAAATCTTACCAACTCAATTTTTTTCCTCTCGGCATTGTTTATTTCTCTCTCGCTCCTAAAGCTTCTTCCAGCTGCGAACATTTGCATTTAGACAACCTGGATTAAACAATACAGAAACTGTATGGATGTGAGGGATTGGTTGTCTGTCCAATTCTAGTAGTTAAGTTTAAGCACACAGTAACGTTACCAGAGACGCTGACTGGATAGAAACATGAGATCTATGATGAACGCAGACCGTTGTTTTCAAAATAAAAGTGTAAAAAAAGCTACTCTTTAAAATAGTAAATTTCGAGAAAATCTTTCATCAACATATTTCACCCCTCAAACCAATTTGTTAACGTTTAAGAAAAATGTATTCCCCTTAAAATAAAATCTTACTTTAGCCCAATTAAGGAAGTTTGCATTTTATGTTTTGCATCCTCTGTCCTACAATAATGCAAAATATACAAATACTGCTTACGCAAATGTAATGAAATACATTATAGTCATTACTTAATATATAATATTTATATTATTATTTATATTATAATTTTGTTATTATTCCATATTTTTTTTCTTCTCGCTTAAATTTCTTTTAAAGTAACTAAGTAAAATTTATTATAAGCTGTTGTATGACAGTGAGCTGATAATGAAAATGAAACTCCCCGTTACATATTTATTACCAAAACATGTGTTTGCTAAAAGCTATACATATAAAGTGACATAAAAATATGAAACTGAAGCACTGATCTATAATAGAGAACATTATATAGATCAGTGAACTGAAGTCGAAAACCTCAGATTGTTCAATGTGTAGTATCAGAGACTTTTATTTTGAAGAACATTGTGGCGTGTTTCCACTGTTGCTACATGTGGAATGTACATGCAGAGCGAGTGCATGCCAAATCAAAACACAGCGAACTGTTTTGGTGCTGCTACGATATGAGTTTTCTAAACAGTGGTCTAGCAGTTTTGTAGCTGTATATTTACAGCACTTATCTTTCTTCATAACCGAAACCATTTCAAAAGTATCCTCTTGTAGCCTGTACATTTCCTCTTCCCGCCTCTTTGTAAGTCTCCGTTAATTGACGTTGAATATGTAATGCATACAGTGTAGCTTTACCATGTATCATCTGCTCATGTGATGCAATGCGAGCATTTTTCTTTTGTGCAAGCTCCATCTCGATCTAAGTTGTTATTTTAAGACAGTACTGTCAACATTACATAGTCTGAAAGTTCACAGTATATAGTTTACCGTGTGCAGTAAAGTAATACTGTGATCCACAGCTAAACAAAAATGTCCCAGGACAGTCAACATGGCAAGTGGACCATATCAGACAGTGAAGACGAAGATAACATTATTCCTCCAACACCTCAGAAGGATTCAAACAAACCAAGCATTAAACCTGACTTAGAAAGAAAACCTGATACGAGCACCGCTTACTTCAAGCAAGAGCCCAAGCTGAGTCCAAAACGCAATGAAGACAGCCATTCTGTAAAACTGTCCGCTCCCTCCATGGGATCTGAAGCTAGGAAAGCTGCACATGTGAATCAAACCATCCCTGTAAAATATGAAAGCAACCCTTCACCTTCTGTAAAGAGAAAAAGAGAAACCGAGGAGGCAGGCTGGAACCTTTCAAGCAGCGATGACGAAACTCCACCACCTGCCCTGAAAAAAGAGCCCAAGAAGTCTAATGTAAGTCCAAAGAAGAAGAAGACCGAAGACGAGCGTCCCCCGAGTCCTCATGGCATTGGTTATTATAAAGAAGAACCAGCTGATTTCTTTGAGACCAATTTATTGTCTATGAATGACATGTATCGTTTTTACTTAAACAAAGTCACTGGGGTACCAAAAAAGTTCAACACTGGAGCTCTGCATATCAAAGGTATGTAAATAATTGGTCTATCAAAAAAAGAATATTAATAAAGTTCTCATACAGTACATATTATGTATATATGTCTAATCATCTTCTGTTCTATAATCAGAAATACTTTCTCCAATGTTTGGAACGCTGAAAGAGTCTGTACAGGTATTGTGTTAATGAATGAAGTAGCAGCTTAACGAGACTACTACCAACCATACAAAATTATATCATGCTTTTATACTAATTAACATATTTTCTTTTGTAGTTTAATTACTGTTTTGACATTCCGTGGATGGTGGAGCAGTATCCACCTGAATTCAGGTAGGGTGAGAACTCACCTTTTTGGATTTGATGTAGAGACTACATCGCACCACACTGAACACAGTGAATACTTATGCTGTTTGTCTTTGTTGTTTTTAGGGACAAACCAGTCGTACTCGTTCATGGAGAAAAGAGAGAGTCCAAGGCTCGGTTAATAGAGCAAGCCAAACCATATCCACATATTCGTTTCTGCCAGGTCCTGCCATTTTTGCAATAATCTACTTTTTCCACTAGAGGGAAGCATTAAACTTGGTAGACTATGGTAGTCTGAGGTCATGATGTCTGTCATTAACTGTGGGTTTATTGGAAAAATATATAAAAATACATGTTTAAAAAGGAATTCTAAATGTTATTTGTTGAATCAAACTCGCTTGTTTTTAACAGGCCAAACTGGATATTGCATTCGGCACACATCACACGTGAGTGTTAAATGTTTTATTTATCCGTATAATTTTAGCGAGACTTATTAAGCTTGAAGATTCTAGTAAAAATCCTGTACATTACATTGTAAAAAACATATACGTGCAACCGTAAAATATGTGCGTAAAAAATAAAGCATTGACCCACATGATAGGCTTTTTCAGTAGAATGGGTTATACCAAAAAGCTCAGTGACTTTTAACGTGTCACAGTCATAGAATGTCTCTAGTTAAATGCTTGGGTCATAGATGTGTAGAGATTTAGCGGCCTGCACAAAGTCCACACCTGAACCATATTATGAGTTGAAATACCAGCTGTAAGCCACATCCTATCAGTACCATCATGGAATATGGATAAAGGGAGGTGCTTAGTCAGGAGAGTACCTAGCATTAAGACATATTAATGCTCACAGTTATTAAATGAAACACGCAGAAAGCACATATAGCTGTGATTCTAGTGGTGGCTTGGTTTTTAAGTAACTTACTTTCTTACTTATTTAATTTTATTAACACCTTGATCAGGATTTAGGTTTTATGAGCAGCCGGTAGCATAATGCATATTGAATGTAGCACTCGTCAAACTACTCAAATGAGTGTACACGTCTTCACAGTCCATGCTGGCGTGCAGATTATCAGCTGAGCATCTGTTGTGATGAGTTGAAATTAGATGTTAAACAGGCGCAGGATTGAATTTTAATGTGATGTATTCCTAGAGTGCTGTTTTCTCTCACAAGAATCTTTCATGTTTAATTCAACAGAGAAAGACATAACTGGATCGAACGTTTTTGACTCTAGAGGAGCGAATTAAATGACTTGTCTTATTTTATAGAAATTCCAACAAAAAAGGAAGCAGCAGAACAAAAAGATTGGCAGTATAATCCTTCTCAAACACCTTTGTCAAGTCTTCATGTGCTAATTTGCCTTTAAATGAGCTCTAAATGTGCCTCTCTGAAGAAGAAGAACAGTTATTTTTTTATTTTTAGTGATTAAGTGATATAATACATTCTCACACAAAGAACAGCATAGAATTGATTTTGTATTTCAGTACGCAGGGTTTTCTTATAATTAACGTAGCACAAAAGCTGAATGCCTCTTGACACAAAAAGCCATGAATTTGAGGTAAAATCAAAGTTATTATGCAGGGAAGTAATACTGAGTCTTTGGTAAATGTGCCATAGGATTTAATGGTAGTGTTTTGTATGGACACAAATATAAGAAAAAGATTGCATCAAATGAATTTCACTATGTAAGAGGAGTCATATTAAAGTAATAGTTGCCTTTTTGCAGGAAAATGATGCTGCTTTGGTACGAGGAGGGATTCAGAGTCATCATTCTTACCTCAAACCTCATCCGAGCCGATTGGTACCAGAAGACACAGGGGTAAGATGATGCAGTATGGAATGGGAGGGGCTAACAGCTAACTCGTGTGAATGAGAACGGAAATGTTGTAGCTGACGGTGCAGTTAATTTAAAAACGAGCTGTTTATGTTGTACTCTCTTTTGTGGTTGCTCATTTTCTGAATACACCAAGATTTGTTTCATATCTGAAATGAAAGTGCTGGATTCGGTGGTCCTAATGACACATTTGTCTGTTGCTATGACAACCCACTGAGCAGACACTTAGAGTAAATTGAAATTAAGCTGATGTATCCTAAATAGGAGTGTTGAGCTCTGCAAATCCGAATAAACCAGTCACGTTGTCACAGACACCTCTCTGACCCGAAATGATGTGTTTAAATTAGCTACATGGAATAATTGCTTAAATGAAGCGCCATTTTATGAAAGCTGTTCATTAATAAAGATATTCTCCGTGGTGTCATACCAGCAGAAGCAAGCAGGCAGGTCAGAACGATGTCCAATGAATTAGCAATCGCTTTCGGTGATTAGGTTCAGTTTTATTAACGGTGTATCAGGAACAGAATACCATTAAGGGAGACAAAAGCTCCAGAGTCATAGGGTTAGGTTGGCAGTCAGGTTATCAAGCACACTAAGCTGTGGATTAGTGAGGAGAAAATGAAATCTCTAAATTGAGCAGTTAATATTTAAACCCGCTGGCATACATATATTCAGACAATAACTGACATAGTATAGTATATTAGCTCATTCACTCAACCGGTACTGCGAGATCAGAGTCAGTTCACACAGAGGGATAGAAGTTCTGTGTGAGCTGTGACCTAGTGGTTAGTGCACATGTTGTGTCATATGATATTGTGGGGTTTGAGTCCGGCTTGATATTTCCTAATACCATTCCCACCTTTTCTATGCATCATTTCTTGTCCTCAATGTCCCTGCATGTAAATAAAGTGAAAATGACTGGCAGACTATAAAAGTGGAGAAAATAGACACAGCTGTTAAATTTGAAAGAATGAGGCAATGTGTCCACTAGACGATGGATAGCCGACCCCGACGGTACCCAGACGGGCCGGAACGGGTTCGGACAGATATTTAGAAAGGATGCTCAGGTTCGGGTCGGGCTCGGTCACATCAGCGCGAATGTGCGCCTGTGTTACAACGACACTTTTTGCCCCGTGTGCGCTGATGCTCTAATCTGTTGACATTTCCTAACGCCTTCCTACAGTTGCTTAATAAAAGCGGGCTTTCCACACAAAAAAAGTGCATGTGTCATTAGTATGAGGAAAAAAAATAGATTTTAACTGTGTCTTGCTGCGATTGGGCTTGGACATTTTGCATTTTGATTTTAGGTTTTAAAACAACTGATGAAAGATTCCAATCTACTTTAAATGTTGATTACTGTAATTTAGTAGTCTTTATTTCTGTGACGGCAGAACAACATTTATTTTGTATATACTGTAAAACTAGGTTGCTGTTGGTAGAGGTGTGGTCTGTGTGGGTCCTAATGCCCCAGTATTGTGACACTATACTGTCAAAAGAGTACCGTCTTTCGTATGAGACGTTAAACTGAGGTCCTGACTCTCTGTGGTCATTAAAAATCACATGACACTCATCGTAAAGAATAGTGGTGCGACCCCGGTGTCCTGCCCAAATTCCCACTAGCCCTTGTCTATCATGGCCTCCCAATAATCCCCATCCAATGATTGGCTGTATCTCTCTCTCCTCTCCACCTGTAGCTGGTGTGTGATGAGCGCACTGGCGCCGTCGTCCTGTGGCAGCCGTCGCATCATCCAAGTGGATGCTGCACACTGGTGGTGGTTGAGGAGAGACTTTGGTAAACACGCTATATAAATGTGTCATTCATTCAGTTTCCTACTAACTGAAACTGAATTTAGTGTAAAATGGGGTGACAAATGATAATTAATCAGACGTTATAGATATTATTTTATATGATATTTTATTATTTATATTATAGAGTGTAAAGATATTTTGTTTCTAGACTGTGATGTTTTGAAGTTATTAATAATAACATACGTTTGCTGCATTTAGTGCCACCTAGTGTCCGAAAGATATGTTTGTGTGTGTGCCTGAGTAATGAGCGAGGTTAGGACCACGGCTGAATGGATAATAGATCTGCAATTCTACTGAAAATTGCAAAGCTTTTATACCTCAACATTTTCTTTTTCTCTCACGATAATAAGGCATAGTGCAGCTGTTTGAATTCACTGGGTTCAGCTTGATGCTGTTGCGTGAAGGCCAGAGTATTTCATCAATGTTATGTAGAAGGCACCCTCTGTTACTCGCATTTGCCAACCTGTCTCAATCAGCTTCAGACCGCATTAAAGCACAATGTATATCATGAAAGGTCTGACGTGTCTGCCCATCTGGTTCTGTCTGATCCCAGGTATCCTTTCTATATTGCAGCGCAGGCCACATTCTCATTATTATTCACACAGACGAAGGTTCTTTCTCTCAAGTTTCTTCTGAAGGGCTTTTCTGCTGCCTTTATTGTAATGGCTCCAATCTGAATCCATATTGATTTGTTCTCCTTGTGCCTCATGGGAATATGCTATAACCAGTCTGTCAAGACGAGTCCCCACACTCGTGAGTTATTAGACTTCTTTAGGAGAAGTCTAGCGTGTTGAAGTCTTTTTCTGCATGAGTGTGTGCACGTGTAGAATACAAAAGCTTTAATATACTTTAAAATATAAGGGGTCTGCTTTTATCTTTTATACAAAAGCTAAAATATTATTATATATTATTATATTCAGACAATAACTGACATAGTACAGTATATTAGCTCATTCACTCAACCGGTACTGGGAGATCAGAGTCAGTTCACACAGAGGGATAGAAGTTCTGTGTGAGCTGTGACCTAGTGGTTAGTGCCTGCTTTTATCTTTTATACAAAAGCTAAAATATTATTATTAGAAATGTATTTATTGCTATGGGCCTTAGAAAAGATAGATCCCATATTTTAATTGAGTTGAATGAAAATGCACATGGTATTTTGACAACCCATGTATTTACCCATAATCTTCTTTTTTTTTTACTGAATTTTATGAAGAGACATATTTTAGCTTTTACTCCATTGATTTTGATCTCTGCAGTGATGCAATCATATTTTTAACTCACTGTGAGTTAGTCAATTTGACTATTGAATGTGATGCCATAAAAAAATGTGGAATGATATCAAACAACATTCTTTTTATTAAGTTGACTTTGTGGGGCTTGCACAAAAACAAACCGGTGTAGTCTGACTGCCAAACAAATGACTCTTACGAATTAATTATTTTATTGAACTTTGTTTTCATTGCCCTTGGAATTCCTTTTCAGGGGCATTCTTTTAAATGCTACATTTTTACTTTTTAAACAGGTATAGAAGACATCCAAGCCAAATATGACATGTCCCAGTTGCAACCTCAAGATCGGACAATCTTGTGCATGAACTTTTGTAACATTTTGATAATTCACACCCTTCATTAGTAAATATGGTGCTTGTATCTCTATCACAGGATGTGGATGAGTCCTCTGTACCCCAGGTTACTGGAAGGAAGTCCGGGAACAGCAGGGGAGTCTCCCACCAACTTCAAAAGCGACCTGCTGGAGTACCTGGAAGCATACCGGGCTCCAGAGCTCGCTGAGTGGATTGACCGCATCAAACAGCATGATCTGTCAGAAACCAGGTGAGAATCTTAACAAGTGAAAGAGCCATTATTCAAATTAGAAAGATGGTGTGATGTCAGTCTAGCATAGTCAGAACCTTTGACTGATTGCAAAAGGCATTCACAATGCTGCTTATTCTTGCAGAAACCATCCATTTTGAGACTGTCTGATTGACATCTTTATGTAGTTTTCATGCCATTTAGTCGTGGGTTTATCTAAAATAAATGATACCATTGTAATTTTGGGGGGGTTTTCTGCCGAAAAAGCCATTTTCTATTTTATAAATTTTAAAACACCATTTATTCCTCTGATGGCAAAAAAAATAGAGCACAATTTCTAAACTTTATCATCAGAGTATCTGTACATCATGAATAATTTATTTGCAGTTTGATTTCTAAATAAAACATAGCATAACCTGTCAGTTTTGGTTTCACTAATATATCTTGGTTAATTTGTGAAAATTGAAAACTGAAACAAATCCCACTTCCATTATTTAAATGGTGACTAATATTATATCTTAATTAATAAAAAAAAATCTAATGTATATTAAATTATTAAGATTAAAAACCTTCATGAAAATACAACATCTATTTTATATTATATGTATTTTTTTAAATCACATAACTGCTTTTATATGTTTTCTTGTATAGGGTTTATCTCATTGGTTCAACTCCAGGAAGATATCAAGGACCTGCCATGGAGAAGTGGGGCCATCTGCGATTAAGAAAAGTAATGTTTTCGAGTGATTGCACAATGTTTTTGTGTGATTCTAGTATTTTTCCTTCAAAGGCAATAGTTCCTCTCCGCCCTAGACTTAAGAATGATTGATATTCACAAAAAAGCACTGTATGCCTGCAGGATGCCTTGGAGATGTACTCTTCATGCCTTATTCATTGAGAGAATTCAGATAACACAAGCAGAGTGAGGTGTTGGATGGGTCTTTATGAGATTCAGAAACTGAGCCAGGAGAAATCGCTTTCTGTACTAAAATGAAGTCACACTGAACAATATCTAAACAGTGCTTTAATATGAAAGATTGACTCACACAGAGCACACTCTTTACGCCTCCATAAGGCTCATCCCACATCAGTGGATCTCAACTGGTGGGTCGTGAACCAAAAATAGGTCAAGGGCTGTTTTGAATAGATTGGTGACAGCAGAGCAAAACAATACTAATTCACATAATAACATGTAACTGACCATATAGTCATGCATACTTACACTAGTTACAATAAATAGGCTTATTATCTTTTAAAAGAGAGGCAAAGACACTTCCCGTATCTTCTGTTGTTGACGTTATGTGTCCAATTTTGTTACTAATTCATCTGTCAGTTGATAAAAGCTAGCTAAATTAGACGCGTGCCAATACTGACGTAGCGTGACATGCACTCATTGTTTTTGTTTCTCTCAGCTGCTCAGCGAACACACGAAGCCCATGCAGAACGAAGAGCGATGGCACGTGATCGGCCAGTTCTCCAGTATTGGCTCCATGGGACTTGATAAAACTAAATGGTTGGCAGCTGAGTTCCAGCGCACTCTGACCACACTGGGGAAGGCAGGGAAATCATTAGCCAGTCCAGAAACACAGATGCTCCTGGTGAGTGTTTCAAACAGCCCCTGCAGAGTGTGCTGAAACCGTAAAAAGGATCTGCTCGTATCACTGCCGTACCCTTTCTGGATTGCAAACAACGTGGCCAGATGGATATTACAATAAACACAGTTGCATATTCTTCTACCAGCTTGCTTATCAATCAGGATAAATGAGCCCTCAATTGTGTCTCCATTTTAATTAGGTTAGAATCAAGGAGGAGACATGTGCGTCTGCCTGTTTCTCATTCACGTATTTCAGTATATAATTCCTCTGAGCTATGAAATTTGAAATTTGTTGACGTCCCGCGTGTTTAATTAGCAATTAGTATTCATAGCATGTTCCCATTTGCTATACTTGAATTCCAATTTGGCCAAAAAGGAAACCTTTTCAAGTCTCTCTCGGCACGAGCTGTTAGAGACAATAGTTACAAGAAGAATTCTCATCCATTCGGTTATTTGCATAACAATATATGCTCAGATGGAGGGATAGAAGATTGATTTCTGTCTGATGCAGCTATTGTTAAATGTCAGTTGAAAAGTCAGGCACCACACAGTGAGTCTTCAGATGGCAGACAGTACCATCAAGACTTAAATGTTACTGTGTCGTTTCTAAAGGCGAAGGCTCTTACAATTAGAGGGCTTTCGGAAACTCTGAACTCTTGAGGTGATTCAGTTCCATAACTTTTAATGACGGGTGAAATTTGTTCTAAATGTAGAAATACAAAGAACATAATATCTACAAAGCTACTTTCTTTTGAGATCCCATCTGTATTGTTCAAGTCAGAGTTTGTTCTGTCTAGTTTCTTAGTGTTTTAAAGGTCAGTAGGTTTAATGGGTGGATAGGTAGATACGTAGATAGCCTACAGTTCAGTAGTTTGGGGATTATACAATTTTTTTTTTTGTCATTATGCTTTAGACATCCTTCTAAGATGCTGTTTTTTTGCTCAAGATACATTATCAATCAGTTAATATTGCTTAATATTTTTGTGAAACGGATAATTTTTATTTTCTTTGAGAAAAGTGAAGCATTTGTTTGAAATAGTATCTTTAACCATATAAACAGCTGTTACTTTTGATCCATTGAATCTATTCTTGAGTTATTAGTTTATTCATTTATAAAAGTAGTAATTTATTTTAAGAAAATAATATTTTTTAAAAAGCCATGAAACTTTTCTGTCATGTCTAGGTTTACCCATCTGTGGAAAATGTGAGAACCAGTTTGGAAGGCTATCCAGGTATCATTTATTTTTTATTCTGAAATCAAAACATATTTTTTTTCCCTCACACCTCCAACTCCACACTTTTCTTCACCTCCACTGTTCTTAACCCTGCAGCTGGAGGATCTTTACCCTACAGCATACAGACGGCTCAAAAACAGCTCTGGCTTCACTCTTACTTCCAGTAAGTTCTCACATCTCTGTGGAAAAAACAAAACAAACCATTTTTACAAATGTACTCATCAATATTCAGCCTAAAATGACCCTTTTTAAATGTTACCGTAAATATTCTCTTGAAAAGGTTCCTCAGCAGTGCTCCAGACCTCGTGATCTAAACAGCTGCCTTTGCCAAAGGGTTGTCTGACCCTTAAAATGCTCCTTAGAAATTTCAATTGGGTTCTTATCCCATCTCTCCCATCAGTTTAACACATTATGACCATAAATAAGCTATTTTACTGGTCGCCTCAATTTTTCTAAGTGATCAGAGATGGGCCTATTGCGATGTAGATTCAATCTCAGTCCCTCTCTGGAGTGCACACTCTACACTTCTACTCAGAATATTTAAATGAGTCTGTGTAGACTTCTGTATCCACGCCTGAATGCTGACAGCAATCAGACAGAAAGCTCTCCTCTTAGTCTGCACAGTACGCCCCAAAGCATCATCTCTCTGCACCTGAAAATAACATGACATACTTCTGTTTTTGCACCTAGGAAAGGTATAAAAGCAGGTTTTTCTCCATTTTCTTTTTCTCCTTTACTTACCTTCTCAATGTTTCTCCTCTAAACAGTGGCTGGCATGCTGATGTTACTGGCAGGAGCAATGCGATGCCTCACATTAAAACCTATATGAGGGTTTCACCGGACTTCACACAACTAGCCTGGTTTCTTGTCACAAGGTTAGAACTTTGTTAAGCCATAATAATGGTTTCGAATACAGATTGCAATTCTGCTATTACACCATGCACTTTTTAAATTAATAGGCTATATAATCGCATCATCATTAAACTCCTGTTTTATTGAGATTTTATCTCTTTTTTTATTTCACTTGCAAGCTGCTTTAGCAAAATTAGATAATTAAGTGTTTATAATATGTCATTTCAGATTGCGGTTTTGTCAGTCATCAACAAATTGCACATCGCTACAAAATAACAAGAGCAGTCTAGAAGGAAATATATAATTTTAAATGTAATTGCATCAATACTGAAATCAGTTTGTGGTTAGTCATAGGTTTGTTGTATATATGATTGTGTTAGTCTTTTACAAAAAAACACCAAAACATATCATTATTGCCTTGAATATGACATGTTAATGCTAAGCTGGATGAGATCAGCACCGTTTCTGTTCTTTTGTTCTTCAGAGAGCTGCTCATAGGTGCCAAAATAATGATTATGTTTGGCTTGTTTTGCTCTGATCCCTGGGAGATTTGTGTCTTCTGTGCTGCATTGATAGTGTTCCACTTGAAGGATCCCTTAGGGCCTTGTAAATGTATACATACACAACATAAACCTTATATGTTTGTTTATTCAAGATTATGTTATCCCCTTTCATTGGCCGTTTCTTAGCTGCAAAATAATAACCACTTTCCTGTTTCTTCTGTTTGCGAGGTTATATGTTTGTTAGTTAGCACCATGGACTCTGGACCGTTAGCAAGCTTCCTCGAAGCACTCATGCAGCAGTGCTTTTGAAAATAATCAAAGACCTTTAGTGCAATTGGTCAATTGAAGTGGCAAAGACTTGTCTTGGTGGTGAAGTGAAATCGAAAGCGGCAGGTTGCATTATAAAACGCAATGACGTGGTGAAAGAACACTCTTCTCTTTGATTATCTTTTAGATTACATCCAGGAATAGCATGTTCAGTTCAGCAGTTGAAGGCTTGTATTTTGGCGATTTTGCCCTGAAAACCAATGACTGAGAGATTCTGGTTTTAAAACCCTGTCTTTTACCAGCAGACAAAGATATTGCTTATTCAAATCTTTTAACACATGATGTTCCTGCGGCTGTAGGATTGAAGCCCACATGATTTTCATCTCAAGGCAGCATGAATGGCTACTGTTCCTGCGGCATTTCTCAAAGCCGTGGCTTTAATCGTGGTTGAAATGCACAGTGAGGGAGATCGTGAGCAGTGTCTCTTGGTCAGTCGAGTCCAGCAATGAGTTATTCATAGATCTTTTTATGAAGATTAAAGCCTGCAGTGAATGCAAAGCCTTCAGGCGTAGCCTGTCATTCTTAAACATCTAAGTCCAAAACGCATTTATTATTCAGTAATTGCAGTCTCCTCGACAATATCCTTTACCTTTGACATGTTTAATGCTAACACTTCTAGTTTAGGGGACATTTACATGAATGTTTGACTTTGAAACATTGGTGAAACTTTACCTCCCGGTATCCTCCGCAGTGCCAATTTATCAAAAGCTGCCTGGGGCGCCCTGGAGAAGAACAACACTCAGATCATGGTTCGTTCCTATGAACTGGGAGTTCTCTACCTGCCTTCAGCCTTTGTGAGTACTGTGACTGTTTGAATGCCTGCACATTTCTGTCTGTCTTCTAAATCTAATTAAAACCAGCTTCTGATTAGTTAGGCCTTATATCCACCAAAGCATTTTCTCCCAAGGCTAGCATTTTTTTCAATTTGCTTTCAGTGGTAGCACTTTTTTAAAATGCCGGTAGTGGAATGAGACCGAGCAATGAGCATTAATTTGTTAAAGAATGTTCAGCTTTGGGTAAAAATGCAGCACTATTCACCTAACAGTTTAAGGCATCTAACTAATGACTGTGGAGTAGGGACAGGACTAATTACCAATGGTCAGACTCTGCTTGTACTACTGGTGAAGTTAATATTGTTTGTCTCTGAGTAATTATGTCTTAACCAGGTGGAATTCACAAAAAAATATGGAGCAGAATTTCAAAAGTGTGATTTCCAAGCTTGGAGGGGTCATGGAAAGTCATGGAATTTACCATAGAAACTATGTGAACTTATATTTTCTAGTCATATTTCAAAATATTTACTACTGGTTGATGAGTCAAGTGCTTTAGCCGTTTTACAGCAGGGTGTTAGTTTAAAAGAGAGATTAAGATCCCCGGGAAAAACCCAAGAGAAGGAGCTCCACAGACAAAAAAGACATCTTTAGAGTCTCTGAGCATACTTCTAAACTACTAAAGTGTGTAAATACATGTCTTGGAGTAGATCTGTTATATGTAGAGACAGAGTTTTTGTGTAGCGCTCACATACTCACAGGGTAATTTGTCCTTGTTGTCAGGGTTGGTCTTAGAATTACTTCAAAAGTTGCTAAGCAACAGTATGGTTCAGTTCTCTTGCCGTGGAAAAAAAAGAGGGGGGAAAAGCATGAGTTTGAAAGAGGATAGTGAAAGGTTGTGCTCTCTTTTTCAAAGGGATGTGTTGTGTCTTTTTGTGGCCTGAAGCCTCTTTGTTTTAGTTGAACACAGTCTTGTTTATATCGTGGTTAGTTCTTCCTAGAGGTCGTTTATGAATAAATCACAAGGTACATTATAATCAATCCATAGTTAGCCATTTTTAGGTTGTATGATATTATTCACTTAGGACATCATATTTGCATTCAGTACATGGTATCATTGCTTGGTTGCTTGCTTAAGTTACAAATGAGGCTGCATATTGACTATTTTGAACTATTGAAGTTATTTTTACATCTGTAGAGGTCACGCTCCATAATTTTCATAATGAGTCATGTTTTTTGTTTGCCACAGTGTGGTGCTTTAATTAAAGCTCTCTTGTTTAAGAAAGTCTGAGATCAGACTGTTCAAGATCACCGGCTCTTAGCGAAACACCTTTGGCAGCGTGTTTTCAAGTTTTCAGTACAGCATCACATTGGCTCAGACATGCTGTGTTGCCATACACCAATCAGAACCGGTGGTTACTTGTGAGCCAAACTCGCCCTTGTTGACTTAATAAAGCATGGTCCTGAAGTGAGACTCAGTTGATGAGTCATGCTTTTTTAATACAAGATTACATAATTTCGTAAATGTTATCTGATTTAGGATTTGTGTATATTGCTCGTTACTAGCTCCTCCAAGAAGGGCACTCCAAGTCAAGGGCATTACAAAAAATTAGAAGGAAATGAGTGTTCATTATAACATGCACCAAGAAGCCCTTTTTGAACTAAAACTAAAACTTGAGTAATAGTTTGCCTTCAGCATTAAGATAAGATAAGATAAGATAAGAGGGACAAGAAAATACAAATATACAATAAGTACAGTAAATAATAATAATAATAAAACCGTATTCAATGAGTACAGTAAATAATAATAACAGTAGAATAGTGCAAATAGATAAGATACAAATATAATAAAATACAATAACATAACTGTTAGTGCAAGTGGTTCTGAAAAGTGAGTAGAAGCATGTAATGATGGGATGAAACAAGCATTCAATCAATGACATACATATTTTTATATTAACAATTAACATTATGTCAGAATTTTTCTCCCTCTCGTGGTGTTCTACACTTGTTTGAGTTTCTTTCTTATGTTTAACATAACAGAAGATATTTAGAAAAATCAAACAGTTGATGGTCCTCATTGACTTTCATAGTATTTCTTTCCCTACTATGGAAATCAACGAAGACCAACAAAGTTTCGGTTCTGTAAAATGTTCTTAAAAGATTCAAGTAAGCAGAAATGATGGCATGTTCTGTTTAATGAATTCATGAATTTTGTTTTGCAAACTGTTGGATGAAATTATAATCTGTGGTAGAGAACAATCTCTAAAATTCCTGGTTCACCACTTAAGCTCTGCCACATTTGGATATTTACTGTTTGGCATTCTCTTGAACCATCCAATTGGCTACTTGTTGTAACTGCAACCAAAAGCAGCTGTGACTAAACAACAGAACAGCTGGATTCAATAGGAATGAAGATGCTAGTGAAAAACCTAAGAAACAGTGAATTAATGAGAAATGTGATGTTTTTGCTAGTGCTGCAACAATTCAGTATGCTTGAACTCAGTCGGTATGTCTGCCTGCTGCTGATTGAGCAGAAATTCAGATAAATTGCTCAATTATTGACTCACCCTCATGTTAGTCCAGACCACATTAACCTCTGCTCAACCACTAAGACACGTTTATTAGTTACACCGGCCCAATTTGTCAGTATTACTTGTGACAGCTGAGATTTAACTAGAAGTTTGAAGGTTATTAGGGAGTTTCGTAGATTGTTATGGTGAATTTTGGCTACCACTATGTAGTAAATAATGTGAATGACAGTGCAGGTGGTATTGCATCAGGGGTAAAGTGTGTTTTAGAAAGAGGGAATTTAGATGAAGGCATTTATTACATGTAAAAAAAATTTCAGTGGTTAACAGTCCTGAATGCTGGTTAGATTGCTTCCATTATCATAATTTCAAAAAAAAAACTTTCTCAACTTTCCCAAATATCTTCCATATTCAGAATTAATGCTTTCCAAACTAGGTCGCTTCCTGTTTTTCTTCACAAATAGCAGGACAGTTTTTGCGTGTGCTTGCACCTGCTGCATCTCTCTGGGTTTTGTGAAAGCTTTAGCTGTCTGAATCTGGGTGATATATTCCCCACTGCCCTTTAAATCTATCCAGCCCCCTCCATCATCATGCCCACCACACAAATGGGAGTTTAGCTTCCCTCGAAACAGCCCTGCTCCCCTCTGGCTTTTTCCACAGAAAACAGGATGAATAAATGCACACGTTCTCATTAGAGCCAGACGAGCACTTTTGTCATGTGTGTTGTCTCCATCATCTGAGTTCATGGGAGTCATGGCATATCTTAAGATCTATTGAAATGAGGTTAAAATAAATGGATCTTTCAATGAGGTTTTTTTTTTTTTTATACTTGTTCCTAGTCTGTTCCACTGTTTCTTTTTATGGAAATACTGTTTGTTTGTTTGTTGTTTTAGTTTTTTGTCATATTTCAGAGCTGTTAGTTCATTCTTAACTAAATCTTTTGGCATTAGAGATGAGCAGGATAGTCAACTAGTCATCTTACAATCAACTGGCCAATTTGATTATTTATTTAAAATAATAACGTGTACTATTTTAATCATTTTAAGAAATATTTTCTTTGCATAAAAAAAGATTTCTGATATAAAGCCTCTTTTTGTGTGTGTGAGCAGTGCAATAAGTGCACTGTAATTGTGTTTAATTTCGTCCAAAAATTTATGTTGAATATCAGACTGGTTGATTTTGAACATAAACAGATTTGCACATCCCTATTGAGCTTTTAAAACACATGCGTTCTCTTTGTCTGTGTAGAATATGAGCACATTTCCTGTGGAGAAGAAAGTGTTTCCGGCCTCCAGCTCCTCCACAGGCTTCCCAGTGCCTTTTGACCTCCCGCCACAGCGTTACTCAAGCAAAGGTGAGACTAAACATTGCATCACCCCCCCTCAAAGTGACTCGACTAAGATTCATTGAAGTTCCAACCTTCATTAAAATGTCAGAGATGTTCTTCTGAACTCTGAACAAGCACACAGATTTAAAATGACAGCTCTGCGCTTCATTGAGGCATTTGCATCAAAGTTTAAAGGTTTGCTTAATGCGTAAAAAGCACACTGAATCCTCTCTTGAAGAAAGGTTAACCTTTACTTTGAATTTCAGAGTTCAAATGCTTGCTCAGAAACAGTCTGTAGATGTTAGTTGCACAACGCAAAAGCCTAAGTGAAAGCTAAGGGTGCAGGCTAAATAAATATATAATTTTTGTACAAGTGGGTTTTTTTGCCCTTTTACACTTTGTTTGTTTGTTTCTACCTAACTTACATTCTCCTTAATTATAGCAGCATTTTGTTGAATAAGTGTGTTTCCTAAGTGTACATCTATGTGATGAGCAAGGTGTTCAAAGACAGCTACTTGTGATTGCAAAGTGTATTTTAATTGCTTACAGCAGTGAGGCACAAGGGGTGTGCATGACACAATTAATGGCCATTTCATTTCCTGCACAGTGGTGTTCTGTGAGCCATCAAATGGGATAAATTATGAGGAAACATGACATTTACTCCCAACCAAATTCTCTCATGTTCACATTTAATATCGCATTCATCAAAAAATAAATACATATAAAAATTGATACTCATTAGTCTTGCTAGCTGATTAATGAGGTAATTTATTTTGTATATACATGCATACTGATTTTTTTGTGTGTGTAAATAATACATTTGTATTTTTTTATTTAAAAAGATTTCTATTTCAAATAAATTATGTTGTTTTTCTGTTCGTGTAGGAATGCATGTTAGTCTGGCTTCCGCGACTATAAAGCTCATAGGAGCTTAGTCTGGCCAAGCTGCCTTACTACCTGCCTTCTGAGAGGCGGGCTTAACCTGCGTCCATCAGATGCCTCTGTATACTACTGGACGAATCTACAACCTATCAGACCACTCATTCTGATGACGTTTGGGTAGTGACCGAAACTGAAGCCACCGTAACCAATTGTAGCTAGCTTCATTAAAGCAGTAGGAAAATGTCTTTAATTACTTCTGCTTCTGAAAATTTCTCAAAACAGCTGCAACAGCAGAGTCGAATGATTGTTGCTGCTTGGTACACGCCATGTTTGAAAGCCGGTATGATTTACGGTCACAGAACTGCTGCGTCATCGTGTTACACCCACCTCAGTCGTGCCGAGGGGGTGGGGGTGCGGTGGAGCTCGTTTCTCATTGGTTCCCATTTTTTTGGGAACAGAAATCATCTAAAACGCCAGCTTTGCTAGACTAACTTTCGCTCGCAAAATAGAATGTAGCATCACAGGAAGTATGGGCGGGCCCAGGCCAAATGCATGTATGTGTGCAAGAAGAAAAAGGATATTACTTGTTAGCTTCCAGTAAGCAAATATGTATAAACGAGAAGCCTGCCATAAATAAGCATTTAGGTCACGAGTCAAGTATATGGCTGTTTAGTAAAACTCTGCATTGTTTTGACTGACAGCGTAATTGCAGATGAACCCAAACTATAGCCTGCAGGACTTGCTGATGACACTAAATTAACTCATTATCATCTGCTGGGTAATTACAGTGTTTTGTGGTTCAGACTTCTGTGCAAAAGCACAGATTCAGGGGCGGTAGGCTCGCAGGGATATTTAACCATTTTTGCATTCAACACACGCTGTCAAAAGAAAAAGAGATTTCGCATTTATTGGTGTGATAGTGTGTTGTTAAAACATTGAAAATGTTCAATAATGTGTGAAAACAATGACTTTTTAGGATTTAAATGAATGAAAACCTGTATTTCAGTCCAAATCCAGTTCTAGGGAAAGCACAGTATGTCATTTCATACCTTTCTCCATTTTTTTAACCCAAGCTCATAAAAAAGGTTGCAAGAAATGGCATTCCTTTGTTGGAAGTGTCATGATATTTAACCATGACTTGTGGGGGCAAACTTGAAATTATAGGTTATGAATTATGGGAGTTTTGCAGAAAAATAAAGCACCCGATGTTGTCATGGCACCTGATGTTGAAAATAGAGCATACTAGACATGAGCACACTAGAATGTTTGATTGTCCTTTTTTTTCGATTTCTAGAGTCGCTTTAGTTTTGAGATGTGTGATTTATCTGATTATTTGATACTGTTTTTGGGTATCCACTATGTGACATGCTACTGATGACGTCAAGAAACACTAGTACTTATGTCAGTCTCAGTCAAAGACCGTTTGATTGCTCGGCCCTGTAATTGCAGAGAAAATCCAACTGTCATTGGCGCCACATTCTTAGTAAATGAAAATAACAGCGCTATGGGCCCCTGATATGTCAGTTTGATGACCTTTAATCATGGTGAAAAAATAGAGGCGGCAATCGATGGTACTATTGAAACCAAGTGTGTCATCAGTTTATGAACTGAGGCAGAAGCCCTCTGTGGTTGCCATAGCAGCATTGGTCTTTTGATAACAGAAGCTTCAGCCGTGAAAGTGGGAAGAGTGGGCGTGGCCTTCAGATCAAGATAAAAATGGGCGGTCTTTTCAATGTATTTAATGAGCTGGGGCTTCTGCGCTGATTGTGATGCATCGATGTGGTTTCAGCTTGCAGTGAATCTGGAATGTGTGCTTGAAATATATGTTAAATTATATATTATATTAGATCATATACTACCAGTCAGTACAACTCCAAATTGTGGTGTATAATTTGCACAATATGTCCAGAATTTATATGTATTTTATGAGTTATATATAATTTATATTTAATTTAAATTCAACATATTTACCTATTTCATCAGACTGCCAAACATTTGTACACAAATTAGGCCGAGTGTATCTCAGCTTTGCCTGAATTACATTACTTCAGACTAAATTATTATTATTCATTTAATTTATTGTTGGTTTAGTGTTCTGAAATGAATACAAGTGGAGGACAGAACTGTCTGCAGTCATCCTCTCAAAGGCTCAGGGTTAGGACAGACAGCACTCAGATGAAAGCTCAGATGAAAGTTATTTCCACCGAGGCCTTTCGTAGTGTCTCGCTTCTGCTATCAGTGCACAAATGCTTAATAGAGGCACTTAATTTCCTACACATTATTGCTTATCCAATCAAATCGAATGCGTCGTGTCACTGTCCTTGTTGATGCTCATTCGTGTGATATTCAGTTTCCCACTGGATCTGTTCCAATGTCATTCGTTTACATAACTGTGTGTGTTACAATTAACTGCAGTGGAGTCACACAAGCGTTTCTTCCTCTTTCGAGTCTCCCAAAGCTTTACTATTGTATATCCTTCACTATACGGCAGACTACAAAATACCCAGAAGGCCATTTAAGACCCATAATTAAAGCTTTTAGGAAACAGACAGATAACCCTGGGCTTTACAAAGCAGATGTGCTATTGCAAACTTCTCTGCATGCACCATGGCAACAGCTCTTCCATACCTGATCTTCTTCACGCTGAAGGAAATACATGAAAATGATCAGGTAAAGAGACTTTCTTTTCACTAGATCTCATTTTTGCTGTTTGCTCGGAAGTAATGGTCTCAAGTAAGTGTTATTTTTGTCAGATGCTCTGCTTGCCAGAGCACCAGCATGGGGTTGAATTATTAGTACTTCGTAATTAATCATTTTGAATGCAAGCTCCAAACGAATCCATTTTAAAAGCTAGAATCAAACCGTTTGGAAAAAGGTGTTTCTCATAGGAAAAATATTGAGTGGAGATGTTAAAATGATCTTCTCCCTAAAATTCTGACACTTTTGTAATGCGCTTTTCCTAAGAACATTTGCACCCTAATACTCATTATTGCAAACCAAAAAAAAGTTTCATTATTTCAATTCCATGAATAATTATTTCAATGTATTGTCATTTATTATGAATATTAAACTACTTTAGTTTTTTTTCTGATTTAAATAAAAATATAAATCATTGTAGAGATTACAAAAAGTGATCGTTTTGCTAATAACGGAGTTTCAGGAGGAGGAGCGCTGGCCGAATTAATCACAGCTGTTTCGCATCAAGCTAATCAAAGTTCACCAATCACATCCTTTCCCG
>JAUMHQ010000078.1:5050136-5067003 GCA_032361165.1 Enteromius paludinosus | reverse complement strand
GAGCCTGCCGTTCTCCCGGCTCGCTCCCCGGACAGCTCGCCAAATTTGCTTTTATTTCATCTACTAAAATTCCTTGCTTAATGAGAAAGCGCAAACTAGTGAACTCAAAAGTTAGACGTTCTTATACATTAAATTGAGTATTAGGAAGAAAAAACATGCTTATTTTGCATTAAAATCAGTTAAGTAAAAATATATATATTTTTGTGACATTAAAATGTATTAATTAAAACATGTTTCTTATTATTATTATAGAGGTATTATTTTAAGTCTAAAAGGAGTTTTAAAAAATATGACTTGTTTTATGGGGAGGGGAAATGTCCGTGATTATGGTTTCTTAAAGAGCATCCGCCATGCTCGCTCTCACAGTTCAGTCCCTGCTGTCAACACCTGTGATATTAATACAGACCGAACCCAGTCACACACTCAAACATATACCTCAAAGAGTACCTGCGCCTCTATATTAAGACAAACGTAATGCATTTCTATTTCTGACCTGACTATTCCTGCTGCATCTGCTCAGTGATGAGAAAATGATATCCCTCTAAATCAGCTCAGAACTTCTCTTCACTCTCCATTCTTCAAAAGCTAGTGTGGATTAGAACGAACTGCTGTATAGTAGCTACTTGAGTCCAGTTTTTTTTTAATTCAGTGAGGAGTGCTGCTTAAGATTCTGTCATGTCCATAAAAAAATATTTCACCCAAAAAAACTAAATTCTTCAATTTTCCATACAATGAAAGTGACCACAGCTGTGAAGTTAATACTGGGTAATAAAAAACACGTCCTTCCAAAAAAAAAAAAAAATAGGCTGTTCTTTACGAATGCTTGTTAATGTGCAAGAACAGATCAGGTCAGAAGTGTGTCTTGTTTATTTTCAGTAATCAGTTTGGTAAATTGCGTGCCATTTTTATGCACCCCTTCTGGCAGAAAGACAAACCTTACATGGTTATGATTATTAGTTTTGCTTCACTTCCTCTTCACATATATTGCTCCTGTTCCAGACAACAATTAAGCCTGAATGTGAATGTTCCTGTAGCCCTAATGCTGTGTGTTCCTGCTGTTAGATGAAAAAACTGTCATTATGGAAAGTTCTTGAAATTGTTGCGCTAATTAAATAATTTAGTAGTTTGAGGCAATCATCGTTATTATTATTGCTTATACTCGAGCTTAGAGATCTGAACAAACCCCTAACTTCAAGTATTACATTTTAATGCATAATTCATCCTGCACAAGTTTGGTTCGACTTGATATACTAATAGTAAAACCAAAAAGAAAAAGAAAACTATATAGACAAACACAACAAAATTGCTAAAACTTGATCTAAAATTACAATGAAATTTAAAAAACGAATTAAAAAGATTAACAACAACTATATAGTATCTCAATGATACTAAAATAACACTGTTATGTATTACTTTTTAATAAATTTTTGTTTATCATATTTTTGCATAATGCAATGCAAGGCTTCTATTTATTTCAATAATTTGAATGGGTACTGAACCGCATACTCATTAGATGTATATATGTATAAATAAGACAAGCCTTTTCACAGCTTGTCTTATATTTGGGTTATCTGTGAGAACTCCTTTGACATAAGTGACTCACTTTACACTTTTCTGTAATTTTATCAAGTGTAAATTTCTCGTATCACAGATATTATAGCAGTTTAACAGTGAACCACATTGTTTTGTTTCATGTGCTTTTTAAAGGTATTTTAACTGGGTTGTTTTGAGATTGAATCCAGTTGTGTCAGCTGGTTACCATGGATACTGCTGTTCTACAGTCTTTTATAGAAGTCTATATCCTATAATACATTATTAAGTAAACCGCACAGTTTGTGCTTGATCCTTCATACTGATACAGTACACAAACCAGTAATTATGCCACAGGTAAGCATGTATCTCAAGGCAGGTCAGCCTTCAGGGAAAGGTCAGAACCTTCTCTTCTGTCCATACTAGGGATCTTGTTGACCCAAGGCGAATACGTAATTCTGCACCTTCTCAAAGCATCATGAACTCTGCCTGGAGCCGGTCAGTCTCCGAGACTGTAAATCTCCAGGGTTTCCATTAATGTATTCAGTTGCCTTTCAATTGTGTTTTCTTCTCCTTGCAGATCAACCATGGATCTGGAATATTCCTTACACTGCAGCCCCAGACACTCATGGAAATGTATGGGTTCCTTCTTGAGCAGTTCCAGATTCAGTGATCATCTGCATAAAAAAAATCTGAAAATGGAAATCAGACCATCGGTATCTCACTCCGCTTTGCGTCTGTTCAGGTTCACCCTTCTGAGGATTTATCCATCTCAATAACGCACTTTTAAGGAATAGTTCACCCACAAATGAAGATTTTGTCATCACTTTCCCATCCTTATGTTGTTCCTAACCTTTATGAGGTTTTTGTTGATCTTATGTAGAACACAAAAGAAGAATGCTGGTAATCAAACTGTTTATGGTCCTCATTGACCTTTATAGTATTTGTTTCCCTGCTGTCGAAGTCAATGGTGACCAACTACTGTTGGGTTCTTTAAACTTCCAAATATCTTTTTTTGTGTTCCACATAAGAAATGATGTAAATGATGACAAAATGTTCATTTTTGGGTGAATGGTAGATGCACATCATTAATGCTGTATTTTAGTCCTGTTTTGTAATCATAGATACTGTAGAGATGTTTAGTTATGCCTTAATTGTAAACATTTGGGCCAAATAAAATTAATTTTTTCAGCTGGAAAACCTTGGAATTAAACATTTCTCAGTAGCAGTGTCCTCCTATGATTTGTGGAAAAGACTAAAAATGTTTTTTTTTTTTTTATCTAGTAGCCTAATAAATGTCGAAAATAGAAATCAAATGATGTTTTTATTCAGCGAAACAACAATTTCCAATGGCTTTGACCCAGGCATGTTTACTCCTTGATTCAAAAACCTCAGAAGCAGCATTTATTTATATATATATATATAAAAAATTCACATCCATTTTGAGACATATTTGTTGTATAACCAATAGTCCTCAGATAAAAAGAAGACTAAGCGAAATGGTAAAAACATCTTAAATTGTCTTTTTTAAAAGTTTGATTATGGACATGTCCTCGGAAATGAATTCCGGGCGAGCTCCAAAGGCGGATTGATTTTTCATTCTCACCTACGTTGATGCAGTAATGTGTTTGAGGAGGACTCTGCTCCCCCGGCATCAGTGATATATTGAATGTGTTCAAAATACAGAACAATTGGTGCTGTTTTCTACTCATCCTGAAATTGTCATGTTGCCTAGCAACATTGGAAAAGTTAACTCTAACTTGATACAGGAATTCCCTGTGGCCCCAGTTTTCTTTTTCTTTTAATGAACCAAATTTTGATTGATTTTATTTTACGGTTCACATAGACCTTTGCTTCAGCACATCTGTACCTAAAAGTAGCAGCATGTTGCTTGTGGGATTTTTATTTTACATTGTAATGAAAATTGAATATTCAATCTGAATTATGTACCTCTTGCACAACTATCCAGAAAAGGTCTTGAAGTATTGATCTTGGATCATTAGATTAATTCCTTGCAGAGCAGTCTGGCTGAAACCACAAAGATCATAATGTGTTTATTATTCAAATGAATGACTAGTTAATAATTGTCCACATGTTACTAAACACATTTTTTGCAATTATTTTTCTGTGTGTGTATATTTAAATCCATATATATATATATATATATGCACATTAATTCAGAATTCAGTTCTCACATTCATGCAGAGTTAACCACAAATGTAGCTCATTACATTAACTATGTACATGTTCTATTAACATTTTACAAATAATGTATCTTGTTCTATCATTTAAGACCAATCAAACCAATCAAATTTCAACGTTTTATTTGGAAAGTGTGCTGGTTTTAGTTTCATTTTATTTATTTTTTTACAATAAAGACTAATGGACTGCTGCAGCATCCTGAATATCAGACTAAGGTCAGTAGCAAACTATCAGCTAAGTATCAGTCTTCATTTCAAAGGAGCATTTTATTGTGTCTGACTACTGATGAAGTCGCATGGGCAATCAGGTTACCAACATCTAATGTTTTCTGTTGCTTGGATGAAGCTTAAAAAAAGACATATAGGCATCATATGGAAAGCTGTTTTAACATTTATTCTTTAAAACTAACTTAAACCAGTATCTGCAATTGTTCTGATTGATACATATCACAGTTGTATCTGGCACATATTCCTTTTATTTAGGTTCAAAAATGTATTAGTCCAGCTTTTCTGTATTACAATAGCTTATATTACATTGGTTAAAATGACTTGTATTGCTAGTAAACATAACAGGAATACATGCTAATGTCAAAATGTTTGTTTTTTGATGGAAAATTTAGGAGCAAAGAATCTGTAAAAGTATGGTATGGTATTTTGGGTACAAAAAAACCCAAAAACCTGCTGATGGCGCCAAAGGCACAATAATTAGAAGGCAAATTTTTCTATTTGTTGACATGGTTAGACTGAGATGGTAAATATGTTGGGTGTCCATCTTAGAGATAATCATCAAGTTTAGCATGAAACATGTAGAACATAATATTAATCATATATCATTTTGTTACTATTGTAAATCCATTTTAAATTATTATGGGATCTCTTTCAATGTTTCTTAACTTTTTAAAAATAATTTTGCTTCTGTGTTTTAAAGTATATGTTTTATATGAAAATTATAATGGCGGTACTGAACAAAAAAGAACTTAAATGTATCAAAATAATTGTTTTGAACAAGAATTAACTTAATCTAATATTTAAGATAATGTATTTGTATCCAAATTGTCAGCCTTTTACCTCATACCACGATTTCTAAACAAAATTAACAACTTGTATGATTTATTTTCAAACTAAATATTTTGCTCCATAAATGTTCAGTACAAATGTAAAAATTATTTTCTGCAGTAATGAAAAAAGTTCCATGAATAATGTATAAATAATATATTATAGTACAAACATTTTGAGAACGTGAAAGAACCCTTGAATACACATTCCAGTAGAATTAGTTCATGTATCGTTTTTACGGAAATTGCCAGAAACTTTCCCTAAAAAAAGAGGACTTTCCCTATTAGCTGGGAAAAAGATACTAGTCGCAATTGAAGTTCTTTATTAGTTGCAATACTATTAAAATAAGTACCAGCAACAAAGAAAGAAAGACTAGTCACACAGTGTAATTGTTAAAACGGCTTGCCATGTGCGTCTGCTCCGAGAGTTTCGTTCAGTCGCAGGGAACGTGCGCTTCTTGTGAGGTTTGTCTACTGAACTTATGGGCACATCGCGAATTTGTCCAGAGAGTTCCTGCGAGTTTAGTCTGTGTAAACTGGCGCTGAAGGCTTACTATAAAATTTTTAGATTATACACGGCTTGTATGCAGTATTATAAGATCTTTTCCATAGCTCGTGCATGCAGCCACCTGATGGACGTACCAGCGACAGAAGTGAAAATAAGGTATAAAGGCTTTTCGAAGAGACCCAGTGAGAGATGCATCACATGAGATGAGCTGAAATAGCAGATCCACCCACAATCTCATCTAACAGGATTTCAGCTGCCACTAAACCCATTGTCAGAGGATGGTATGAGCATCTCTCTTCATCATTGCTCAAATACCGTGCATTTGGTGTACATGCAGCCCAAGAATAATGGAAGTTTCTTACAGTTGCATGCCTACCACCGTTAAATGTAAGATGTGGAGACTTTATTACCAGTCCTGTCCAGCAGTAGTCACATAATGGCATGTAGAGGCTCGTGCTGCTGTGGTCCTGTGAATGAAGATAATGCGAGGTTCATAATGTTGCTGCTCCTCATCATCCTCTACCTCCTGTGCGGAGCCGCGGTCTTTTCAGCCCTGGAGCATCCCAAGGAGAAGCAGGCGAAAGAAAGGTGGGCTCAGAGGTTTGAGCTTTTCAGCCAAAAGTACAATCTCAACAAAAGTGACTTGGAGAAGTTCTTGAGACATTATGAAGAGGCGAACATGGCAGGAATACGGGTGGACACCCTCAGACCACGCTGGGATTTTACTGGAGCCTTTTACTTTGTCGGTACTGTCGTTTCCACCATTGGTAAGAAGGACTTTTGAAATATATTTTGACCAAAAAAGATTAGGTGAGATTCTTAAATGTATTGGGTATATTTAATTTGTATAACTATCTAAATCACTCTTAAATTTGCATTACAGCAGACATAAAAAATATTAGTATGATAATACGGCATTCTAATGTATTTGTGTGTGTGTGTTACGCTAGTCATACTTTTCAATTCAGTGAATATATAGCCTAAAGTCTTGCCTGTAAAAAAAATGAAGAGACAGTTTATTGCAGACCTTATTGTTTGAATAGTGGGGCATATTCTCACAATAAAAGTGGTCTGTTATAACCTTTCAGCAAAGTCTAAACAGTTTAATGAAACAGAATGCTATGTATATGTATATATATATATATATATATATTGCTTTAGCCAACAATTATGAATAAATTGTTTATATTTAATGTCCTTGCATTAATGTATGTATCTGAAACTCTCAAAAAAAAAACCTAAAGAGAAGGTTGATGTTAAAAACAACATTAAAAAGCAATAGTTGTGACAAATAGACCTGCATATGATGCAGCTATTTTTTTATGATTAAAGATGAATACATTTATGTTAAAAATATAAAACATGCAATAACACAATAAAGTGTTGAAAATTGTTACATTGTATGTTAGGTGAGGCATTTGAGTATGGATGCAGGTCACTTTGCCTGCATGTTATAGTGTAAAGATTTGTAAGTTAATATATTGGGCTTGACCCAAAATTTTGCAGCTATTGAAAACTTGCTGCTATTGGTACAATATTAGATCTAACACCTCAAGAACTGAAATTTATAAAAGATGTGAGTCTTTTCATGTCTCCCTCTCTTTTCTATACATTTTATCATTTTATCTTACTATTCCATATTGACACAGAGGTCTTCCTTAAGACTTAATAAAGATGCTGTTTATCTACATTGAACACCACAGATGCACATTTTCCCAAGGGAAACCAGGAAACACACAACTGTTAGTATTCCAAACTCATGTTCAGTTTGGTTTCATATCATTTCATATCATCATTGTGATGAAATCTGCACCTCATGAAATGTGTTAAACTCTTTAGTCGTTGAGGATGAGAATGAGCTTGTCTTCATGATGTCCCAGTCAATGGTGGCTTTCATGTGCAGAGAAAAAATCAACTTTGAGAAAATAATGCAGTCCACTTGTTATTTGCATTTCAATCAGTGTGACAAGGAAAAGGTGGGAGATGTTTCAGTATCTGTCACCAATAGCAACAGTTTGGTCTCCAGCTTTAAAGAAGGAAATAGTTTTGGACGACTGAGCTCAACAAAAAGCCTGCGGCAAATATTGTTTATTCTGTTATATAATTGAAAATTCTTCCTCTCGTATTTCCCACAGGGTTTGGAATGACCACACCAGCCACAGTCGGTGGCAAAATCTTCCTGATCTTTTACGGCCTCATTGGCTGCGCGGCCACTATTTTATTTTTCAATCTGTTCTTGGAGAGAATAATAACAGTGTTGGCTTTCGTTCTCAAATCCTGCCATGAAGTCCAGCGGCGACGCAAAGGAGTTTTACCTCACGACAGCAGACAAGACTCGGGCGGCGCAAGGATAAATCGTGAAGACAGTCTTGCAGGATGGAAGCCTTCGGTGTATTGTGTGATGTTGATCCTTTGCGTGGCAGCAATAATCATTTCTTGTTGTGCTTCGGCCATGTATTCCTCAATCGAGGGATGGGGATATTTGGATTCACTCTACTTCTGCTTTGTGGCATTCAGCACCATTGGTTTCGGGGATATGGTCAGCAGCCAGCGGGCTAGTTACGAAAACCAAACCGTCTACCGATTCGGCAATTTCTTCTTTATTTTAATGGGCGTTTGCTGCATTTACTCACTCTTCAACGTCATCTCTATTGTTATCAAGCAGGTGCTCAACTGGCTCCTGAGAAAGCTGGAGAAACCATGCCGTCATTGCCCCAGGAGCTCTCTCCGGCCCCGTAGAAATGCAGTCATGCCAGCCCATGTCCGAACACGTGTTCGCAACATATCCATAGACACAGATGCAGTGAACGACAGCGAGACTGATGGGCGGAGGATGTCTGGAGAGATGATCTCCATGAGAGACTTCCTGGCGGCTAATAAGGTCAACTTGGCGATCATGCAGAAACAACTGTCTGAGACTGCCAACGGTCATCCCAGGCCGTGCGGGTCAACAAACAGGCACAATGGATTCTCTGGTGGGGTTGGAGCCCTGGGCATAATGAATAATAGGCTTGCAGAAACCAGTGTGGACAGATAAATGTAACATTTATAAACTTTTTGAAAAGCCATATTGCACTGCCCTTAGTTTAGCTGGTGTTACTTTTATAATACAGATGTAGGCTTGAACATGAAGTCACTTGTGTGTGTTGAATGCTGTCTTTGAAATATTCATTGCTGCTCTGAATGTAAAGAGAACAGAGAACCCAAGCTCAGGTCTGTTTGTGAGATTGATGTGCTGGGAGAGGCTTTGCTGCACAGAGTTTCGACTCAAACTTTCTTATGATTGCAGGGATTTTCATTTTTTGGGGTGGATTGGAGGATGTTGCAATCAGGTTAAGCACTTTGAATGGCAAAAAAGAAACAGATGGGATCTGCAGAACTGATCTAGTTCTGATCTAGTGGGGTGCCTGAGACCACTAGTGTGAATGTATATTTTATATTTATTTTATGAGCATAAATGTAAACACAAGAATTAACATGAAGTTTTAAATTTCATAACTATCCACTGAAAAATATTACTTGGCTAGTCCTTCTTTGGCTTAAACTGCAGCAGCGCTCGAACTGCATGAACTTTGGATCTTCATAGTCACATGAGCAATGTTGGACATGGAAATAGTTCTGAATCTTATTTAATGCAACATGAATACCATTCATTTTTATGTTAAAAAAAAAAACATACTCATTCAGCAAGGGTGCTTTAAAATAAACTTACAAAATAAATTCTGAATATGCATGCATGCACCTATAGGATCTGAGATTTTTGGTGGCCATGATTTTGCCAAGTAAGACATGATCCTTATCCCAATTATCCCAATCCCTACCCCTAAACCTAACCCTACTCAAAATGTATAATCAGTGGGAAATGATAGCTGATTAAAAAGCCTAAATCTGAATTTTCAAGATAAATGATCCCTCAAATCTGATTGGTTGATTGGAATGTACCAGGATCAAAAAGGAACATCTTGTATTTAGTGAAATCATGCTCACCAAGATGGTGGTGTCAGACGTTTGGACTAATTTTTCTATCGCTTCTGTCAGCTTCTGACACTTTCTGGTGGAGCATTTTTTTTTAGGTATATCTAAACAATCTAAGTGAAAAGGTGATGCAAATTACATTCTTTAACCAGTAGCTTACTATCTTCTTCACTGTGCAGGTATGTAGATATGGGCATGAGGCATAACGTGCACCAAGAGAGCCAGACAGCCCACATGCCATCTGTTTCATGACATTAAAGCTACTGCAGACACTTCAGAGAGTCTAGCAGCTGTATAGAATTCATGACTCAACAGCCCATTGATTGCTTGAATTGCTTATCAGCTATTTCAGATGAACAATGTTGTTTTGAATGAAATATGTGCGATGTCAAAATGGGTATGATGCAGGACATCAAATCATTTTCTCCAGCACTTGAATTTTGAAACCTGCTTACTTTATTTTTAAATGAATGACTGTATGTAGAGGTGTAATGCATGATGAATTCGAATAAAGTATGCTTTGTCAGTTTTGCTGGGAAATCTTGCAGTTGTGAGTTAGTGATAAAAACAATCTATTGTTTTTTAACCCGTTCTTAGAAAAGTATGCCAAAATGGAGTTAGGCTTGTATATGCTACGCAATGGGTAGGATTAGAAATGTGAGTAGATGCATAGCATATGCACGCCACACACAAGTCGATTTTTGCATATAGGTACCACAAGTATTCGTTTTTATTTTGCCATTCTATTCAAGCACTTTCATGAGACCTTGCTTTGTTTTGTGCTTAGAAGGCTTTTATTATTATTATTATTAGCAGAAATGTAAGATAATAGGCTATACATTAATATATATACAGATATTTCATGTCCACATATATTTATTTCCTGATTTACAATGGTAACAGTATTGGATGCATAGGATTACTGTAGTGCAAGTCAATATCCCATAATGCAGGCTGTTTTTTGACTGAACAACAGGTAAGTGAATATCCATTTCTTTAGGTTGGTTAGTTCTGTCATGTCTGTGTATGTGTGGCATGACTTTCCTTCCATTAACATCTGTCACTTGCAGTCTTGTGGCCTTCACCAGCTTTCACACCTACTAGTGTCGATATAATTCTGCTGTCACTTCAGGGGAATCTCAGGGCAATCTGAAAGCCAGCAAAAGCAACCCAATGGATTTCTAGCATGCTTCCATGCAGCAAAGAAAATTGAAGTTTTCTAGCATATTCTAGTCTTTTTATTTGTTCGTTTTGTGCATTCTGGACTGTCAAAATAAGTGAGTGGATCGATGCAAAGTCATTGATCCAGAACCGTCATGCTGTTGCACGCCTAATGCACATTTATTTGCTCTGTGTACAATTACAATAGTATAATCGACTCAAGAAGCACTGGGTTATTTGGCTGTGATTTGATTTTGAAACACAGGCACATACATAGTAAGTCTAGCTTCCGAAGATACCATTTATTGAACTCAAACGCCCACCATATGCAATACTGTATGGGGTAAGTTATCGTGAAATAGGTATTTCAGCTAAAACTTAGCTTAAAAAAAAGGTAACAGAAAAATATCAAACCAGTGTTCTAACACACACACACACACACACACACACACACACACACACACACACACACATATGTGTGTGTGTGTGTGTGTGTGTTTGGTAAAAATTTAAATTAGTAGTATACATACGGGAAAAAATAAAAATAAAAATAGTATTTTTAGACACTGTTGTTGTGATTGCGGTAAATGTTCACTAGAGGGCGGTAGAATATAATAAAACTCTTAATCCCTTGTGCAGGTGTTGAAAGAATTTCATTTAATCTAGTACAATCAAACATACATTTCTATCTTTTAGGGATTTTTTGACAGTTTTTCCTCAAACAATTAATATCTGATGAAATGTATGTGAGTCATTCGTTAAAAGTGCTATGTCGAAAAAATAGTAATATACTGTAATGGAAAAAATATTTTATTTTGTGTAAAACATACATCTGTATGTTTACCTTAATATTATTAATAAACTACTTTCATAATTCATAGAAAAAAAAGAGAGAGAAATATAAGCAATAAACTCCACATTCTGTCGTCACGTCCTCAGCGAATAAAAAGTCCGAAATTACATTTTTGTCCGTGCAGCAGCAGTTGGCGAAAAATGATCGAGGGTGAAACTGTACCATATTCCACTGGATTTGTAGTCCGGCGCTCGACGAACTCCCATTAAGTGTGACTATCCCGCCCGCTGAGAGGAACTACAACTCCCATGAAACCACAGCAGCGCTTCTGTTAATATCAATATGGCTTCTGTCAGTCAGACAAAGGCGAATCAGTTTTTGCCTTGAAATGAAATCAAATTAGGGAAAGGTAGCGGGAGAGTCGGACATCGTCCTGTTTTGCTGGTCCATGTCTGGCGACAGGGATTAAAGGAACGGAAACACTGTCAGTTGAGTTGAATAAATGCTGTGGTGCACGGAGGCCCCGCACGCGCACAATCAGGTAAGTCTGAGATGCCAAATTATTAGAAAGGCGTCATTTGTTAAATCTGTCTGGAGACATGAAACATGCATTCACGTGCAAATGACGCTCGGGGGGAGCTGAGCTCGGTTCGACCGCTGGTTCGCATCTAAACTCACATCTGCTCTCATTCTGTGCTGGGATAGGGGTTTAGAAAAGAAATGCCAGCAACTGTGCAACAACTGACACTATGTTGACATTGGTGAAATGAACTAAGAGTTGTGTTGATGCTCATCTCTTTGCATGCATTATTGTGACTGCTATTATTTATGTATGTTTATATATGATCATGTTTTGTGTTGGAACTAGGTGCTGACAGCATGATAGAGCTGAGTTATTTGGGTATAGGGTGTGTTTATGTTGGGTTGAGGTGACGTCCGGTATATATAAGCTTGATAGTTCATGCAAATCTTATTTATTTATTTATTTTTAGGGAAGGTGACCCTATTAAGACCTCTTAAATTCAAAGTTGTGCATCTTTTCTTATAGATGCTATGTAGGAATATTTTTTTCAGTGAAGTGTGTGCAATACATTGTTAATCCAGTACAAACACGTTATTTTTGTCATAAACTGATCAAAATAAATTGCTTAATTTATTTCTAATGTAAAGTGCATTTGTATCTCACCATACTTTTTTGTAAATTCTTCCCATTGCATTACATTAAATGAGATAATTTACATGCATTTTTCGACTGACCAACCTACCAGGCAAAAACTGCTGATGTAGCTAAAATATGGATTATGGTTCAGTATTTTGCACTTTCCAGCACCTATTCAACAATGAAAAAAAGTCTGTCTAGATGTTTCTCTAGTCTTACCATGGTCCTTTTAACTTGTTCTTATCACGTACCTTAAGACAGTTTGCATTTTCTTCTGGCTGAGCATCTTTCTGCTTTCTAGCTTTCATTTCCAGTCTTAGTTTCTTCATATCAACTTTATATTTTTTGCCAGTGCTGCAAGCTTGTGAGACTTCCCCTTTTTGCCATATCCTTTCATTTTCACGTAAGTGGTCAGTTTGTCCCCACAATAAAAGTAATGTAAGTGGGTAACGTTTATAAAATAAAATAATGTGTTTGAGCACATATATAAATTCAGGTAAAGTTTTATATGAGGTGGAGTGGCTTTTTGCTTATTAGGCTTATTTGAAGCGGGTTTAAGAAACCGTGCACATTATAAGTATTCCTTATAAGCCCTTGTGACCAAAAAAAAGCATTATGTTTATGGATTATAATTACAGACAGAGCTTTACATCTTTGTAGTTTTTTTCTCAAATTGCTTGTATAATATTTTGATTGAATATAATTCTACAAATTATTGTTTTGTTGTTCTACAGCAGTACATATTTGTTTGCATTGTTTAGGGAGTTTCATGTGCTTGTTACAGATATGAGTTTTGCATATTAGGTAAATTGATGACACATTTATTTTATTATCTCTTAAATTTATGGCAATGCATGCAGTTTTGTGTGGCCTGAGTAATGATTTTGTTTATGTTTCTTCTTATCACATTCAGTTTATTTAGAGATATAACTTTTAATTGTAGCAGCACAATGGGCATCAGGTTCTTCAGATAACATGTTCTGGATGGTCTTCATGTTCAATGACATGAAATATCATAAAGATCTAATAATTACCAGCTGTCTATAGAGGTAAATTGATATTTTACATATCACCAAAACATACGAAACAAATGGGCTGTAAAATAGTTTAAAATGATGGAGAATTGAAGTAAACAGAGGTTTGGGCTTCTTTTTGGATGCCGTGCTGATGAATAGAGCCAGGGGCATATGGACAAAATCAACTTTGATCTTTAGCTGCTGCATAACAGATGAGTTTTTGTGCTGCCGCCTCAGTACTGTAGTTTCATAAATTTAATCTATAGATGCTTTTATGCTTTCATGGCATGCATATGTCAGATAAGACTATGAATATGCAGATAAAAGAAACTATGAGCAACGCTAAACTCTAAAACTCCTCACCGTTATTAAAATTGCATGCACACCAGTAGTATTGCATTTAATGCTTGATATAGCAAGACTGCATCTCTCTTGATGACTGTTATTGTTAAAAGTAGCGATGCATTATTAAATAATTATTTGTGTTGCTAGTTTCTTGTGTGCAGGTCAGCTAACTGAGTATCAAATGAGTAGAAGGGGTCCTTGTGGGAGTTCTTGTGTCGCTGTGTTTTATCAGCCAGCATATTTAAAATATGATTTGAGGTCTGAGGTGACACCTTTGCATGGTTTTTATTCTCATATCAGACGGACTGAAAATTTGGATGTGTTGCACACATCTGTGGGACAATAGGGGATTTTTGTTTTATGACTTGTATTGTTCAGTTTCTATTGCTTAAGGCTTGTTACAAGCAAGGTATTGTTTTTTGGAAGATGCAAAAAGAACGCTCCCAGATTTATTGTTGTTTTTGCTGATTTGCTGTATCTGATGCCTCTGTATAATTAAACCTTTTGAAGCTTCTTAAGGGTGCTTGGGTGAGCAGAAATCTTTTTTTATGCGTTTTATGCAGCGCAGACACCAGGAGACAGTCGTATTTGCTCATCAGCAGAATTCAGTCTCGAAGAACATGTCGCAGGGAGTTTCAAATCTTCATTTTGTTAAAAGGAGCCTCACCGTTTTCTCGTTTTCTTGATTGCATTACACTGCGCCATATGGAATGCATATTGCGCTGGCACGAGTTTTGCTTTTGCAGCGTCATAAGTTGTAGCTTCCTTTTAAAACTCGAAGTGAATTGAAGTACGTCGCCTTATGGGATAACAATTGGCGTGCCCGTGTGTGGGCAGCAGCCTGGCATTGAGAGAACTATTCTCAGACAAGCGCCCGTACGAAGTGATTCATTCTCAGCTTCTTCACTGAAAGTAGGTTGGCCGCCTCGGATGGAATTTTTCTTGGCAGTTTTCCCTAAAGTTAACCTCCTTCCCCCTCCTCACGTGTCCCAGCTTTCTGCTGTTTAAAGTCTATTAAAAATTCTGTGGTAATGCATGCAGTGTCTTTGCCTTGACCTCAGACAGGCTCCGCACTTCTGTTGCAATGATTGGTCGATAAAGGTGCGGTGACTTTGACATTTTCTTGGAAAAAAATAATGCTTTAGTTAGGACTCGTGCGCATGCGGCCCCTGCTACACCTCCTCCACTGCGTTTCTCAGACAAAAACATAGTTTTTTGTGGTCTAAGCTGTGTTGTTTTGACTTGTATACACTATGCAGCCATGTGTCGTGTTTTATCAGCATTTCCTCCAGCATCAGTTCTCTAATGCAGGAGCTTTCTCTCTTTTTCTTGGCAGAATGTCCCATTGTACAGATGAGCCTCGTTTTACCATTGAGCAGATTGACTTGCTGCAGCGGCTACGTCGGAGCGGCATGACAAAGCAAGAGATCTTGCACGCCCTGGACACCCTCGATCGGCTGGACCGCGAGCACGTGGAGAAGTTCGGCCACCGGCACGCCCACGGCGGAAATGGGGCGGCCGGCGTCAATCACGGAAATGGCAGCAACGCCACCACCTCTTCCAACTCCTGCACTACCTCCTCTAACAACCTCACAGCCTCTTCTTCGACGACCTCTACGGCCACGCAGACGGGATACCGTGGCAATGGCCTCTCTCCCTCCCCTAGCAACAGCTATGACACCTCCCCGCCCCCGACGGCCCCCACCCCTGTGCCCGTAGTAGCACCCATGGTTCAAAATGGACGGGACAGCATTGCCACTATGCCCAACGGAAAGCTCTCTCCACCCCGCTTCGCTGTTAGCAACACCTCCTCGAGGGCCTTTGCATACGAGCACCCAGATGAGGAAGTGGACATCGATGACAAAGTCGAGGAGCTCATGAGGTAAGTGGGACACTCTCAACATGGGATGGTCCTTATTTATTAAAAACAACTGAGTAGTTACAATATGAACATTATGCCCATGTGTGCAACAGAGCATTTTATTACAAAACAATATTATGGTAGTTCAGCAAATCGATCTAGTAAATAAAGAAATCGTGAGAGACAAGCAATATAGAGATTTTGACGGAATATCTAAACCCGTAAGATCTTTGTTCATCTTCGGAACACATATTAAGATATTTTTGATGATATCCGAGAGATTTGAATGAGATCAGAGATCTGTTCCTCCATAGACAGCAATACAACTGAAAATTCTTCAACTCTGCTGAGGAAAAAAACGCCTGAATGTTCAGCGCGATGAAGACACTCAGTACTTAGCAGGCTGCTGGTTTTAAAAAATGCATATTCCCATCAAGAACAACTGAAAAAATGACATGCTGTGGGGAAAAATAACATGCGGCCTAAAGCTGCAAGCCCTCGAACCTAGGCTCACCGCTTGGTGGTGGTGCTATGACTATAATTGAATAAACTTGATTACATGGGCCATGAGCATGTGTTCAGGACAGTACTCTTATCAAACATGTGAAGTTTGGGGCAGCGTCCCATTTAATGGCGAAACTCAAGATTTTTCTTTTTTTTTCTTTTTCTATAGCTGGCGCTATTGAGCCATTTTGCCACACCTACCTCTGAAACCCATATCAGATGTACATTTTCACTGGTTCTGACACATTTGCAAAGTTCCCTGAGTTTTCAAGCCTTCAAAACTGTGTATTCAAAGGATACATCAAAAAATACTGTGCAAAAACAGTGTAGTCCAATTCATTGACAATTTTTTTTTGCATCGTTCAAAACAAGTCCCATAAATTCCTCAATCATTAAAACTGGATCTGACTTGGTCGTTAACGTTGGTCATATCTGAAATAAAGTAACTGTGTATTTGGTTGCTGCATCATAATGCAAAAAGAAATAGATTGCTGTCCAATTCATAATCAGTTGACTCTTATGAGCAATTCTTTTACATGAATAATTCGAAATGAGTCACAAATTATGAATCCGTTCAGCCATTAATACTGAATCCAAGTCACTTATTAACTTTGGTCATATTAGAACTCAAATAAACTCATTTAAAGGTGCCATAGAATGTAAAACTGAATTTTCCTTGGCCTGTTTGAATAATAACAGTTCAGTACATGGACATAACATACTGTGAGTCTCAAACACCATCGTTTCCTACTTCTTATA
>JAUMHQ010000078.1:5003074-5020813 GCA_032361165.1 Enteromius paludinosus | reverse complement strand
ATTCAGGTGTAAATTCAGTAACAATGCTGTGAGTTGTAATTCATGCAGTTCTGGACTAGGACTCTTAGCCCAGAAAACTTCATGGACCTGGCACAACTAGTTCTGGAGATATTTCAGTCTGCACATGGTCACTCAGACAGTGATGCCAAAACAGATTTTTTGTGAAAAAAGCACGCACAGTAGAGATCTGAAATGTTGTACATGATCTATTGGGCATATTACCCATCACATAGATCTTTTTCAGACAAATCTGAGGGGGTCAGGTGGGGACCATTTGATGATTCCAGCTGGAATGACCCTTTCAAATAAATGTAACCCTCTCTGTGAAAGTCTCAAAATCTAATTTTAGAATAAACCTCTAAGTTAAATTTCAACTATTAATTTCACTATAATTTCAATTTTAGTCAATGTTAAAGAAATAAAGAAATAAATTTTTCACAGAATGTTCCTTAGCTGTTGTATACATAAAATTATCTTTCAGGTAATCACAACCTAAATGACTTTAGCTGGGTTTTCACAGAGAGGGTGACTCACAAATGCTGTTCTTTTGACCTTTCTATTCATTAAAAATCCTGAAAAAGCATCACAGTTTCCATAAAAATATTAAGCAACACAACTGTTTAAAATAAAGTCATATATCACACACATTTTGTAGCTAAAACTCACCGTTGCTGCCCAAAGCCTTCATCATGACTTCAGTCTGAGCAAACTCGTAGCTGAAGCTGACCTCACTGGACACCTCGCTGGCCGTGTCTCCCTCTCCGTCCAGCTGCTCACTGCTGTTACTGTTCTTCATGTTCCCTCCCTCACCTTCTTCTTCCTCACCCCTCAAGCGCCGCTTCGGTAGGTTTATCCTGAAGAAGACACAAATATATAGTCTTCATAAATGAAGAAACTGTACTGCACTTCAACGTACAAATACAGGAAGCCGCTATGTGACATTCTTTAGTCTAGGGTAATAACACTGACCTGAAGAAGTGATTGTTTCCCCAAAGAATACGGTCTCCATGGTGAAGCTGCTGCCGGCTGGTGACTGGAGATCCGTTCACACATGTTCTGTAACAGAGGAAACATCAAATGACTTTACTTTAAATTTAACATTTACCTAAATAACCATTTGGCTGTTAGCCTTCGTAATAACTTTTAGATAAAAAAAAAAACAAATTTTATACATTTAAATGTACCATACATGCATAGTCCAAATTAAACCTGCGTTTAAATGTTCATGGCTTAAACTGAACCTGTGAGCATTTTTGTTTACCATTGTCACACTTATGCTCAATGCATTACCTTGAGTTTCTGTAAGGGTTGAGAAAGACAGCTCCCTCAGGTGTGATGTTAATGACACAGTGCTCTGCTTGGATGCCCATTCCACATAGCTGGATGTCCTGTGAATCTGCTGAACCAACTTTAGTGTGGTCCTGCAAAACAACCCAGCATTAACTGCAGTTAATGACAACCATACCAACCAACCATCCAAATCAGCACATAATGGATGGCGCGTGTTTGGTAATGCTTTATTTGAAGGTGTCCTTGTTAGACACGTTACATGTACTTATTATTATAATTATAATTATAATTAGAAGAAGAAGAAGAAGAAGAAGAAGAAGAAGAAGAAAAAGATATTATGCATTATTAAATGCAAGTAACCCTAAACCAAACCATAATCCCAAATATAACCATATAGTAAGTACATATAGTTAATTCATATTCATCTGTACTTAAATGTACAATTACAATGTAACAAGGACACCTCAAAATAAAGTGCAACCTTGTTTTTTTCTGTAAAACTAGAATATTACACATATAAGAATACAAATAACTATACATTATAATATATACTTTTTATATATTGTATTACATTAAAACGTGCATAATAATGAATAATAATAATAATAATAATAATAATAATAATAATAATAATAATAAAGCCTGCATAATTTATATGTAATCATAAGTAACAAATAATACAAATAATAACACTAATATAATAATATACACACAATATAAAAACCTCTTATGATAATAAAATAAAATGAAATAAAATACAAATGTTTGTGCATTACCTTTAGATAATAAACCAATAGTTCATTAAGGGCAGGGTCAGCGTTGAGGTTGACCAGGAAACATTTATCTTCTCCAACTTTGATACCAGATGACTGTAGAGAGATGCCAAGACTCTCCAGCTGTTTTTGTCTCTCCTGGGCAAAGAAAAACAAAACAATGCAAGAAGAACATTAGTGTACACTTGTGTTTGACGGATGGCGTTATGGAACATGAACATCCAGACATAAACAAAATTACAGTCCAGACAAAACAGTGCAAATTATTTTTGCTGTTACTTGTGCGATTTCCTCAGTCTTCCTCAGCTTCTCTTCCCAGGTGACCGTCATCTCCTGTATCAATTTTTCTGATTCCTCCAGTCTATCCTTCAGCTCTGGTGCCTTCATAGACTGTAGAGGAACATGGTTCTTAACATGCCATTTTTAAAATTTTCCAGCATCACACTAAGAAAATGATAAAAAGTGCGCACCTCAGCCTGCGTCAGCTGATCTCTCAGTTTCTCCACCTCCTCTCGGAGTTCCCGGATGATCCTGGCATTGGGGTCTTCATTGACCACGGCGTGGTTGACGATGCTCTTTGCTCGGTCTGCATAGCGTAACGTTGACAGCGTTTCATCATAATTATCTGCCGCAGGGCTTACAGTGGCAACCATAGCAGTCCGACTGTTTCCTCCCAGACTGTCCTGTGGTCACACCAGAAGGACAGACATTAAACATCAATGCACTGGACAGAGTGCTCACTTTCCAGAGATCACATATTCAAAAGTGTGTGGATGGAGCTGGTTTGGAAAATGTAAAAAATACTGTGGAAAATCCCCTGGTGTTTACTGGACGGAACGAGTGTTTCATACCTTGAGCAGCCATGTCAGCACCGAATCTCTGTAAGGCACAAACTTGTTCTTGTTCTTTCCAGCACCCTGGTCTGCCAGAGCTGAGATCACCAAACCCAGAGTGGTTAAAGACCTGTCCGGTGTGGAGAGGAAAGATAGAAATAGAAAAAAATAAGTGAAAGAGAAACAGACCAAGGAAAAACACACTCTTAACACACAGAAATATGCACTGGAAGTCCAAAAAGCCTTTACCAGATTTATAAACCTTTCTCAGAACAAACTGTGCCCTAATCAAATTACTGTAACTCCACAGTTCTTCTCCACACCATCTTCGATCAACTAAAATACATTCTTAGAGGGCTAAAATAACTAGACACAATATCAGCGGGGCGCTTCGCACTGTAAATGAAGATTATGTCTGCACAGAAGATCAAACTTATTTCAAAACAGTTATTTGCCATGGCATGTCCCCTGTAAAAGGCAAATTCATCCAACAGAAAAGGAACGCCTCAATTCAGTGCCATAAGAAAATATTTAGAGGTGACTCAGACATTCATAGACTAGATTAAGCAAGATATCTTCACGAAAACAGGTTTGGGTCACATTTTACTCCAAAACTAAAAGGAATAATAGGAATAAAGAAAATGAAGATGATTTCTGGAGCAAGAAATTGTTATATTATTTCCTTAAATTATTACTAATCATTTATAAATATTTTACAATTAATAAAATAAAATAAATAATAATAAAACAAAATAAAATCCATTCATTCTCCACATAGCTTGTCCCTGGTAGAGTATAATCTAAATCAACATATTATATAGTATATATATAAAAATCTACTAATTATTATTATTTTTTAATTATTTCATATTTTATTATATAATATCATAATGCATTTAACATTCAAACAAAATGTGGGTCCAAATGCAGAAAAAAATTTAATCTTCCTTAAAATAAAAAATATATATATTTATTTTTTGGGACAAAATATCAACAAGACTTCTTGTTCTCAATAAGATTAATTGAAAACCTCTGCAGGTTTGTACATTCAATTTAAAAAAAAGTACCAAGACAAGACTAAAAAAAAAAAAAAAAATGAGAATGAGTCATGGTTGCACACACTTGTTAATGTTGCTGCCTTCCTTGAGCCGCTCGCCTGCAGCACCTGTCTTTGCAGCTCTCTCACTTCCTGCCAGGTCCACCAAACTCAGCTTACTCACCTTTTCCCCACTTGTCTGTAGAAAGAGCAAAAGGACAAAAAAAAAAGAAATGATAGACTAGGTACAAAACTGCTTACCGCATAATATACACTGGCTACTTTTTTGTTTTCAGGATAGCATGTCACATGACCTCATTACGTGTATGTTTCCATGATTGGCGCCTAGCTATCCTGGAAAAACTAAGTAAACTAGCAGTGGTGGGAACTAATAAAAAAGCAACATAATAATCCCTCACTACTAAACATTTCCATGGTTGTCAAGCCTGTCTGTGCTTGTCCTCAAAGAAACCCAGGGAAACGGCTTTAAATGTTAAATTTGTGTATGAATGACCACGCTGGACAAATTCTGGTGAGCTGTCCTATATTACGAAGGAACAATGACAAGAGAGGCTATAGTGGGCCGAAGACAAGCATCCATTGTGCTCCTCTCTATTGCACAGCATTGGAGCAGTATGTGGGGTGGAGTTCCTTTATATGCCCCAGCATCAGACCTTACTGTACACAATCCCCCTGTTTGAGCATAAGAGATGTGGTTTAATTGAGAGGAGAGGCAGAGGGATGCGAGCGCGAGCTGAGAGGATATGGGAAGTCATGAGGAGGGGGGGAGCTGGACCGAGATTACAGTGCATTACAGCAACAAAGAGAGTCCTTGTGCTTCCAAGGCTCCAGGCTCCACATGCACATTGGCTGATAATACATATAGAGCCAGAGTTAATTCGTTAATCTATAATCAGCTATTTAAATTGTATATTCTGCTCTTTTGTATCATTACATTTTTTACCTTCTTTTACTCCACTCAAGGTACTTCTTTATGACCCGTTTACACCACTTCTGTGACCTTTAGAACGAAGACGCTGTTCTTGCTACTGTACCTTTAAGACTTCTAAATATGTGAATGACCTCTGCAAGCACATTGTTATGAGGTAACCCCGTACAATGCATTAGCAACTTCATATGAGGCAGTGAGATCCACTCAGAACAGCCTAGTAACTACAGAGCCTACATAGTAACTACATGGAAACACCACCCTGGAAATCACCAAGAACACCTTGGAAACTGCATAGCAACACCCTGACAACCACTCAGGACACGCCAGCAAGTTGTAACTAAAACACCATGCCCCGCCCCACAACTGACAAAACAGTGTTCGCGCGAGCAGGTGAGAGAGGGTTGAGTGCTTGACTACCGCGTGGATGACACATCAAGCGCGCGCGAGGGTTTGATATGAGCTCGCGGCCCCGTTTCTTCGCATGTACATCTGTTTTACGGAAATCATTTACCGCGCTTGCCAGCATCTGTGGTGCACACACTTCTTAATGGCATAAATTTGCTGCCATAGATTAAGTGTGTTTTTCGCGAGCTGGTTGCTGCTGCTGCGGCGGGGCGGAGGATTGCGATGCAGGTTCAGCATCGTGATGTCTATCAGCGATGGACGATGGCATCGTCTATCGACCCAACCCTACTACCCAGCTCTGGCAACTACAAAACAATACTCTAGGAGAACACACAAGTGTTAAATGTTGGTGAGTTTACACAATCAAGCACAGACAATGTGCAAAACTAGTTTTTAAGAAGCCTTTTTCCATAATATGCTAAACACAGATTTTAATACAAAGGGATATGGAAATCAAAGGTGATCTGCTCCCTCACATTTGTCCACAGCACTGTTTGCATGGAAAAACCACAGCATGCAAAAGACTGATGCACTGATGACTGCGCTGGAAACATACACACATCATTACTTATCACTGGCTCAGATGACAAGCAGCACATGCATAAGGGCTGGGTTTGGTGTGTGCATGCAGGCTAAAACTTTATCATTGCTCTGTTTTACTGACAACGTGCTAAGTTTAAATCTTGCACCTGTTGAGTGGCCAGCACAATCCAAGCCCTGATGAATTATAGATTAGTCGAATCAGGTGATCGTGACATACGGCACAAAAAAAACCCCAGGACAGCGCAAGAGGAGATCAGCTGACGTCTAAACTCGGACACTCTATAATTTATTCATCAATTTTCCTGCCATTTGCATGAGCTCTCTCCATGCTCACGATGAAGCCGATAAGGGATAGTCTACGTGGTACAGAGTGCACTTAATGGTACAAGATCTTTGGAGATGCATAAATGAAACGGCAATATTACAAATGGGATACAACCAGTAATGATCCAAAGTGGATGCAACAAAGGCAAGGGAGGTGTAAAAATCTAATGCAAGAAGAACATTCGAGACTTAACACTGGACTGTGATTAGAAGTATTCAGTACATCCATCTAGGAGATCATCAGCGCTGTACACAATGACTCATCTCTCAATCTTCTCCTTCCTGCAGTACTTGGCTTCATTTCATGAGCACCTTGCAAGAACATTCAAGGTCTGAGTTTTATTATCAAACAGAAGAATCAGGACTGTTCCCAAATTAGAGGTTTCCGTTGCTCTTTTCAAATAAGAGAGTTTGAGGACAGACTCTGATGCTTTTCGACCCAGGACACCCAGACCATTTACGATACCAAAGCTACAAAAAATAGTAAATCAGAGAACATGGATGTAAAGTTGAAAATACATTGACATGACCACCCACTTTTGCATAGCCATGTTTAATGCAGAATTCAGAAACTTGACCCAACCGAATAACCAAACTATGCTGGTATGCAAAGGTTAGCCAATCACAAAGTAGGTAATTTCCATGAAGTCTAAAAATGTACAGCAGTAAAAGCTAAGGGTGCAAAACGGTAATGATTACAAGTTTTACGGTAAAAAAAAGCTGACTTAAAAAAATACAAATAAAACCTGAAGCTTGTAGGGTGTGACCCATTTACGTGATTTTCCACTTGGATTATCTTGCATCTAAATCTTGATCTATGAAAATCAGCTTTAGAGCAGTGTGTGTAAGTGTGTCCTTACCCCCGACTGCAGGTCCTTTAGTGTGTGCGTGAGGATGATATTGAAAACGGCATGGGAGCGACTGCTTTCCTCATTCATATTGGTGGCCGCCACAGTACGGGATTTATTTCCCTCAGACATCAAGGACTCGATGTCCTTTGGGTAGGAGAAGGGACACTATTAGAATCTCAGACGTGCTTTAAAGGTCAGAAATACAGCACACAAACAAAGAAAAGCTAAGCCGTAAAGATGTCCTGAATATGTCTTCTAAAAATAAGGCAGGTACAATGCTCATGAATTATGGTTACTGCAAACTAACCCGTTTTGAGGTTTTGTACAGAGTTCAACAGGACTTCCACAATGATCACCTATGGAATCTCTGGAATTCTAAAGAATGGATTAAAATGTGTAAAAATGCTTTAATCCAAAGCATTGAACACATTAAACCCATTTAAACTCCATATATTTTAGTAGAATTAAAAGAATAGATGACAAATTATACAATTCCATGAATCAAATTCTGCAAAATGCCATGTAAATCTGGCTTTAGAATGACTAAGAACTCCATAAGACCAAAAACATCTGCAGTGACATGCTGTATTGTGAGCAGACATTCCTACAGTACTAGGATTTGCTAAGCATCAACTACAGACCCAAATAATTGAGCCACATGATCAACTAAACGACGGTATATTGGAAAAAAGGAGGTGAAAGTTCAATAATTGTGCAAAGCGCACGTTATTTTTGTCCTATTTTGTTACCTTGTAACTTTCTACAGCAAGTCTTGATAGACCGTCAACATAAGGCCCCAAAACTTTATGCTCTCTCACTCTTAAGGCCTGTCGACTCCTGTGGGCACAAACAGATATTTTGTAAAATCGACAGCTACAGCAGAGTAAAGCTCAGGGATTAAACATGAGACACAATAGGCTTCACCCTTTGGGGTCCAACAGGTCCCGGACTTTCTCGTTGTAGATTTCCATATAAGAGACTTCCACGGTGAAGCTCTCTTCCTCTCGCTGGTGTTGAATGGTCCGCTCAAACAGAGAACTGCAGAGTCTGGGGATCAAACCGGGTTGGTCCGCCGAACCCATCATGGTGTATGACTTCCCAGAGCCTGTGGGAAAATGAAATGCTCTCCTGTTACTTAATATAAATAGTTATTACTTACAAAAGACGAATGGTTATGTTTAGAGTGCTTTAATAAAATATCGAGCAAAGGTCACTGCGTACAAAGCTTTACTCACCAGTCTGCCCATATGCAAAAATACAGGCGTTGTAACCCTGAAAGGCATTGTGCAAAAGACTCTCCCCAAGGCACTGAAACACTACATCTTGGCCTGTTGAAATAAGTATCAATGACAATTAAGATAGACATCCATTAATGTGAATTACAAAAACCTGCCAAGAACATTTTCAAGTGATGTATGACTGAGATGATAATTAAACTGAACTCAGGTTACGGTTCTAAAAATAGGCTTTACTGTGGCTTCAAAATGACTCATCATGTGAAGGAAGGAAACGGAGGAAAACACGAGAAACCATGCATCAAGTCACTTTCTGTCCTGTAGATAGAGTGCCATGATTTAAAACTGTAGTGAAAACCTGAGGGTGACACACTGTAGATGTTCTGGGGAAAAAAACCTTGTTAGTACATATGATCTTGATGTGTAAACAAAACCTAATCCTCCCTTAGCACCACCTAAGAGGATACAGATGAGATATGTGGTATTGAGCCAAAAAACAAAGTAGCTTCTTCAAGAAGTGTTTCCAGAAACTGACCAGCAAACTTCTCTGTCTCCGACTCATCCATGGACCAAAAACAGTAGTCATAGGCGAAGGTCTTGACAAAAGGGAGACAGATAGATCGAGATAAAATGGTTAGTTTGTGTTTCCATTCATTCTATTCTAATCAAACTTGTATTTTGTGTGATGCTAATTTTAGACAGAAATGAGGGTCATACCTTTGGCTGACCTCTGCTGCAAGACGATCCAAGGAGAGGGTGCATATGGGAAAAGACAGAAAAAGAGCTAGTTTAAAAACATATCACTTATGCATGTGTTTTAGAAGAATGCACAATTTAAACGTGACTGTGCTGAAGCACCAGCTTATAAGAAAGATTCTATATAAACTATGTGCTTTTAATTTAAATGTTATATCGTGACAATGCTATTAATAACACTGTGCATATACCAGAATTCAGGGCCATGCTATTATTAGAGTTCTATTTATAACACAATATTTACACTGGCAGCCAAAAAAAAATAAATAAATGGGTAAACTCAGTAATACTGCAAAATCTCATTACAATTTAAAATCATATTTATATGCTAAATTCTGCTTTGCTGTCATAGAAATAAATGTGATTTGTAATGACCAAAATAGCACATCATCACCATGAGCGCACCAGCGGCTCTACACACAATCACACATCCTGAGCGACTCCATGTCATCAGTTGTACTTTGCTCAGTGGACCTGAACACAAACAGACCGTCTCTCACTGAGAAAGCCCTGCCGTTTACAGGGTAAATACGCATTTGGAGCCCTGACTCAAAGTTGTGTTATCTGTAGAGGGCACCTCAACGGCTTTGCACAGCACTCTGTGAACACAATGACCTATATAAGCATTATTGACAGACTGTGGGAGCGTATTGAAGGATCCTAATCGCTCAGAGAGCACTGTGCCTTTCCAGGCCAAATTAATTCAATTCTGTTGTTGTACTCGGGGTAATTAAAAACCACAAATGCAAAATGCAAAGCCCCGTTCCAAACCATAGTGACCTGCCTTAACAACAGATAGAATTGAGCGAAACATCCATTTAAATAAAACATCTACCAATTATTTTACCCAATATTTGTTTGTGCAATGAAGGTGAGCACATTATTTAATATAAGAAATATTCATATTTATTATTATTATTTTTATTATAAAGAGTTGATTATACTCATGTCATTTTGCATGGCAATTTGTCTTGGATTACATGAAAACAAGTCATAAATAATGATTTTTATTGTATCTGGGCTCGACCGATATTGGTTTTTCAGGAGCTGAGACAGATACTGATTATTACAGATCAAGTTGACCGATATTTTGAACCAATATTTATGCCTGGTGTAAAAATTAAAATGAATGTCAAAATCAACAACAACAAGGGTGGTGACTTCGCAGGCAAATCGCTTTTTATAAATGACCGATACGATAACCATGAAAGTGCTTAATAAACGGCCTGGCCGATAATAATCAACCCCTAAATGTTTTTGTTTATTTATAGACATAATTAAATCTTGAATTTTTATTTGTATATTTACTAGGGATGCAACAATTCGCAATATAATATTGAACCGTTCGGTATGACATCCACGGTTTAATTAGGGCTGGACGATATGGCAAAAATTTATATCACAATATATTTCTTAATTTTGGTCGATACGATATAATTCCGATACCGATATGGACAATATTAAAAAGCCTCAGGAAAAAACTGCAGAGGACACACACAATGGATGTCTGCAAACTAAATTTTTTTTTTTTATTAAATTTTTTTTCTAAACTTAATTTTTTTTTTTTCATAAAAACAGTCCAAAAAAAATAAGGTTCACTTTTTATTTGTTTTTAGCCTTTACAAACAAGAAATGTGAAATAAACGATTAAATAAAGTCTTTCGAGTCGTTTGTTTTTTTGGCTTATGGGGCTATCACGTGAGGAACTCAACCCCAAAGATTCGATAGATGACCTAATCAATTCTCTTTCCGGCATTGACTGCATTTGATAGGCGTATGGGTCTGTCACGTCACGTTATGAAAGAACAACTTAAACCCGACGACTCGAAACAGGAGAACTAATTCCAATAAGAACTTTGCGCAATGCACATGCACGACTGAATGAATCACTCCCGGAGATGACTCGTTCTTCCCAAGTCACATTAAAGATTCGTTCAAGAACGACCATCACTATTCCCCACCACTGAATTAAGTCTTTCCTGTCTTATCAACTATTTCGTTTGCCTTCTTACTTATGGAAGCTTGTTCATCCACATCTGTATTGCGGTCAGGGGTACTCATTTTGTTGCTAAAACTTTCCGCGACGGAGCTTAACCAAACCAAACCAACTACTGCTAGGCGCTGGCAGCGGGTCTGTGATGTACTGTACGTCATCACGCAATTTTCGAAATATCGGAAATGTGTTTAAAAATCATATCACCGTTGTTGAAAAAAATCTATCGTGATATATATTGATATAGAATTATTGTCCAGCCCTAGGTTCAATACGCGCTTGTGAATTGCGCTTTTTACGGTTTAAATAATTTATGTGCATTTTATTTCTCTCCGAACTGACTGTTTGTGTGTGCCTGTAAGTCTGCGAGTTTAGAACAGTACAAGGAAGCGCCTGCGTTTTTTAAATCCGCAGTGTGGGGACATTTCGGTTTTGCCGTTGAGTATAATGCAGAGGAAGAAAAAACACTGAACAAAAAAATGACTGTGTGCAAGCATTGTTTTACACGTATAGCCTACTCAAACGGAAACACTTCCAACATGCCTGCACATCTGCGGCGCCATCACCCAGCAATATCACTGTCTGAAGGCAGGATAGCAGAGAAGATAATAAGTCCTCCAAAAAAAACAACAATCCCTCGCCGAATCAGTGCCGAACCGAAAACCGTGTTAAAAAACCAAGGTATGTATTGAATCGTAGGCTAACTGTATTGTTGCATCCCTAATATTTACAAATAAAAACATATGATTAAATTATTACCATAAATAAATTAAACTATTTGTGAAATCAGCTAAAACGTGGTTTCTATATAAGGTTAAAAGAAACATAAGACAGCTTGGTTGATCCAAAATTTGAAGAAAAAAAAAATCCTTTTCAGGTCTGTTGAATGAATCATGAATCAGACACAATAAGCCAAAAATGTGCGTAAAAGTAAACAGGGTAACAATTTTATAGAATCCTATAACTAAGGACATCTATGATGCGGAATTATTGCCAATTTATACATGCCTTCTGCACATATAACAAAAAAGCATATAATGCTCCCAATCTAGAAAATCTACATCCATGAGAGCTTATCACTGAAGCGTGTATAGCCATGCGGTTACACAGTGAGCAAACGAACAAGCGAGGGATGGAAAGCTGGGGCAAAATATGCCTGGATTCAGTTCCAACGACCCCGGGCTCAGCTTGTCGTTTAAAATCAGGCCATGCCACACTTGTGGTATAATAAGTTGCACGATGACGTCCTCCCATCACACCACGCTGAGAACTGAGAGAGATGTTGGCCCCTGAAGGAAGTGTCAGACCGAGCTTCATCTTGAGTTCCTGGAGGAGGTCTGGCAAACGGGGTGGACAAACACACAAGGCGGATATTTGAAAAGCTGTGGAGACAGCTGTATATCTGTAATACTAAAAATAACATTTCTGAGTGACGGTCCCTCAATTCTGACATTGAAATAAATATGTGGATATTCTCAGAAAAAGGTCTTGTTTCCTTATTATCTGTTTCTCAAAATCTAGCTTTGCCAACAGTCGCTGCAGGGTGTAAACTGCATGCTACAGATACTTCAGAGCAAAACAAATCAAATTTCATGCATCATAGGAACATAATGCATGCTTTCAAGTCACCTAAAGGACAGATTACTAATTCTTGAGAAGGAGGTCTCTACCAAACTTCCACAGCCAACGGTGAAGCTTGCAGTAGGCATGTCTGTAATGGCAAATGAGTTCACTTGTTTCTGCGCCAAACCCAGACTACTGCTCATGCTCGCAGCTCCCGCCGCTGGCACCTCCTTTCCCAAACACTCGTTACAAGCCCTAGTGACTTTGACCTTGTACTATCTGGCAAAGCATATACTAACAATACCCCTGGTCAGATTTTATCATATCTAATTTGCCAACGTGACAAATACAATGACGTACCGTCTCTGACAAAACGGACAAAGTACTGAAATGAATCAGTTCAAACAAATGACACTATTTAGCAATGTTTCTAGTCTTATCCATCTTCATAATTCAGAGCGCGTAAATTCAGAACTGTGTATTAGTTCCATTAATAAGCTGCATGGCTGCTTTTTTGCTCATGCAATGTTAATAAAAAAATGCTCTTTATTTTAGTAAGTCGCTTCCTTGGATGATAGGCATGAACGAACTAGTTCAAATATACGATTCAGCGATGCACTGGTTTTTTTTTGGTGTAATGCATCTGTTCAAATTAATACAGTCACCATAAATGTAATTTTTATATGTTCTGTGCTAGAAAAAAATATTATTCTGATTGCGGAATATACAGTAATGTGCTAAAAAATAAAACATAAAATTTAATTTAATACATTAAATACATCAGAAATATTAAAATAGTGCCATAAAATGCGATTAATTGCATACAAAATAAGTTTTTGCTTGCATAATACACATACATATATAGATATTTACACACACAGTATATTTTTGAAGATATATTTCACATGCATTTACATATCTATATTTATATTCCTATAATCTATATTATAAAATATATTCAATATACAAGCATACATTTTTTTAAATATATACATGCATGGGTGTGCATTTATATATACACACACACATAATAAATAATCACAGTATACATATAATATGTAAACAATCTTATTTCAGATGCAATTAATTGTATGACAGAACTAACATAAACTAAAAGTTATTTAAATAAAAATAAAATAAATCAATTTAGACAAAGGTATGGGTCGATGCTTAGTTTATCACTACATAACAAAATAAAATAATTACATCAAATTAATATAAAACAAAACAACAATATATAAAATAAAATAAAGACACAGATGTGTTTAGGCATGAATTGGAGAAAGTAAAATGTGTACTTTGTTTATCAGAGCAAAGTCAGATTTGTCTTCTTGACCGTCCAATGACGGCAGACATGACAACCTGATGACAACCTAAGGAAAGCTGGCAGCTGCTCCTGTTCCCAGTCTGATTTCCAAACATTGCTGGACTAAACCCACAGTGCAACACACTGTGTTGTCCAAACACGGCTGTCCTGTACATCTGCACAGATTGGAATCACCCATGAGCCAACTGTACAAATGAAAAATGCGTATGCTGTGCCTCTACGCCTGTGCCTGTTTTCCCTACAGGAGACAGAGGCATGTGGTTGTTATTACCCAAAAAATGCCTCAGTGACAGGTGAGACCAATCGCTGAGAGACACTCTAGCTAGAACTGGGATCAGCGCTGCGGTGCTGTTAATCACACAAGTTCTCTCATGATGTCATCGAGTAGCCTCGCAAGTAATCCTGTATGTTGCTTTATGACATTGTTTTTGTGGGAGTGAGTCAAAGACTTCCTGATATGAGGCAGCACTGACTGAGCAGAGTCCTCAGCTGCCGAGGGAAGACGCAAACTCTCACTTTCTTTAGCAATCGCACACACAAAACCATTCATTTAGAGAGTGACGGTTTGGCAGCGTGCAGCAAAGACACGCTCACACAAGACCCTTCCCCCAAACCAGGAAAATTAGGGATGGATGAACAAGTTGCTACAGAAAAAATTCAGCAAATAAACACGTTTTACAAAAAAAAATAAAAAATAAAATAAAGTACTAAAAAGAACAATACTATTTACAATAACTAATTATTTTCCAAACTCTACCATTCAAATGTTTTGGTATTAATAAAATACTTGTACTGTATGTAGCAAGGATGCATTTAATTTGTAATGTTAAAAGGTTTTCTATTTTAAACGAATATGCTAATCTGTAACTTACTATTCAAAGAATCCTGAAAAAATGCATTACTGTTTCTACATTAATATTAAGCAGCACAACTCTGATAATGAGTAATTATTTTTCTAAATTTTAATTATTTTTATTTTTAATTTTATTATTAAAAACGTAATTTTTTAACATTTAAATTTGAGTATTTTTAATTATTTTTAATTTTACTATTAAAAACGTAATTTTTAAACATTTAAATTTTATTGTTTTTAATTATTTTTATTTTATTATTAAAAACGTAATTTTTAAACATTTAAATTGTAGTATTTTTATTTTTAATTTAATTTTTAATTTTATTATTAAAAACGTAATTTTTAAACATTTAAATTGTATTATTTTTAATTATTTTTAATTTTATTATTAAAAACGTAATTTTTAAACATTTAAATATTATTATTTTTAAGCAGCAAATCAGCATATTCTAATGATGTGTGACACTGAAGACTGGAGTAATGGCTTCGAGCTTTGCGAGTATAGAAATAGAATAATTTTCAACCAGATTGCTGAATCTGTGAGGTGAAAAAAGAGCTGGTTCACAGATATAAATATAAAGTGCATTGTAGCTACTGACTTTAATTAAATATCATATAACACTATATTGTTCGCAAGTTGTGATTTAAAGGGAAAAAAACTGGTTTGGGAATTAAACTGTTAAACTATAAAGTTAGCTGCAAACAAAATATCAAACATAAAAAACCCCTGCATATATTACCATCTAGCCCTACCCACAATCACTGCATATAAATCAATTTAGCTCACTGAAAGCACGTCAAAATGAATGATTAAGTGTTTACAAAAATATACTGTGGCAAACACTTCCATGAAGGTCATTGTTTAAAAAATTAAACTTTGTTCGCCACATGATAACTGCAAGTTCATCACAAATGGTCGCTACTTTTAAAAGTTAGTTGCACTTTCTGTCTATAGGGGAGGAGGCTGCTATGAAAGACTGTGTCAACAGTGTCGTCCCTTCCCCCACTCTCTGTATCCCTCCATTGGCGCTGCAAACAATGAGGAAATCACCACTCTGGCTTGGTACTATAACAGTATACAAATGAAACCGAGACCAAAGCACCACAGGCGGAATATAAAAAACCACACTGACACCACCAGAGGGAAAACCCTCCATTTACAGGCTAAAAAGTGGTGGCTGATTCAAGTCTGCAGTCTAGCAAACAAACCGCTGGCCTCAATCTGTCTTTGAACAGCATCAAACACACATTTAATTCTGCCGCATTCAATCAGGCTTCAACTCAGAGAGCATTCCACAAACATGCTTGCGAGTTCATTTCGAGCTAGTTAATGGATTCACTCGATGCTTCATCAGATTGTCCTAATATTCCTAATAGGCTTGAGGAAAGCATTTCCTACAGAGAACCATTTAAATCTCTCCTTCGAGAGTGTATCGACCACTCCGAGGCAAAGTGTCGACTCAAGGCCGGGACTGTAAATCCCCATGTCTTTGTCTGCATTCTTGCAGGGTCTGAAGTCTGAGAACAAGGGGGGGGGAGGAAGGAATGAACCTTGAGTATGGTCCACTGCAGATTTCTTATGGGTTAGTGATGTACACTACGTTGACAGCTGTCAGTGCGAGTATGCCAGAGACCAAGGGTTGTGCCAAACGCCGTCTAACACCTCGTGGTTGGCGCTCGCATGACGGGCTAGGCAGAAAGACAACTTTACCGCCCGCACCCTTCAGCTTTTGGGTCGAGTCATTTAAAAAAATCTGATTCCGCTTCGGTTGCTTGCAAATACGCAGCTTGTGACTTGGAAAGATGACGTTCTGTACCTTTGACCTAAATTATGATCCACTAGAAATGTCCTAATGAATGCATGCGCATTGAACTTAATGCTCTTGAGCAGGCCGAGGGCAGCAGGATGCACTCTGGGGCATGTTTTCCACATGATTTTTCTATGCTAAAGACGCCCAAATGTGACTCAAATGTCTTGGTAATTAAAACAATAGCATAATGAAAAGTGCGCTATTTAAGCTTAATCAGCTGTGCTCAATAAGCTTATATGACACTCATCCAGTTTGAATTTAAGCGTTTGCTGAAATGTAGAGGTTGGTAAGTAAGCATTAGCCATTGTAAGATTGTAGAGAGAACATACAGATACTTATTTCATCATATACATATACTGGAAGAAAAAAGACATTGCAGCTGCATTATTGCACAATTTCTCTGAATCACAACACAGACGTAGCTATGCATATTTGGCTAATGAGAGTGTGTAATCTGGATGTGCATTAAAGGTGATTGTGTTTGAACTAGTTTTGATAGCTGCACCCTTGGCACTCAGGGAAGAGCATCTTACAAGATTGACTAAAAGCTGGTTGTGCAGGGTTTGTTTGGGAGTGTTTTTTGCAAATGACTAACCTCAGGCATTGTAAATACCGTCGTACCGCAATATCAAATTTTTTTGATAATGCCGTGGTCGCATGACTCGATAAAATGATAGGTCTTCTGAGAAAAGTTGGCTCAGGCAAATGGAGCGAACGGGAGGTAGCGGGAACTACAATTCCCATCAGCCCAAGCGTGCCCATCTGTTGTCAATACAGATCAGTGTTGCCAACTTAGCGACTTTGTCTCTATATTTAGCGACTATTCAGACCCCCTTTGGCGACAATTTTCTCTAAAAGTGACTAGCGACAAATCTAGAGACTTCTTGGACAAACCTCAGCGAGTCTCCGGTACTGCCGCGCAAGCGTGAGCTCGAGCTCGTTTTCACAGCGCGCGCACACACCTCTCTCTGCGCCTTTCTAACTGTATCTTACATGCAAATAGAGCCAAAATCACAGCGTAGCCATTGTCTATATCTTATGTGTACTTGGTATCATTATTATGAATTATAAATATAATTATAAACGACTATAAATAACGATTTTAATCTAGATTAATATCTTGTAAGGTAGAGCTAGTTCAGTAGGTCTTATAATGGCGTGCATTTCAGTCACTATTTCATATTCATTCAGTTT
>JAUMHQ010000078.1:4943528-4960930 GCA_032361165.1 Enteromius paludinosus | reverse complement strand
GGTTGTAAATGGACCTGTAAAACCGTTTCTGGGCATTTTTGCCCCTTACCTAAGCTACATACCTTCTATGTACATATGAGAGAACAATTTAAAATATTCTCTCAATGCATTCTATGGCACCTTTAACACATTTCTTTCTTTCTTTTTTGCAATAAATTTAATAAAGGCACAAAAACGCCTTTAAACAATCATTAAAAAAAGGAGCAGTCATTTGTAAGGCCTTTTTATTTACTAAGAAATTAATACTTTTATTTAGCAAGAATCCATTAAATTACTCAAATGACAGTAAACCCTTTTTCATAGTTTACATACACATTTAAGACAACACAACTGTTTTCGACATAGATAATAATTAGAAATGCATTAATTCAACATATTAGAACAATTTCTAAAGGATAATGTATCACTGAAGAGTGGAGTTATGATGCTAAAAAATCAGCTTTGCCATCAAAATTATGAATTACATTATGAAATATATTAAAATTAAACAAAAGATATTTTTATATATTTTTTAACATTTCGAAATTTTACTGCTTTTACTTATATATTTATCAAATAAATTAGGCCTTGGAGAGCATAAGCAACCCAATCTTATGGCAATTCGTAAATACTTTACAAAATTAGCCCTAAACCTACCCCTTAAACAGGACATACAAATTTGTATTAATTAGCCACCTCATCAAATACATATGAATGAGATTGCGTTGGTATAAGAGACATCTTAAAAATTACAAATAAATATAAATAAAATAAAAAATAAATTAAATATTCCAGACATCAAACGTTGAATCGTACTATGTATACAAGTATTCAAGGCCATTTATTATGGCTACTGATGTTACAATTGATTCATCAGAAGAATGTCAGAAATACTTATTTGTTACACACATACACATACTGTTGTAAGATTTATTTCCAAGAATTGTAACCTATTTTCTCTTTCGCACCATCATCTCTGTCTCTACAGACTGCACTTCAGCCGTTAACAGACTGCGTGATGAAGACTCCACTGTGGACACTACTGTTGCTTGGACTGTGTAACCCAGCATGGTGTGACTGCCAGAAGGATTGCCTCTTCTGCAGCCAAAAACTGCCTACTGAATATGCCTTCAACAATTTGGTAATTCCCTACAGTGTCAATCACTCCACATAGGAAAGAATATCACAAATGAGATCTCTCACTATCTCTTCTATACAGCAGTGAGATTAAATAGAACGCAACAGGAAACATTCAAGTAGCCTGTAAAAAAAAAAATACCCCAATAATCTCTCACGTCGAGTCTAGAGTTTCTGAAGTGATCCCAACAACAACAGATTGTGCTCACATTGCGCCAACAATCAGAGATTTAACATGAGCTTAAAAATGTTTTATTAAATTCTCAAACGGAATATATTATTAATTAAAACGGTGGGTTATGCACACCATATTAATTAGCTTCATGTACTTACACACATGAATAATTATATAATTTCATTTTTTTTCCTTTCAAATGAGAAACGTACAAAGTCACAGGAAAGCAGCACTTTCGTTTTCTTCAGAAAATGTACAAGTCTAGTTTTACGTGTTACCCTGCACAGATATTCTACAGCTTCCTGAATTTTATTTCATTTTCTGTACTGTCCAAGACCTATGGCCTCAATTGTATCGAATTTCCCTGAGACACGCCATTAGTTGACATAATTATAATGATCATAACAGTGGAATGTGGTTGTGCTCTGCAGCTGATTATAGCTCCGAGGAGGAGGACATACTCTCTGATTCATGTCAATAACACGCATTTGAGGGGGAAGAAGTGCTAATTTGGTTAAAGATGGCCCTTTGACTCAAAACAGCTGGGGTGATTCAGTTATCTTGTTGTGTAATTAAGTAGAAACACAATAACATAATTCGGCAAGGCTGCTTACGGAAACTGATGGGCTTGAGTAGCCCTCCATTGTGCACTCTCCCTGAGGCGTTCTTATCATTTTTCAACATGAATGAACAGATATATCATTGAAAATACACTTTTAATTAAGAAGGGCTAATTCGTTCCACCGGATAACACCTGTTCATTTTAACACGCGATGGTCGTTGAATGCGTCTTAAAGTACTTTTCACAAACACTTTTGGGAAAAAAATCTCTGGTCCTGCATATTTACATATAAAACTGTCTAATAAAGCAATATCCACAAGCAAGAGAGCGATTGCAAGTGATATTGCTTTCGTGTATTTAAATAAACCGTATAGTTGTGTAATATTGGTAACTTCCATTTTATATATTTTATTTCCACTTGCAGTTGTCTAGTTTCCTTCCTACAAAGAAAATAACTCCCCACACAGAGCCAATGAAGATCTATCGTTGGCATTACCTGAGTTCCCTTATTGATCGAATCACTATCGAGTCGATGATTTAATGATTCACTTGTAACGTGCAAGTCTAGTCATTCAAAAAGTCCTGGTAATTCATTTAGCTAATTAAAATCAATGTTAATGCTGTATAATTACTACTCTATAAACCCCATTTTACTTCCACAATGTGCCATTTGTCTATATTGAGACAAAAAGGGGTGTGACTTCATTTTATGAGTAGAAGTTTGTCTATAGATAGGCTGTTAAAAATAGGCTAATTTAAAAAAAAAAAAAGATAATAAGAACAACAACAAATGAATTGGTTGTAGTGAGGTGTTAAAGCGCCCCTATTATGCCCTTTCAAATATGATCTTTCATGCAGTTTGTCATGTAGCTGTATGTGAACATAAACTATCTGCAAAGTTGTGACGCCGACAGTGCACTATAAATAAAGTTATTGTCTATCAAAAAAAAGAGTCGGCTCACATTCTCCTAAACGAGTCGTCGGCAATTCAAATCATTTTCTTTTAAGGCCACACCTCACGAAGTAACATATTTGCATAATGTCCGCCCACGTTCTACGTCGTGAACAACTTGCCCCGCCCACAAACAGTACCATTTCCACGAGGATTACATCTCAAGAAAAACGCTGTATCCTGCGCCGTTATTCAGTTATGCCAATGGGCGTTTCGTTTTCAGACCAATCATAAAGGACTGCGCCATCTGACCAATCACAGCAGTTAGGGATCACGGGAAGGCGGGGTTTAGACAGACTGATTCTTCGAACTGCTTCACACGAGCCGTTTACAAATTATTTAGAAATGGGGTCAAATTAAATCTGTTTTTTGACCTTACAGACATGTAAACCTGTTTTAAGAGACTCATAAAGCAATATTAGCAAACTTTATAACGGCATAGTAGGGCCACTTTAAATATATTTTATTATAAAAAAAATTGAAAAAATTTTGTGAAAGATTTGTAGGAAAGAATTTGGAAAACAAACAAAGAAAACAAACAGGGACAATTCAGATATCATAGCTTACCTTGCTGCAGAGAAAAGCTAAACCAGCCTAGGATGGTCTGTTGAGTGGTTTTAGACAGGTTTGGGACACTTTTAAACTGTTACACTAGGAGAACATCTGAAAACATGCTTGGTTTCGGAGAAAGCAGCTTAAAGCAGCTATAGGACCAGATGAGTTATAAACGTTGAAGACAAAGTTATAAGACGGATATTATGTTTCTAAGTGTGGCTGTATTAAAGCATGATGATGTTATGTGTTTGTGTGTGTGTCTTTGTTCAGGTGTGTCTGGTGGAGTGTCATGGTAAACTTTCTCCAGGCAACACATGGGAGATGTGTCGCAGGACCATTGTGGAGCAAAGTCCAAAAGCCTTGCTGAAAAGAGCAGAAGAGGAAGCGGACACCTCTCTGCCTGTGGACCAGGATGATGGCCAGTTTTCTGAAACCCTCCAGAGGTTCAACCACATAACACGGGCCTTGGGAATGGATGACCAGGACCAAGATATGCAGCTCAGTAAAAAATACAAGTTCCTGCAACTACAGTCAGCACAAGAATCTGAAGAAGAGCGAGATGGAGATAGCGAGGTGGACGGCGATGAGGAAGAGGCTGCCGTCCATCTAATCAAACGCTTTGGAGGCTTCCTCAAAAACAAGTATGGCTACAGGAAGTTCATAGATCCTGGAAGGTCTTTGCAAAAGAGATATGGGGGTTTCATAGGCGTCCGCAAATCCGCCCGTAAGTGGAACAACCAGAAGCGCTTTAGCGAGTTCCTCAAGCAGTATTTGGGCATGAGTACTCGAGCTAGCGAGTTTAATAGTATGTCTGCTGATGTCACCCAACAGAATGAGTAACCTTTGACCTTTGAAGCGAATAAACTTACCCAGCAAACCATTCGTTATGCTCATTCGAAAGATATCATGCACCGTTCTCCTCAAACACAAAAAGCTCTCATAGTGCCACAGGGTTAGATGTGGATTTACACACTAAAGCACCTAAAGTGTTTCAAGCAAAGCTTACATTTATTAGCTTGAAGTTTGAAGAAAACTCTTCAAATTCAATTTGAGGCAAATATAGATTGCATTAGGTGATTGGTATTGTATATGATGGCCCCTGTAGTTTAATTATACATTGTGCAAAGACCATTTTGGAAACGTTACCGGATCCAAATTCATCTCCTTTTCGACACTGCCACCTATTGGTCAATGAGAGTTCCCATAATGAACACGCTTGAAATTGAGGTGAGATGTCATATATAGAGGTAACTTCTAGGCAAAATAAAATTATAAAAGAAATAGTTCACCAAAAATGAAATATTTGTCATGAGTATCGCACATATGTAATTTTCAGCTCCAAACGGAACATAAATTAGCATTAAAATCAAATGGAAGCATGAGAAAGAAGACTAACATTTAGATCTGTACTGCCATCAAACCTAATTTTTGTTTTCAAATCTCACATGCTTGCGTTCAGATTTGCTAAGCTTTAATTTTGTCATGTGACGTGCTAAACAATTATGTTTTGGAAGTAATTTCAGTCCGTTCTTGCTTTAGAAATCATATAGGCCATTCTTTATGCCACTTTTTGTCATTCTTAGAGCATAATGGGCCATAATAATTCTGTTTGCTTACACTTAGTGGAAAAAACATATTTTATGGTGTCAATTTCATATGAATTTGTGCCCAGTAAATGTAAATTTCTTTAGAAAAAAAGAAAGATCCACTCCTAAACATAACCATCAATGGAGCATAAGCAGATTGTACAAAAACGAATGAGTGAGACTGCACAAATTAGCCTCCAATTCACCAAAACATATTCATTGCTATGAGATTTTAAAGATGAAATACAATAAAATGGGGTCAGAAAGATGTGAGCATGATAGAATTCGCATTTTTGGGTGAACTATTCCTTTAAGGGGAAAAAGGAAAGCTAATCTGTGTTTAATGTCTCTCCCAAAAAATAAATAAAGCCAGATTTTGCATAAATCATTCCAGCAAAGACTCATCACTGTAATATGCCTATACAAACACAACCAATTCTGTCACGCGTTTGCACACAGTCTGCGATTCCTCATCTAACAGTGGGAAACCAAAAGCTTTAATTTGAAACTGATCAAGTTGATTTGTATTTGTGCAGATGAAATGATGTATTTATGCAAACATTGCCGAGTCATGCTTTTCCCTTTATTCTAATGATAAAAATCATGATGTTGACTAAATGAACTGTACATAGTAACTGAACTATGTCAATAAAATAGTTTACTATTTTCTGTGGCTTGTCATGCAGCAAATGATTGTGTCCTGAAGTATTTTGTTCATCTGGATTTTAAACTTGTAATATTATCCCACCCATTTGTCTTACTCCACACTGAAAGCACTCCACCTCGTCATCCTCAAAAGGACAAATCTTAAAATGAAACGCTTACCGCTGTACTTGTTTGCACAAAGGTTTATTTTTCTTTTTTTTAAAAAGGCCTGAAGCAACAGAAGTTTCATGAAAAGAAATTATACTTTTATCTTGACTTTCCTTAAAAGAAAATACTTTGGAGGTACTTTACAAAAATGTACAAAAAGATTGTTTTCCATGAGGTTCATCGAATGTCTCTCAGACTAGGATGTCCTTAAACAGCTATGACCATGACTGTCAGAAACGCACTGAGATTCAAAGAGATCTTCAGGGTAAGGTACATTCAGTTTTATACTGTCAAAGCATCGAGCTTTGCAAAAGATGTTGAGCTGCACATACAAACATGACGTTTAGAAGTGTTATACAAAGTAAGAAAATATTTGGACCCAGTATGAACCAATCAAACAGTTGGTAACAAATTGATAAATGATTTCACATTATTTTGAAGAGATAGGATGTATTATCTTGCTGAGATTCTCTTTGGCAAGAACACAATTTAAACCGATGGACAGCCAGAGAGCAGACTGGGGCAAAAGCGCAAAAGTAAACGAATAACTGTATCAGATCATGCATGTTTACACAGATAATTCCTTAATATTCATGTGACAGAAAAGTGAATCATCTCATTCCACAGAAGTATAACCTGTGACAGAAATACACTGATAATAACATACGATTGAACACATTGCAGATATCAAAATCGTAATACAAAATCCTTTTTTCCCCCTTCTTTTTCCTTTTCAAAAGTTTGTTTTACAAAACTTTGCACCGGAAATCAAAGAAAATAAAACTGCATCTCAACAAGTAAACATGGCATACATGAACTTAAATGTTATATGCTATTAAAACATTTATTCAGCGTTCTTGTTTATCTACAATTAACCATAAGCTGCCAATTATGCCCCTGAAAGCAATGGACCACGATAAAGACCTCTCATATTAGTCGGAATGATGAGTAAACTTTCCATCCGTGTCTGATGACGACAATGCTTACATCACATTAAACAAAAACATATATGGCTGCTGCTGTTGCATATGGCTGCTTGCTGCTTGTAAAAGAACATCAGACTTCTTCGGTTCTTGATATAAGACGTAGGAAGACTTCAGGAGTTGGTGGGGCAGAGGCGGTCCTTTTTGCTTTATTCTTCCAGCACCAACATAATTCCTTAGCACATTTCCAAAAAACACGCGATTAAAAAGTAGAAAAAAAGTTTTAAGTCACAAAGGTGCTCTTTTGGTTTCTTTCAACCATAGTTCCAGGTAAGATGCCCTCTTGTGGGTCTCTGTAACGTTAGTGTTCTGTCTCCAATCTAAAGGAGGATTCAGTCGAGGAATCTCTGACAGGCCTTTTTCCAGCGGCAGGCGGTGCACCACTGGTCTCGGTGCTCAATGCCGTACACCTTTCTGCATTTCTTGGCTTCCCCCCGAATCCTTCTATTAATAAAATAGAAATTAAGAATTAAAATTGACATCTAATTTCAATGGAAAACAATAAAAATAGCAACTGAACTATGTAATTTACACTACTGTTCGTAAGTTCGGCATCTTCATATTTTACTTTAAGCACGGATGCATCATATTCCATCAAAATTGTAAGCAAGGATTTAAGATTGTGTTCTTTGGAACTTTCTATTACAACAAACGTATCAGTTTCCAGAGAAATATTAAGCAGCTGTTTTAAACATCAGCCCTATTCAGACAGTAATTGGGAACGCATGGTATTTTCAACATTTTTAGAGGCCAGTCATTGGTTTTATTCCCATCCGAATCCATAAAGTCAGTGTTTTTCTCCTACCACATGTAAAAAAAAAATAACATAACCTGAACTGGACTAGAATCAATTCATCAGAATTTAAATGTACAGTGAACATGTTTTGTATTTTTCAGCAATCTTGGTTACGTCGACTAAAAAGTTATTACAGGTGAAGAAACATACTGTTTTGTGCATAATAACACCAATCATTTTCAAGCCTAAGTTTTTTGATTCAACCTAAAGATCCTAAATAATTAAAATCAACAAAAACACAAAAAAATCCCACCTTGAAGTGCAATGGTTTCTTGGAGGTGAAACACTGGCAGGATGTGGCCTGAAGGTGGCATTGTTATTTTGGAGCCACTGTTCACCAACACTAACGGAACGACGGCGGAATGGTGAGCCCTGGGGAGCAGAGAGAGAAAAAAAGAGAGCGAGACCACCATTAGTCACAGAATGACGCACTGCAGGTTATATTACAGCTGCAAACCTTACAGTAAAAACAATGCATCAGTGTTGCAAACCTGTTCTCTGTTATATGCATTAAGGCTAATACTTGGCGTCTTATTTCAGGAGATATTAAAATCAACAAACAAAAATATTCAGAACTAAGCAGGCAAGCTCAAAATATGCAGATTAGATAATTTTTCTTCCTAGTGCCAAGCATGTGTTCAGACAAAGAGAACACAGGGTCATCAACTCCACTAGATGGCACTGCAATACCATCCGCATTTCTTACAGGAGGAACAAAGGGACACGAAAACAACATGTGCATGTCACTCCCATTACCAGTCGAAAACACAGAACGCCTTTGAGACCATGTGGTGCTTTGTATGTTCTGCAAGCCTCAGAGAAAACGTTGCATAACAATCCATTACCTATAAATACTGCCTGCAAAAAGCCCCCTTTTAAGACATCTGTGTTGAGATTTCTCCAAAGACTCTCACCTGTTTGCTCTGGTGAACTGTGAGGGGTGGGGTCCAATGACAGGGCACGGGAACAGAAACTGGTTTGCTCTGAGTCACAACCTGAACAGGTGAAGGAGCCTGAGGAGCGGACATCAACACATTAAACGATCATCCATGTTTGTTCATTTATGGCCAATTTACATGATATGTGATCATATCTTTGAATCTAAACGCCCTCGAAAGCAACACATTGTTTAGTTGCACCACAACAATGTCAAGCATCTTACTTGGTAAGAGTGCTCAGAATGGACCTGCCAGAAGCTGCCCGGGGCGGACTGGCTGAGCGGGCTGGGCTGGAGCATGTCTGGGGTGGAGGGAAGTGGGGGCGTGAGCCGGCTGGGACTGGATGGAGAAGTGCAGGAAGGCCCGTGGCCAGCAGAGGGAGTGGTCTGTTCCAAGTCCTGATAGACTTCAGTGTAGTAAAAGTCTTCTTCCCTTTGGGAGTGCTCATCACTTTGTCTGCAGAAAGCACGGTGCACAGTATGGTTACGATAAAAACGTCCCAGATTGCTGCATTCACCGGTAAGAACGCGTGATTGTAAAACGCAAGGCTTACCCAAGATGAGAATTTCGAATGTGACGTTTGATGCCCACTACTGTGGTCAGTATTTTTCCACAATTTGGCCACAAGCACCGATATGCAACTTTCACGGAGTTCTAAAGGGGGGGGAAAAAGCAATGTTTAAAAAATAAAAAGGTAAGCTATGTTATCTCCAGCCCTTAATATATAGATTTTACACTTGGTTTTATTAGGTTTTACTACGTACTTTGCGTTTTCTTGGCGTTGGCTCGTTGAACAACATTTGGTCCAGTTCCATGTCCAGGCCTTCATCGACGAGAGGGGTGCTCTTTTCAATCTCTGCGATTGGCGGGGATGGGGCAGGGCTTCCGTTTCCATGGTCGCAGCTCCAATATCCACCATCAGACAGCTCGCTAGCACCATTTTCTATTCCACAAGCTAAGCAAGCACAGAAAAATAACAATAAAGTAAATCAGAAGATGTGCTTCATTAAAAATGTATATGTCCTTTAAACTATTATTTAATATTTTTAAGTATGGTGTAATACAAATTAATTAAATAATTTATACTATATAAATGTAATGCACAATAAATTAAATGTATAAATACACTGATGTTTGGGAATCAGAGATGTTTTTTTAATTAATGTTTTAACGTATAATGTAATAAAAGATATTTGATTCAAATAAATACGGTTCTTTTTCATTCTCTTTTCATTTAGATTCTTGAAAACAAACAAACAAACAAAAAAGACCCCAATCAAAAATATTTTTTGAATCCTAAGTTAGTTTTTACAGTATTTTAATCAAATAAATGCAGCCGTTGTGAGCATACGTCTTTAAAAAAAAAAAAAACAATCTGTAAAAATCTCATTCATTTTATGATTTATATAATTACATTTTATTCAGAAGTTCAAAATTTCAGTTCAGTCTGGTTTACTCTGGTTAGGATCTTTCAGGAGTGCTGATAAATTATGACAAGCAATCCTGTACTAGCTCTTTCGGTTAGACTTCTTTTTACTAATGAATACTGTCTGCAGTTGTTAGAGATTTCTTCTTGGTGACTAACACCTATCTTAGCAAGCGTTGAGCAATCTCAGCTGGTTTTTGCCGGATTTGTGCATTGCATTGCCGCTTGCAACTTTCCGAAAAAAACTGCCATTAAACATAATGCTCTACTAACCACCTTGAGTTGAGCTCCCCGGAGCCGAGTGTTGGATGACTGGACTGCACGACAGACTTGTAAGCACCATTGCAGCCATAATCTCATCCATGTCCACCGTCTCTGGATTCCTGCGATGTCAAAGTAGAGTTATAAAGCAGTGTTTTTGCTTTAAAAAGTCGGCATTCATCATTTAGATGACTATAACAAGTCGTACCTTCTTGGCACATCAATGGATGAGGAGACCGAGGAGGTTGAACTGGACGTGGGGCTCGTCCACACGTCTTCCAGCTTGCGATGAACGTGCTGGTTGAGCTGTGGCAGGAAGATAGACACTTCATTGTCCACGTGGTTATGCTGTTCAACCACACCTCCGCGTTCTTGGCCTCCGCAGTGCACATACACCTGAAACATACCAGGTAAAACACCATGAAGACGCTGAACACACTAATGTTCACATTGTGTAGCACACCTAACAGGGAATACCATTCATATATTTAATTTAATCTACAAGGATAAAACCTACCTTCTGTCCCGGGTAAAGCTTGCTTCTGTGAAGCCCATTGTCCGGGCATCCGTGGGGTCCTGTTTCTGTCAGGCCCTCTGTTGAGGAACCACACACCAGGGTGCCCAGTGGGGACCGTTTACCAAGTCTGGTCTTCGGTAGCATTTTCTGTGAATAACACCTTGTATCTTCTCAACTGCTTTGAAGAACTCCTGAAGGAGATTCAGCAGCGCTATTCAAACGACGAACAGGAATCTAAGAAGAGCAAACCAAAAAAAGATTACTTTTTGGGCCACTCATCACATTTTATTGCCAGAAAGAGAGCCTGGTTTTCTGTAGAGAGTAATTTTGTGTAGGTCTTATTTGGTGGTTTTATTACATCTTATCTTCATTTCTTTAGATATCAGCATTAGTCCGGAAATTGAAACACCAAAAAGTCAACTAAAAGTCCAAACATAAAAGTTTTATGCCATAAAAATCATATTTCTATTCATTTATAAAAAATTTATATTATATCTAAACATGAACCAAAACAAATTAATTACATATTCATTTACAAATTCAGGAACAAATGAAAAGAAAGACCACTGGTGTATGCATGTAAAAAATATTAGCATTAGTCTCATCATTCTTGTCACCTGTTCAGTCTGAACAGTAATCAGCCTGAGTCACCAACCATGTTTACATAAAACATCCGGCAACTAAGTGTCAAATGGTTAAGACATCACAGGACGAATGATGCAAAATTTGAAGTTTACGTGCAACTGTGCACAGTGACTATGAGTCATTGTCAGCAGAGAACACACCACACGAAAACTACTTTAAACTGACGCAAGCCATAAAACTGCTACGGTCATGCTAGGCCCTCTAACATCAGAATGTTCACCCAAGAGTTTAGGGCACAGAAAAATTGAGCATTATTACCAGCAGCTGTTAGGTATTAGGTTTCTTCTATTCCAGTAAAGGGGTGATTCAGAGTAATTGTAACTGATTGAAGTGAGAAATTTCCTTGGTTGCCAAATAGTACACATTTGACAGCATGTAAAAGAATACTACATGTATTTTTGCATTCTTATCATGTATAAAATCATAATAATACAGGTAAATAAGATTTGCTTCATTCACATCTGCTTTGAAAACTGTACAACCACTGCATATTGTGCAACACTGACATGTCAAGAATAGGTCAAATCGCAATATAAAGTAAACAATTGAGATTTGTTTAGAATTAACATCCTGTAAACAAGCAAATAAGAGTTATAGACGCTAAAAAGTAAAAAAAAAAAAATAGTCTTTTGATTTAAATAAATGATGTTATTTTGAAATTTATAGATTAAAGTTATTATTAAATCAAAGAATCCTGAAAATGTCAGTTTCCACATAAATATTAAACAGTTTTCAACCCAAAAATATTTGTAAAAAATTACTTGATATTGTTATATGATTTACTTTACACTGTGTTTTGACCTCTTCTTGGCATGTCAATGTTGCACAACATGCCATGTACAGTATCCAAAGCAGATGTGAATGATCAAAATCTTACTGATAGTTTGAGCAATAAGAACTAAATTAATTTTTACTCGCCTGCAAAAAAAACTCCCAAATAACAATTGAAGAAAGGATTTTATACAAATGCCTTTTTTTCCCCATCCATCCTGCAACAAAATCCGTTCTCCTTTCGCAAATCAGTTTAAAATCGAATCAAACATGAGCGACTATAAAAGCTGATGAGAGAGAATGTGGATGACGTAATGGTTTTAGTGAGCATTTAGAACTAGTGATAGAACGTTACATTTATTTCCGCTAATCGGCTCTTCGCAAAGAACCGGTTCAAAAAACGATTCGGCAATTACGTCATAACGTAATACGTCATAGCGTGTTCCCTAACACACCGGCGTGGCATATTGCATGTTTCTAAACATTCCCAAGACGCCACGCAGGCACGTAGCACTGCTTATTACGGTTTTATATTTTTATAAAGGCGATCACTGTAATATAAATGTAACCCATTCATTCTGTTAAGAGTCATGACTCAAGAACAAAGTCAGTTACAACTTATAACGTATTGAACAATCTCAGAGCTGACGCGTTTTTTTTTTACAGTATTGCTTAATAAACAAACTCTGCTTCGTTAAAACTTACATAAAGTCATAAATCACAAGCGTTTTATTTATAGCATTTCTGCTGTTTGGTTATTCAAACAACTCGGAGATAAAACAACCGGTTCGAATCATGCACGTTCAGACCGTTTTTGTGAACCGGCTTGATCAGATCATTGAAGATAGATATATCTAACTCAAAAGAACCGTTCGTTCAAGATTCGCTTATTCATAAAATTAATAACAGCGCGTGAGTTGCTCCCCACATGCTCACAGCCGCGACGCGACGAGAACGCGCAGCAGATTATCCATCTAACGTTAGTATTCATTCAAAGCGTTAAATGCTGCCTTTGCAAAACTGACCAGCATGTAGCAGCTGGACAGTTAATCTCTCCCAATGCTGAAAAGTTAGTTTTTGCAGATTCTAAAGGCGAATTAACCAACCAACTGACTTTTACACCCCCACCCCCAAAAACGGTTTTCCACAACACATGCAAAAGTTCACAATTATGTTGACAACGATTCAGCACCGAACAACTAACGCAATCGTTCACCTAAAAGGTTTTAAATCGAAGCGCAACGTCGCATAAACCATCCACAAGCACCAAACAACCAAAAGCCTTTTTCATAATATTTCACTGTAAAAATGCACTAACCTCAACGGCACCAAACAACGCAGTCTCGATTGAGCAGCACGCAGAGCAAAGATAAGACGCGAATGCAATTAAACAGAAGAAAAACTTTCAATGAACGCTGCGTACGTACCTTTGCCAAATTTCAACACACCCCCTTCCCACAAGGCTCGCTCTGACCGGCTGTAACTTGAAAATGTCCTTTTTCAGAACCCAGAACGGCTTGTGTTCAAGTATTCAAAATCCCGGCCTGGATGTTCACGGTTACACGTAACTGTGCATGCTTGATAAAGCACCGAGATCATAATAACACCGCTATTAAAGCGGTCTGTTCTACTCTACAGTGTTCGTTTTGCATATAACGCATGAGGTTTAGTTTTAGTTTTAATCCGAATTGCGTCCGTTCTCACAGGGACGAGCCGTCCCAGTGTAATCCGGTGCCGTGTTTTCCACGCTGCGCCTTCTAGCGGGCTTCTGCTCTTGTAGTAAACAACCTGACCATGTGGTAGAGATGTCGACGCTCATTGGCTAAAAACCGCTTTCCAAGACACACGCCCTACAATTCCAACTTGTTTACGCAGAAGTTGAGGAAGGGTCAAGAAACACAATGGACACACATAGCGCACTGTATTTCACGTACTCCCACAGCACTTTTATTTCATCTCTGCGGGTTTGCATTGCTCCTGTGAAATGCATTAAAACCGGAATGCAAAGAAACAACGTGCAAACGCCTGCACTGTTGCAAAATCACTCAAAGCATCAACTCCTGCATATTTGTTACATTTCTGTGCTTTTTATTTCACGAGGTGTGCGTTGAAACTGCAATCGCACATGTGTCTGCAAAGCGCAGGATTTGTTTCTGTGCATATGTGTACATCGTGTTCCCTGTAAATCGTGGCTGGTTGATGCTGCACTGTATGCATTTCCTTTATAGGATTAACCTTGGGGTCATGTTTGACTTGTTTTCAGTAAAGAACATGCTGTTATAAAATATATAACAGGGAGTGCTTCAAATGCATAGATTTGGCCAGAGGTTTTGAATAACTCCTATGGTGTTGCTGTCTACTGTTTTAAAAAAATATACATTTTTGTTTCTATCACAATGTGCTTTGGAAAGGGGGGGGGTCTAATAACTAACGAGAGTCAATAAATTATAATGGTTTGCTAGGAGAAGGTTAATCTAAGTTTAACAAAGAGCAGGTATGTTGTCTTTAAATGTACAATAGAAAGCAACCTGCATTCTTAAGTTCAGTAGCTGTGGTTTCTTTCTTTTTTTCAGTAGCTGTGCTTTCTAAAGAGGGAGGGAATGAAAGGGTTACATAATACGAGCTCTCCCAGTCCGGTGGCATCGCCGACGCACGCCATTGGTCGATCGCTGTGACGTAGCTTCCCACGCGCTGTGCTCGTGCATCAGTTGAGGCCAATGAATGTGTACGTGCGCGAAAGCACGTCCACGCGCTAGAACATACAGAACCCGCGTTCTGCACGTTTCCCAAAGACTACCAGAACAGCGTCACGTGAAGACGGGCTTTAAACCGGACATTGTGTTTTATTGTTGTTTATTAACTCACCATCGAACGTGAGTATTAAGCGTTACAGAAAAAATAGGGCATAGGTCAAAGACATAGGTTTAAAAATATTTTAATATAAAGTTATATATGTAATGGATGTTGTTTTGGCATTTATGTGTGACTTAATAAATATACAAATGTGTCGATAAGTGTAGGATAAATGCATGATGCATTGAAACATTTTGTGTGTTTGTGTGAAATTGTATAAGCAAAAGCAAAACTTTGATTTAAACACATTAAGAATTTATTAGATAAGGCATGCAAATAAAACTCTTGCAATATCGCTGAATACAAAACATGCAGCATTAAAGTATCAGGTTGATTCCTGAGAACCGGTTTAAGCAAAATGCCCACTTGAACAAATATCCAAACACCCTCAGTATTTTTGGCTAGACAGAAACCTGATATAAAACAACAATAGATATAGATAGAATAATGCCCCTGTGGTGAATGCATCCTTTTATATGACCTAATATTTGATATACTGCATATTGTTTTGCTTTAGATCTAGTAAAAGAGTTCAATATGTTGTCTGTTTAAGGATCAATGATAAAAAAGGATGTCAGTTCTTAGAAGTGTATGCTGGTTTAATACATTTGTTTCAATGTCTACAAAATGTTTAACTTTTTTCCATATTTTTCAAGGTTTCTTGTATGTTGTTTACACTACTTACAATTTGATTGAGCAGAAATGTGTCACAATAATACATAATACAATTGCTTTACTGCTTCTCATTTTTAAACAAAAAAACATTTCAGATCTAATTATTTCAAAGATAATGTAAGAATGTCAGCCTCTACCCTTTACCCTAAAAGTTAAAAAAGTAGGAAAAATAAAAGCCCAAATACTATGGAGCAAATATTTCCATTAATAAAAGAATAAAGTCAATCTCACCGGAACAAAGGGTTAATTCTAAAGCATCTGTTACTTTAATTACATCATTCATGCCCACTGGAGTTCATGCATTTGTTTAATACCTAAAAGTATTCACTAGTATGCTGCTATTTAACTCCATAAACTTATACATAACATATACAGACCAGTTGATCCAAGAAATAAAGTTTATATTGCACCCCTACTCAGAATGTATATGAATACAGAATAATTTCACAATACTGGACTTCGTTAGAAAAAGATAAAAGTAAAATCTTCATTTCTTTAGGTCATGATGGTATTGATGCCGACACTTCCCCCTCCTCTTCAGGTGGAGAGGACGCCTGGTTTTTGTGTTTATGTTGCATTTAATCTTTGACCATCTAAACAGAGATCCCTATTTGTCAATACAGGTGTGGCCAGAAGATCAGGCTCCCCCTCCCCTAAGGGACCATTATTGTCTGATACTGTCTAAAACACTGCAAAAGAATTCCGCTTTGAATCAGTCCAATCAATGCTGAGTGACCAATCAGGGGCTCCTAGAATTCCTATAGTCTCAAAGTTTGATGGGTACTTATGGGAGTCAATGCAACAAAGCAGGACCTCGGCCTGGCTTCAGAAGGATACGAAAACCATTTATCGCCCAAATAGTGAAGGGGTTGTTTAGTTTGAGCATTTCAGGTTGCATAATAAAGATGGTGGAGCTCTCTGCAGGCTTTTTTCCATCATCCTAAAGCAGTGACTCCACTTTGGTCTTCTGAATTAAAAAATAATAAGAAAGGTATTTATATGAATGTACTGTCATGTGCAATTTCACTCAAAAAGCACTTTGAAAGTAGAAGAGGGTCATCCGAAGTGCTTACGCTTTCTCAGACAGATTGAAGTGTCAGCGAACCCTCAGTCGTTGTCCCAACCCCGCCGTTTATCTGAGGTTGTTGGCTTGAACCTGCAGAAAGCACAGATATACAGTCATGCGTCATGCAATTTCACTGGGATTCAATGACACCCGTGGTTTGAATTGCTCACAATCAGCTTTTTTTTGTTCAGGAGAGACATACCGTGAGTGAGAGTGTGACTTCTCCAGGGTCTGTACGCAATCCCACCCTCCACAGCCTCTATACCTTTAAAGACAAGATTAAAGTTCATCTGCTGAGTGGGGTTGATAGCATTGCAAAGAGATAATTGTCTTTTCAGGTTCAAAAGAAATTCACTGTCATTGACAACTCAGTTTACCGATTTCATCTTCTGTGATGTCATTAGCAGTAGGGTTTTGTCTGGCACCTCTTGAATCGTCCATTTTTGCCTGATTACAATTAAGCACAAGATTTTATATGATAGTTTATAGAAACACTGTAATATACCTAATACAAAAAATACAGTAATATTGTAAAATATAAAAGCTAATTCTAATGTTATGAAAATAAAATAAGCACTGTTCGTGGAACTATTTAATTCAAGAATTCAGAAAAAAAATAGTGCTGTCAAAAGATAAATCGCGATTAATCGCATCCAAAATAAAAGTTTTTCTTTACAATATATATGCGTTTATGCTGTGTTTGTTTATTATG
>JAUMHQ010000078.1:4923390-4943428 GCA_032361165.1 Enteromius paludinosus | reverse complement strand
AATATATAAACATAACATATTTTCATTAAATATATACATGCATGTGTTTGTATTTATATATACTTAATAAATATATAAACAGCACATACAAACATATTATGCAAAGAAAAACTTTTATTTGGGATGCGATTACTCGCGATTAATCTTTTGACAGCACAAAAAAAAAAAAAAATTAAATATCACGAAAAAATTAAAACACATTGGAACGTTGACAATAATAATAATCATTATTACTAACTGAGCACCAAATCTGCATATTAGAATGATTTCTGGAGGATCATGTGACTCTGAAGACTGAAATAATGGCTGCTGAAAATCAGCTTTGTCATCACAGGAATAAATTACATGTTAAACTATATAATTTTTCCATTTAGCAATAATATTTAACAATATTACTATTTTTATTTTGATCAAATAAGCAGTCTTGGTGATCAGATAGTTATAAAATAATGTATTAATTGCCAGCGTGTGTTTGTGGAATCACATATCATAACTCCAGTGTTACATAATCCTTCAGAAATCATTCTAATATACTGATATATCACCGTTGGAAACATCTGTTTAATACTTTTGGGACCTGTTTCAGTTTTCTTTGATAAAAAGAATGTAATAAACGGTGTTGATTCAAAGTAGAAATTGTGTGTTACAATATACACTACTATTCAATGTGTATATTATTTATGGTCAGTATTTTATTTCATTTTATTTTTTAAAGAAATTAATACTTTTATTCAGCAAGGATGGGTTAAAATATTTCTTGTTTGAATGAATGCTGTTCTTACTAACACTCTACTCATCAAAGAAGGCAGGGGCATGGTAAGGAGGGGCTATGACGTTTCCAAGTGCCCATAGAGGAAGAGGGGGGCCTGGGACACATTTTTACCCCACTTCCATGTTAAAATGATTTCTGAAGGATCATGTGACACCTTCAGTGTCACATGATCCTCAAAGATTGGAGAAATGGCTGATGAAAATTCAGGGCTGTGTAACAGAAATAAGTTGTAGTATATTAAAATAACCAATATTAAAAATGTCAATAATATAATCATGCTTATGCAATTTTGGTCAAACAAAGACAGCCTTGATGAGCATAAGAGACAATAAAATCCTACTGATCCCAAACTTTTTAATGGTAGTGTGAACACACACACACCACATATATGTATATTTGCATTTAGGTTTACACACTCACCACGCTCACAAGTGTGGATGATTTCTGCTGCTCGGGTGGGCTGTGGTTTTCTAATTCAAACGAATGTCTGCAAAGTAATAAATGAAGATGATTTGAAGGATTTTTTAAAAACACGAGTAACAAACCTAATTTATGTCACTAAACAATTTTTGCCAGTGCAACAAAAGTGCACGTGCACTAAAGATCTTGACTGGCCTCTGTTGGCCGACATTCAAACCGCAGCTGAGGGTACATGGCCAAGTAAATGCAAATTCATCTCAAATGTAATCTTACACTTTCATTGGATTAACGGTTAGCTTCTTGGATAAACACACATAATGTCAGTGCAAAGAAAGCCTGCGCTTCATCAACATTTATCCCTCTCTGGATTTCTTGGCCGGCCTCTAGTGGTTGAGTTTAATACTGCAACTGAAAGTAACATTTCTAAATAACCGTGAATAAACCATCAAATCTTTTCTTTTTAGTACCAAAATTTGTATTTATTTATTTTTTAGTTTTGGCCATTTACTCAACGTGAATCAGACGGAAATGCTAACTGGTATTAGACCTACTGGCTTATATATCATCATTATGCAGACGGTGTGCATAGACTTTATAAACTACAATCTCACAATATACTGACAGTTTCCTTGGTTTCATGTATTCAAATGTCGAGCTAGTATGAGTAATACGCTGCTCTCTGTGTTTTGTGACAGAGCCACATTCCTGCCTCATTCCTTACAAATTTACATAGTAGAAAAACTTGACCGTGATGTCTAGGTATGTCTTACAGCAACAGAGTGGGTGACTTGCTGCTACAGTACATACCTATAGGACACGCATTGTTGCCTGTTTCAGGTGACTTCATCTTTTAAGGCATGTTTTTTTTTAACCAAAACCTCTTAAAGGTCACTCAGAAACCACTCACTTTTTACAGCTTGCACAGAGGACAAGGAGTGCGATGCTAACGATGAAGAGGACAGCTATGGAGAGAAAGGCAGCCTCTGGTTGCTCTGTGACCGCCCAGCCTACTAAATCTGTGCTGATTGGTGCCATGATTGTGAGACCTACAAAAAAATAAATAAATACAGATGACATGCGGGATACATTATTTCATGCACATATACACAGAGAAAAAAAAAGGTGAACAAAAAAGGTGTAAAAACAATTTTTACTCAGAACATGACTGTAAATTTAATAAAGAATAGCAAAGCAGCAAGAAAGACTTAAATAAAAATAACTCAATGTTGTCTTGTTTTATTTTCAGTTACAGTAATTTGGTTCCTCTTAATGTTACACTGCCAATTATTTTAAGTCACGTGTAAATAAAGTGTATAATTATACATCTCAAGCATGATGTAGACATTTTAGAGAGTATAGTCATTGCGGACATCATACAGTTTTTAGTTGCACCTGATTACTGGTTAGTTAAAACAGAACGATGATTTCATATAAAGTTTGCACTGGTATTACCAGTAGCTGGTTTTCATGTTGGCAAGTACTGCAATGAAGCAGTTTTAAAGTAACAGGACACCAAATGTGGGGGAAAAAAGAGCTGTACTCAAGAAGGCACAGTTCGCTCTTGATAAACCAGATGGGGCCTCTTGCTCTTCTTTTAAGGACTCTTAAACGTTGAACACCAGTGCAGGGATCATTCAATAAATCCAAAGTCAGGTACTGCAGTTTTCAAGCTCACAGAAATACCATAAAAATATCAAACTGATCCTTCTCAGGCCATAAGGAGGCTCCGTATAACACACAGATCAAGTAGCCATGACTGATTTGTGAATGAATCATTCATTTGAGTCAGACTTTTGAATTTATTGGTTGGTCCAGTTCAGCAAAAACAGTCTGACACTGGCTCTGACTGAGCCGGTTCCTGAGTTGACTAAATTACCAGCTTTACCAGGGAGGAATATTTTTAATCGACAAACATGTACATTTCAGTCTGTTTCTCACAGAAACTTAACGGCTTCAGAAGACTTGGAATATAAACGCAAGCGTGGTATGGACTAATTTTATGATATCATTATGATTTTATTTGCTTTTTGAAGTTGAAGTTTCCGTACTCTTGTGATTAGTGTGTTGCCTTGAAAAACCTAAACCAAAATGTTTTGTTGCACAGAAGAATAAAAATGATGGTATTTATTAAAATAAATGTAATGTGTAACTATTACACATATTATTATGCACATTCTATGGATTTAACGTTGCTTGCTTACAATTTGTATAAAACTTTAGCTAGGATTGTTTGCGTCATTTTACCATGACAACAAATCAAACCAGTATAACTGCTTTTTAATGAAATGGTAACCAATCTTTCTTGGTTATTTATTCTGTAGTGACATGTCTTTAATATATTAATATCATTTGATAGGTACTACAGGTACAGTAGGTAAACCTCACCCCAAAACCAAAAAGACACATGGAACAGGTTCCAGAACAAAACTTTGAGATCCACCTGCTCTTAGTCATTTGCGAAGAGTGAGAAACGCACCTCTCCCAGTTTCACTGTTCAATTATTATGCTCACTGAACAAGAAGAATGTAAGACAGAAGAACCTTTCTTAAAGAGGCAGAAATTAAATAATTAACTGTATAAATTATAATAAAAAAAATCCCAATGAAGTGTTATTGAACAAGTCAGGATTCAGTTTCATACAAAACGACAAGTGTTATACGTGAGCGAAAATATAGTGGAAAAAGATAAGTACCTGTACAAATAATAATTCAATGACCTCCTTCTGTCAGCGAACTCTTGTTTGAAGAATTCAGATGCAGTTCCTGGGCAGTCTCTCCTCTGCTCTTGTATCCTACATATCGGTGCAGACAACAGACATCTGTCAGCCAGCTTAACACTGCTCTACCTTTCTGACAGGAAGGGAAAAGAAACTTTGACAAGCCCCATTTCCTCATTCCTTCATTCACCTTCACATCAGACAGACTGCCAATCACTCATTGACTATTCATGTGGATTCCTCCCTCTCACACCCATTTTTAGATGTACTGGCTGATATTCAGTTACAGAAGCAGATAAAAAAACAAAAAAAATCATAGATGGCGTTAAATCATAAATGTCCCAAAAATACAGTTTTTATTAATTACAAATATGATCCGAACAGAACAATCATCTGTAGGGACATTCCATTCCAGATAGATACTCCTTGTTGATACATCCTGAGAATCTGAGAAACCTGGAAGCGCCACCACCCTGCTCACCTAACCTGCTCACAACCTGCTAACTAGTGTCTTTGTGGGGTGTTTTTGTGTAACTAACAGTAAATTTGCATGTAAACAAATTTAAGACATGCACTTTGAAACCTGGGAATTTTTTTTTTCTTTGACTTTGGTGCTTGTTTCCAGATAAATCAAGTTTGCATATATGATAAATGGTGTAATGCTACAGTATTACAGTATGAGGTTAGCGGTCAAATTGGCTATATATTAGTAATCCAAAGTTTTTAAGCAGTAAAAGATGTCAAACAAGTTTAAAAAGAAGAAAAAAAAGAAAAAAAACAATGTGTGTGTGTGTGTATATATTTATTTATGATTTTTTTTTTTTTTAATCCCATTCTACTAAACTAAATTCCAACTGTAACTGTAACTCAAATGTATAATATAATATAATGTAAAATAATGTAATATTTCTCATTTTATAGTTCATTGTTCATAAACTCATTTAACAACTATTAAATGTAATCATTACAGGAAGTTGTTACTGCTAACAAACAATTTAAACAAGTTTTTGGTAATTGATATAAAGTAAAAATAAAATAGAAATATTAGATGAAACCTACAAACTTGAAAATATTTAGATATTGCCTTGGCAACTTACTGAAATAAACAGGTTTAAGTTCAAATATTAAAATTAGTAATATATGCATATACATATACACACATATACATATATACATATATACACACATATATATATATATACATATATATATATATACACCCACACACACACAAATGATTAAATCGCATCCAAAATAAAAGTTTTTCTTTGCATAATAAGTTTGTATGTGCTGTGTATATTTATTAAGTATATATAAATACAAACACATGCATGTATATATTTAATGATAATATGTTATGTTTATATATTAAATATATTTAGATATAATATCAAATATAAGAAAATAAATGTATACATGCATTTACATGTAAATACCTTCAAAATATATACTGTATGTGTGTGTTTTAATATAAACATAATATACAAACAAAGCATAAACACATATATATTGTAAAGAAAAACTTTTATTTTGGATGCGATTAATCGCTATTAATCATTTGACAGCACTAATATATATATAAAATAAAATCATATATAATATATACACACACATACAGTGTGTATGAAAACTTTATAAAGAAAAATGACCAATTAAAAAGTCGTATAAAATTTTAATAAAAAGCCAACTCAACATATCATAGTCTATCAATAAAACCAAAATAAAACAAAAAAAACATTCTTGATATATATCTTTAACATTTCTCCTGAATAGTTCTCATTGTGACAACATGCCCCGCCCCATTAACGACTAATTTGTGCTCAATGAACTGTATATTTTGTTATACGCAAAAATGGAAGGAATTTTCAAGAGCCTTATTGCAGTCAAACTAAAGTGTTTATACAAAAAATGACTTCACATGGGGTAAATAGTGTGGAAAAGAGTGAAAACATACTCTAGCCTCTGTCTGCTCTATAAGCATGGTTTACATGGTTTTCTATAGGAGTGGTGTACAGATTATAGCTTGTACAGGTTGAAAACTGAGTGCTGAAAGGGTGATTTATGAGTTCACCCAACCCATCCCTCCAGCGTGACTGTCCCTAAAATGTACTGCAAGTTGTTTTAGACAAAATATTTGCTAAAAGACGACAAATGCAATGTAATACTTGTGATCTATGACATAAAAAGCCACCAATAAAGATCTACAGTTGTTACTGATAGCATAACGTAATCTCTCTGTCTGAGAACAGATCCTCAAGCCAATCAGAAAAAAGCATTATGAGGTGTGAAAAACATATCCAAGATATGGGACTAGAACCGGTCTGGTCCTTCATTGACTGGATATTTTATGTTGCATGTCATAAATCGAGATGCAGGATGAGAGCGGGTTTTCTCTGCTGCTATTTCTGGACACTGGCATGCAATGTCATGCCTCGCACAATTTTGCATATCACCCAGGCAACCGTTTAGAAAAAAAGCGCTTGCATCCAACTCTGTCTCTTTTGTTGTACTGTGAATACTTCATCCTTGCCGCAGCCGCTCGCACGCAGTCAATGTGACCGGCCAATGCAATGCATGCCACGGATTTTTAAAGGGAAACACACCTCCAATAAACGCAGCTGCTTCCAGCTGGGTGGGTTTCTTTTGTGAGAGCATGGCACATGTGCCCTCTGTAATATACGGATACTGATTTTGCTTGCCGTGCACGTGTGCTGGACACAGCCCAGACGAGAGCAAATCAGCTGCTCACACAATCTCCCTCAGGAAGAATTTCTGTCTCACACTCCTCTGCCTCTCTCTCTTAGCCAGTCTATTCCCTGCTAGAGATGCACTGATAAGCCGTTGGCTGGAGTGGAAGACTTGTGCACAGAGGACACAGATGCTCTACATGTATTAGTCGGACACACACTCACACTCACTGTAAGATGCCAGCCCATCTGAGCCTGGCAGAGCAGGAACGGGAGTGGAGGAAGGCAGAGCTGGGTCTCGCTGCGATCTCGGAGAGGGGTCGGATGAAGATGTGCGACACTGCGAGGAAGCAGAGAGGTTGGTGAGATGCAGACGATAAATAGGAGTATTCTATTCACACATACAGTGTCTAAAACCAAACTTTGCATCATAAAATACTGTATATAAACAGATACGGTTCCTTTTAGTTGGCTTGAAGCTGTTAGATATACCCCCTTATGACTCTATATGCTAAATATTTCTGCATGGTTAGTTCAGATAGTGACGTATCAGGAATGGGTTATGTATGTGTGTGATGATGCTAGCTGTGCTAAATGTGTTTATAAGGGTCTCGCATCACACAATAGACATCTGTTATGTAATGTCAAACTCATCTGCTTCAATTTTCTTAGTCCAAGTGACTGAAATGAGCATGCAAATTCGGCAGTTCTGATAGGTTCTGCATCCGTCATGCTCCACGCTTCACCCCTCGATAGCATTGTTGTGGTGATCTGTAGTGTAAAGTTCACCTTAAGAGTTCAGCTTCGCCACGTAGTCTTTAGTCAGGCGCTGAATTTGTTGTTCTACACAGCTAGAGTAAAACAAATGTTGCCTTTGTAATAATGTACAGGCCTTGGGCTGTCATGGTTCAGAGGACAAAGTCAAAACTGGCATGAGACAGGCCTCATGTTCTTCTTTATATCTGCCTCTTGGCACTCAACTTTTGTTTACAGAGGTGTTTTTAAAAGACACTGAGGATGTTTGCATAGTATGGGAAGCCAAGCCTGTATTTGTTGAATTACATTACTTAGTTAAGTTTATTAGAGTACACTACATGCTAACTTATCAACTTTCCTTAACCCAAGGGTATTAATTCTGGGTTAAGTAACGTTGCATGCTTATAAAGTACAGCTTTTAGGTTTTGCTGCCTTTATGAGACTGATATGTTAAATGTATACAGTGCGAACTGTTAATATAATATTTCTATTTTCTGCATGGGGCTAAAAAGGTTGAAGGTATATTCATAAGATAGATTAATTAATTGCAAAGCTTAAATTATTTAATAAAAATAAACTAATTTCAAATCAAAGAAGTATTACAAATTAGGATAGCTTTTTAAATTTTAATGAAACTTTTTTTTTTTACTTAATTTTTTATTATTATTATTATTATTATTATTATTATTATTATTATTATATTTGTATTATTATTTTTATTATTATCAGTTTTTTTATTCTTAAAAAAAAAAAAAAATAGTTCAAGAGAAAAGCATTTATTTTGACATTTTTTGCAACAATGTCAATGTATTCCCTGTTTTTTTTTTATCAATTTGATGCATCTTTGAATAAAAGTATTCATTTCAAGGGGGAAACTCCCTTGAGACAATGGGATTGGTACTTGTCTGAATAACAATGAAACTGTTGAAACTGTTGCATGCGTCACTCAAAGGTTTGAGGTAACATCCTCGTGCGCTTATTTCAAGAATTTTTACTGACAAAGAGATCAATCACGAAGGCTTCCACTACGCTGTGCATTCCTCCCTGTCGTAATGTTGTAAATCATCACACCCTGACCTTCTAACCTGCCTGTCTGCTTTTCAAACTGGGTTGTAGAGTTTAATCAATTTCAGCAAAAAGTTTAAAGACTAAAACATAATAAAACTAAAAGACTTTCACGTCTGGTATTCATTTATCTGCTTTTTCTCTGAGCACTGAGCAATCAGCCTCTCTTTTTTCAGATTCCAGATCTGACGTGAGACCCACAGCCCTGGAGCAAAAAAGAAAAGCATGTGCTCCACCGAATATTAAATCAGCACAGATTAACATCAACAAACGAAATGGAAATAATACAGGTTAGAAATAGCTAATATTTATCCATCGATTTCATTTGCATTTTTCTTTCTCAAAGCCTTTTGACTGCCTGATACTGCTGCCATGGATACAATATCAATAATGATTCACTCTTCACCAGCTGCTTATATGTTTTCATTCATTCCAACACAGTAGGATTTATTATATTATATGCTGCATGTCAGAATGATTATTTGTTATTTAGACTCAAATGCTCTGAAAGTGGACGAGAGACTGCGATTGGCCCGGGAACGCAGAGAGGCGTGCCAAAAACAGCTGGGTAATTTTCTTACTATGAACATGTAATATTATTACCAATTGAAGAACAAACAGAAAGCTTTAATCAAGTTGTTTCTGATCGTACCTGAACTGTAGCCCTGCGTGAGCATGGATGGCTGGCGAGGGAAGAGCGGGCCAAGCAGTTCTACGAGAAACACCTCGAGGAGCGAAGGAAGAAGTTGGAGGAGCAGCGACAAAGGGAGGAAAGGAGGAGGATGGCAGTCGAGGAGAAGCGCAAACAGAGGCTCAAAGAAGAAAGAGTGAGTTTGTGCATGAGAAAAATGGTGATCGTGTTTGGTGGGAGAGATTTTGTTTGCAAAGCTTAAATATGCTTTGGGCATTATAGGGGGAAAAAAAAGCATCAAAAAAAAGGAAAAAGGATAGGATTTAATTTTTATACATAAGTTCAAGTGTACTTAGTCCACAAAATGAACTAAAAATAAGCATTTACACAAACTACCGAAGACAAGACATTTCAGACTGCAACCCCCAAAATTTTAGAAAATCTTGAATAAAATTAGAATTAAATGTTTCATTTTTATTCAGTAATTACTTCTTTACAAAATGCACACACAGAGAAAAACACTTACATATATACACACACACACACACACACACATAAACTAAACTAACTAGTTTAAAGCTTAAAACCTTGAGATCACAAACTTTACAGAATCATGAGAAACAAATTTAGTCTAACATGTCCATATTTTCGTATACCATCTGTTTGTGCGGGTTTCATAAACGCTAGCACTGTCTGCAGCAACTATGATTAATAAAAATTGCTGTGGAGATTTTGCAACCATGATTAAAAACATATGGATCATGGGATGATGGGAGTGTTTTCATCCTGCGTTTTAGGAGCGTTATGAGTCTGTGGTGCGGAAGACGATGGAGAAAAGTCAAAAAGCCAAACAGAAGCCTGCCCACTGCTCACGAAGGGTCACCAAGAACGAAAAGAATTTTGGTAAATATTTCAATGCATGACACAAAAAAAAAAAAAAAAAAAAATCACAATAACAGGCACTATACTGTCTCTCTCTTCTAGCCTTGCATCTACTTTCCCAACTTCCTTTCTGTTCACTTTCTGTTAGTCGCTCTGCTTTCTGCTCTCCTCTAGCTAAACGCCGCTCTCTTAGTCAATGGGAGATTGACCTTGTCCGTCGTCTTCAAACTCCTACCGTCTCTTATCTAGCCAGAAGCAAGAGTGCTGTGTGTCTGTCACGAGACACAGGTATCACTTTAGTCTGAGGAATTCACAAATCCCAAGGAAATCACAAGTTTGGAGCTGGATGTAATAATTATGGTCTTCCTGTTTCCTCCTCCTCATGCTCATTGCTTAAACCTGCTGTATTTCTCCGTACTCATTCATCCTCATTAAATCACCTCATTTAAAAAAAACCCACCATGCATCTTCAGTTGTTCATATCTGTCGTCGTTCAGCCTCATGTCATAACATGAACTCAAGCACCACACGAAAGCCCCAGGTGCATTGTGGGAAAGTGCCAAACAGGCCTGCAAGCTCAAGTCCAAACGTCAGCATCCGCAGAACCACCAACAGAGAGCTGGTGAGCGTTCATGTTCATTTTTAGACCATTTGTTTAAATATAATATTATATGCTTCATTGTCTCATGACATACTGCACTTGGTTTTAACAAAAAAATTCAGGTGGCAAAAGGCAATTTTGAGGGACTGGACTTGAAAAAGCCACAGCTACAAACAACAACAAACGAAATCAAGCCCAAACAGGACACAAACCCACCAGAGAATAATGTCCTCTCAACATCATGGTACATTGTACAGCACAAAGTCTTTCCATATTATATCACTGCTGTTTAGGAGAAACAGTACCAAAGCTGCATTGCACGGCAGTAATTTTCAGGTTTATATCATTGCATGTCATTTAGACGACCAATAGCAAAACAAAACAGCTCCAGCAGTAACTTGCAATGTAACATTTCAACCACAGATGGCGACAGAGATGTAGGACAGATTTGTGATTTTCCTTGCTTACAGGAATGAATAAAACTAAACTAAAATTTCCTCACACTCTCAAAATAACAAAACTATACTGTAGGTCATTATGATCTATTTTCTCGACATTTTCCTGCTTCCAAGGCTGCAGAACAGATCACATATCAGACAAGCCACGCTTAAACAAGACACCTTGCCTCCGCTGCCAGAAGAGGAGGACCTAGAGTCTGAAGAAACGCTTGCTCAACAATGTCTGCAAGATATCCAACTCCAGTCCAGTCCAGTTACTAATGGGCCTCCGAATCCACCAGCAGGCTCTCAGATTCCTAATGGTTTGTGAAAGACTTGCTCAAAACTCATTTTACAATAATTCAGTTTAAAACCTTTTTGCAAAAATGGCTCAACAAAGTCAACAAAACTATGAAATAATACAAATAGAGTACTTTTATACTCATATACATTTAAAAATTCTCTCTTTTTTTCTATCTATACTTTATATCTTTCATTTAATACTTTCATTTAATTAATATAATATACAATTCATAATAAACAATTCAGCTAGCCTTGATAAGCATAAGAAACCAATATAAAACAGAAAAAAAGAAAGAAAAAGATTTTCCCAAACTTTTGACTGTTGGAGTGCGTGTAATATTTTGAAATAATATTATAATTTCAAATTAATGGGTTTTTATTTTTACATACTTTCAAATATAATTTACTTCTGTCGTGCAAAGCTGAATATCTATCAGTCATTACTCCAGTGTCACATGATCATTCAGAAACCATTCTAATTGCTACTTTCAGGATCCATTAATGAATAAAACGTTAAAAAGCAGTGCATTTTATATATGTATTTTTATTTGTTGTCCATCTATTTTTTCACTTTCAGGACCAAGTCAGATTGGTGACGCAGCACAAGTCAGAGCAGCTGCTTGGACTACAGACCCTGAAGAAGCCACTCGGCTTCTGACTGAGAAAAGAAGACTAGCCCGACTCCAGAGAGAGAGGGAGGAAGAGGAGCGCAGACTGAAGGAGGAGATGGAAAGGTGTTTGTATTCTTTGTATTTTGTATCTTCCTTTTTGAGTCTAGTACTTTACAACCGCATTTGATCATCATGTTAAATTGTATTTGTAAAATGAAAAGGCCGCAAGTTAAGTTATTCTTTGCTGAATTAACTTGACAGCTCGGTATGATTCTTAAAATGCATCAGGAACCTAACTGAGCTTTTGCGGCTCATCTGTGCAGAAAGAGCAGAGAGGAACTGGTCCGTCGAAGAGCTGAAGAGCGAGCCAGACAGGAAGCAGAGGCCCTGAGACTGGAGGAGGAGAAGAGAAAGAGACAGAGAGAGGAAGAAGAGCGACTCAAGGCTGAAGAAGAGAGCGCTCGCAGACAGAAAGAGGAAGAAACCAGGCTTCAGCAGCAGGTTAGCTTATATAGTTTTTGGGCTTCTGACCATTAGTTTTTCCTCCCCCTAAAATAAGTCTAGGATCGTATCGTGTTAAATGGATCATTGGAAATAATAAAAACAATCCTATAATCTCTATAATGTATTCTCAGAGAGAGCAAGAGGCTCGTCAGAGAGTGCTGGCAGAGCAGCAGAGACTGGAAAGAGAGTCTCGTTTCCAGAAAGAAGAGGCCGACCGCCAAGAAAGGAAAAAGGTAAACTTAGAAACAGACAGCAGTTAAGCCAACTGTGAAATTTCAACATGAAATGAGAAGATCGTTTACATTATGAATATTGCAATTCAGAGCTTTGGGGGTCAGTAAAAATGTTTTTTCTCTGAATAAATTAATATATGAATTCGTTCAGCAAATTAATTATTTACCAGCACAACTAGTTTCAACATTACTGATAAGAAATCCGAAGGTTCATGTGACAGTTCAGCTGTGCCATAACAGGAATAAAAGAAATATTAAAATAGAAATGGCAGCAATATTTCAATGCTACTATACTTTGATCAAACAAATGTAGCCTTGTTGAAACACTGCAAATGTTCCTGACCTGCGTTTGCAATTTTTCCCAAATCAGCGTCTGGATGAAATCATGAAAAGAACAAGAAAGACAGACTCTGATAACAAGGTAAGACTATCACACTGGCAGGAGCTCTGTTTATGTCACATCTAGAGGCCCTGCTTACTTTTTGCCCTCTTTAGAAAACTGCATCGGTGAAGGACAACTTGCCTTGTGAGAACGTGAAGCCTGTAATCAGGCTAGCAGGTCCAGGAAAAATGCCCAAACTGGAGCTGAGGGACGAAGAGGATATGCTTCCTACTGTGGCCTTCAAGGAGCGACGGTCCTTCCGCAGTCTTTCTGGCCTGGATGAGATACAAGCCCATCAGCAAACCGGTATGTAAACGCACTCAGCAGACTTAATGTATCTGCTTTAAAATCTAACGTAACAAATATTATGCAGGAATGGTTATTAAAAAGAAGATATAAAGTAAAAACTGTTAAAAAACAATTACTTGGCATAGGATACTATTAAATTCATGCCACCTGTTTTATAGTATATGTATTTTATTCTATTGAATTCAAATTGAAACTTGTTATACAGTTGGTATACAAATGTTAATGTTTTTCCCCATGCTTCAGAGGTTATTTAACCCACGGACCGGTCATATGATGCCACGACCATCAGAGCAACTTCAGCAAGCTTGTCTTTCTGAACAACACATATGCACTTGATTTCCCTGCACTTTAATAAACCTGTAGTTTAATAGTAACACTTCCTTCTACAGATTACAGTTCTCTACTGCCCAATTAAAATGCCTAAATTACTGCTTGATTTGCTAGAGTGACATCATGCATCGCTCTGTAGCCAGATAACTTTGGGTATGCCGTAAGATTCACATAATTACAATAATAACAATAATACTTATTGACTTAAAAGGTAGGCTACTCACCAAAAAAAAACAAAAAAAAAAAACTTGAATGAGTCATTTTTAAGCTTTAATTTCCTCATATTTTAGCCAGTATGTGTATGGTGTTATAAAGAGAAATGTTTTCTCAGATGTCTGAGTGAGTAGTGATATATTAGTCTCATGGATTTATCGGGGTTTTTTTTTTCAAATAAATATACATATGTAAATGGTAATATTCACCTGCACGAATGCAAACTGTACACTGCAGTTTAAAAGTTTGGGGTCAGTACGTTTTTTTTTTTCTTCTCGCAAGGATTCATTAAAATGATCAAAAGTGACAGTGGAGATGAGACGTTAAACCGAGGACTTTCATCATAAAGAGTAGGGGTGTAACCCCAGTGTCCTGGTCAAATTCCCACTGGCCCTTGTCTATCATGGCCTCCCAATAATCCCCATCCAATGATTGGCTGTATCTCTCTCTCCTCTCCACCTGTAGCTGGTGTGTGATGAGCGCACTGGCGCCGTCGTCCTGTGGCAGCCGTCGCATCATCCAGGTGGATGCTGCACACTGGTGGTGGTTGAGGAGATTCCCCCACCCCATGATTGTAAAGTGCTTTATGAATGCGCATTCACTCATAAGAAAAAAATCTCTTACAAACCCCAACCTTTTGAATGGCAATGTCTGTGTATTTTATATCCAGATATCTCTGCTCGAAACTCTTCATGTTATTTAAGGATCTCTCTGTGCAATGCTGCTGCTTTGACTCATGAAGGCACACACATATACAGAGGTCATTTTCCATCTGTCCTTATTGCTTACCAGTGCTTTTGTGTCACAGTATTACATCGGACAGGTGAGCTCATAAATTTCCAGTTTTCTGTTTTTACACTGCTGCTATTTAGCTGTGCCAAATAAATACAGCCCCTGCCCCACTCCCTTTTAATACATTAAAATATATGATTATTACGTGCTCGTCTGCCTTTAACATTACTATTGTGTGCCGGTACCTGCTGACCTTGTGCAATGATAGAGGCTTATGCAAATACGATGCAAAGATGTAAACAGTACAATTCATTTTTTTTTATCGGTGTAAGTAAATAAGCTTCAGAAAACAGACTGGTCGTGGGTGTGTTTTTTCTATTCTTTTTTTTTTACTTACCACAGTCTACAAAAACACTATTAAAAAGGAATAACCATTACATTTCCCGCTGAGTTTTTGCATTAGCTGGAATGATCTGAGAACTGAATGTTCTTGTACCCCAAGAACATTGCTACTGCTAGATGTTTGGTAAATGGGCTGCCAGTTTGGCAAACAGAAACCTCAGATGAGAAGTATCCTGGAGAACTGAAGCAAATCTGTATTTCAGTACCGTAACTAAAATCGTAATGTACAAAAAGCTGATGATGCTAAAAGGATGTCATATATTCTGGTGTGACACTGATAGCCTAGAAACAAATACATATAAAAAACGATATTTGCATAAAAGGTCAAATGTTATTTCAATAAAGAATATAATATAAAATATTTGACTAGAATTATCAGTACATTCATTAAACAGGTTATGCCCAAAATGTGACATTGTTGTATAATGTTATAATGGTCCCTGACAAAACGCCCAATTTAAAGCTGTGCGCCATGCTCAGTTAATTTCCTATTAGATACTCAGTTATCTAACATATCAAATTGTTTGTGCCTCTAACGCTTTAAAATAAATGGGACAACAAATCGTGCCCTTTTCCTGGAAAGTGCCACAAGCAGCCATAACAGACCCTGAGCCTCGAGGGATTGAATTTGCAGCACTTACCCGATTTTGTGCGATTAAAGGGAGTTTGGACAACATTTGGTTGGATCAAGCCAGTAAAAGCGCAACAGATGACACAAAGGCATGGCTGTTTGAAGACAACAGTGGAATTCTCAACTAAATTTAGACTAATTGCATCACCTGCTCACAGCTGTTGTGTCTGTGAGGCGACCAACTTTGAGCTGTATCATGTCACTTCATATTGATTTAAGATATGCATGAAGTATGGCAAATTAATCTCTCTGTCCTTAGCCAGCAGGTTTCCTCACATAATTCACAGAGGTGTGCCGACAGCCTGATTACTGTAGCTCGACGTGGACAGATAAAAAACAGACGCAGATGTTTGGGTCGACCAGCAGATGGCGCTAGTCAGCAAATAAAGATTTGTATCACACTCCTGGATCACATTTCATGATTAAAAACCTTATTTGGGTTAATATTAGGCCTAACCATGCGTGCGATATTTATATAATATATATATATATATATATATATATATTTAAATAATGATTTGTTGACTTGGGTTTAATGCAAAATAATAAACACTCAACCTAAAGTAGTCTAAATGCTCAATGTAAGATTTCATTCTTGCCTTTTATGAGTTCAAATGATAAAGCACACAACAGACATGGCATCCAAAGGATTTATCATTTATTGCACTCCAGTGCATTTAAACATGAAAATGTAACAATTTTCATTACAAAAGCAGGACATGGATTCACTTGTTGACTTTTTAAAAAACTGTTAAAGACACAAGTTACTTCCCATACACATTCTCATGCAGAAGGTTTGGCTTGTTTGCAATTTTGGACATATTTTGTAGGCTTGTAAATTCATGAGGATGCATTAACATTCTGGAGTTCAGTTTAATTTGCTATGATCATGCAACTAGCACTCAGCAGCCAGTGTGCTTATTCATTACTGTAAATATTTCAGCTAACAATTTAGGAAAATATAAGAAAAAACGTTTTACAACATATTACAGGCTTAAAGTAAATCCTTCGGTTTTGAGATTTATATCAGTCCAGAGACCTAAAAACCATCACTAACACCTTTGGTGTCCAAAATATGATCAATTCAGTCAATCTATTGCATTTATAAATGTGTAAAATGACCAATAATGTGTTCGATTTTTGTGTGCTCTTGAATTTGTAGAATGCATAAAATATAACCTGTAAGTGCAGGATTTATTATTCAAATAAAAGGCAAATTAATAATTTGTTCACTGTGTTGGGGATAGTTTTTAGTATCTTTAACTGAATCTTTGGCAGTTTTCCTCTCGTGTTTGTAAAAAAGTGCTGTTGATGTCATAAAAGTGTCTCTAAGTTTAGAGAGCCCTATACAATATTTCTTAATATATATCTATACCATAATACCCTGGCCTTATCATATCAAAAATGTTAGCAGAATATAATCTAAGCATGTATTTGTGCTGAAAAACCTTCATTTTTATTATATAATGTAAAACATAAAAGGGGTGTTTCTAATGTGATCGCTTTAAAAAAAGGATACATTCAAAATCTCATAGCATAATAGCTTTAAAGCATACCAAAAACCTTCACTTACCTTTATACAAACATAGTCTTACAGATGCATTTTCTTCATATAGTTAATGCAAAAACAACAAAAGGCCAAAAAGCGTGTTCTTCAGAAGCTTTATAAATAATCCTATGTAATTTTGATGCATGTGCACTTAACGCATCCAAACATTACCCAGTTAAAAGCTGACTGAAAAAAACCCTCCAAACAAGAGAGAGAGAAAAAAAAAACACTTTTTCTTTATGTGCAGATGTGAAAGGAAAAATGAAGGCAACTAAGCTGATCAATATGGTCAATTTTCCTGGTTCATGTTAAAAGGATAGTTCACTCAAGCAACAAATTCGGTCATCATTTATTCACCCTCATGTTTCACTGAATACAAAAGAAAATGTCTATGCTTAAATTTTTGGGTGAACTGCTCCTTTACTAGAAGGACATGATCAGAGCTGAGCATTAATTGTCTTGTGTGTTGATATTGCAGTCATTCATCTGTGTTAAAAAAGAGTTTAGGAAGTGTCCTTAAGTCAATCTGAGGCAGGACAAGAAGGCAGTACACAAACAGCCAAGCTGCCAAAATGATGCAGACAAGGTCGGACAAGGTTGTGTCATATGTGCTTTCTGGACTCGCTGGAGTCTTGATCTCCGAGCTGCAACGAAACAAAAAGAGTGCACCAACTTGAAGTCAAAAATTTTTTTTACCAAGCAGAATAAAAGTACATCATATTGCTTTAAAAGTAATCCAAGAGTTTGTTTCTTTATCAGAACAGATTTGGAGAAATTTAACATCACTTACACACCAACATACCTTCTGCAGTGAATGGGTGCCGCAAGAATGAGTCCAAACAGATAATAAAAACATCACAATTTTCCACCTATTCACTGCAGAGGGGTCCACTGGTGAGCATATAATGCTAAATTTCTCTTGACTAAATCTATAGTAGATATACACATTGAAAATGTACTGGGTTTCTCTTCCAAGAAAACAAATCATCTTGCACTGTGTTTTCAATAAAAAATGTCAACACTGTAGAAAATGCTTGTCAGTGTGGCTGCAAACAGTTTACTCAATTACATCATATCAGGACTGCCACTGATGACATAAAGCATTAAAACTACCTTAGGGGCATAAACGCAACCCATGCCACACCCCCAAACACACTCCTATCACGGGTACAAAGAAGACACCCAGTCTGAACAAATACTAACACACTAATATGAGGTCTAATAAAACAGGGATGGAAGTGTTTGCCCGGACAGGTTTTAAATGCACTGAGTCATTTAAAACTACAATTGCTACATTGCATGAGATACGGGTGGAAATTGGGATTAACTGTTTCTGTAAGACAAGATAATAACAATAATACCACACCACAGGCTGAATCACAGATACAAACAAGTCTTTGTATTGCATAACAGCATTTTTTTTTTACTTAATAACAAACCCTAATAAAAAAAAGATTAGGTTTATCTAAAACCATCTTGAAGATATTCAGTATGAATTTAGAGTTTTAGTTACCTTTTATTTATGATGGTACTGTCCACTTTACTGCGGTCTAATGCCTTCCCATTTTGTCCCTAGTAAAAAGAAAACAAGAGATTGGTAAAATCAAAGAACCTGTCAATAAATATAGTATTTTAAGTATCTAGATAGTATCTAGATACAGCTAGATACATCCTTTAAACTCTATGCATTTTATCGTCACTAATAATACCCATTTGCATTAACAAACCTTTGATTCAGTGATGTCAGTGACCTTTCTCAAGTGTATAGCAGGCAAAGGTGGGCTTGCATCCATCACAGCTCCTTCCCTTTTAAGAGAATGACAAATGTGTTATGGCAGATAAAGCACGTTTCATATGCCTCACTGAACTTTAAGAAACCATATATGGAGCTGAGCTAATTTATTCATGACAGATTGAATCCCGGCCAAAAGCAGAGTAAATTTCATGACTTCAATCAGCTGTAATGGAAAACATGCATATTTTTTTACATAAAAACCGCATGCCGAGAGATTAAAACGTTTGCATCGTTCATCTAAAATGGATATGACCTGTTCACCAACCACCAAAGTTTTCAAAACTAAACATTTAAGGCAATTTGCAATGGATCTAAGAGGCTTATGAGGTCACATCCTTCAGAAAACAGAATGCTCCCCTGTGGCACGGGGCCGAGTATCTGTAGCAGACTCTATTAATAGAGCTGTACCTCAGAGCCCTAGTGTTTTCTCTGGCAGCAGCACTGGTCAGGTCGTCATCTGTCTTAATGAGCTCACAGTCCTCAGTGGGCGAAATAGGCTCCACCGCGCCCCATTCGCCCGGGTGTCTGTCAAACGGGCTTTGCTCCTGGATATGCATGGATCCCGCTCTATCCTAGATGGACACATGTAGAATAGAGTAAACTTCAATATCCAGAAAATAGGCCTAAGATAGATAGATTTCCACTTTAGTAATATTATCAACTGACTGTCTCTGCATGTACTGTACATGTACAAATTGTAACAATATTTCACCATATAACACTTTTTTACAGTATTTACAGTATCGCATCCAAAATATAAGTTTTTGTTCACATATATGTGTGTACTGTATATATTCAATTTGTAAATAGAGTATATATGTTTTAAATATTAAGATATAATATTTTATATATACAGTACTGTACAAAAGCCACTAGTATTTTCAGCAACAAAAAATGGTTTTAAGTGAGTTAGTTCTATCTTTTGCGGTTATTTTTTGTCATTAATTGTAATAATGCAGTGAGATTATTGTCTGTCAACAGCAAGTGCTCCACACAGAGACCTGGGGCCTGTTCCATAAAACAAGATTAGAGTATAAGCCAGGCTTATTTTGGTTAGTCAGGCTTATTGTCAGTAGA
>JAUMHQ010000078.1:4888316-4899934 GCA_032361165.1 Enteromius paludinosus | reverse complement strand
ACTGTGTGTGTGTGGTTGATCACTTCTCACTGTGTGTGTGCACTTGGGTGGGTTAAATGCAGAGCACTAATTCCTAGAATGGGAAACCATACCTGGCCACTTGTCACTTCCTCCTTTTTATAAACTATACACAAAGCTGACTTGGAAGAGTGCAAATTGTAACACAATGCAAGTATGCACTGTCTGAGCGTTGCTGCAGGGGGCGCTCCAGCAAATATTTGTATATATTTTTTCTTTCATTTTTAGTTGTTTTTGTATTTTAGGTTAACTGGGGCCTGTTCCATAAAACAAGTTTACCAAATAAGCCAGGTTTATTTCAGTTAGTCTGACTTATTGCAAGTTCATTTGCTTTAAAATAAGTCGGTCTATCTGCCAAAAGTCTGGCTTATTTGGTGAACTTGTTTTATGGAACAGGCCCCTGGTGTCATGATAAAGCAACAAGTTTTATAGACAATCTTGAATGTAATACAATATCTTAACAAGGTGCTTGGGTAAATAGCAAAAATGTAAGTCTTTCGCACTATTTTTACAGCCAGAGTGACTCAAGAAAACATACTGGAAGTCCTTTTCTGCCTGTGAATTTAAACTTTTTATCTTGCAATCCTGACTTTTTTCAGTATAGTGATATAAACTAAAGTATACATTTCAAATTTGTTCAGAATTGTGTGATGTAAACTTGCAATTGCGAGACAAAAAAACCCCCAAAACACTTGCATAGATATAAACTCGCAATTCTGAGAAATAAAGTTCAACTCAATTCCGTCAGTGAGATAAGACCAGACCGATCTAACTGCAATTTGTACGTATTTCATGAGGTGGCTAATTCGTACAAGTTCATACAACCTCATTGCTAAATCGTACGTATTTTATGAGTTCTCAAAGCGTATGAATGACTTACACCGAACTCCGCCCCTAGACCTACCCGTCACTGGGATTTAGACAAATCATATAAAATTGTAGGCTAAGCGAGGGATTATAAGACCGTTCAAAAAAACATTGTTTTTTTTCAGTCGCAGAAATGGGTTTCATACTAATAAGTAGACCAGACACACATTGGTGTACTTTTATAAAATGTGTCAACTAATCTTATTTCATGAAAAACTCTTTTAAAAGGTATTGATTATTGTATGATTTTGTAAGATGTAATTTGTATGAAAATGATTTTTGTGAAAAGGTCCAAAGCATAAGAAAAGGTAGTATGTGTGTGTGTGTCTATAAAGAAAAGAAACTATTTTATAAGGTGTTAATTTATCTGAAAACGTATGATTTTTTTTTTTTAAATAAAAAACTAAGCACGAAGGAATCAACCAAATTCACCAAAACAAACTAGTTATGAGCTACCACGAGAGTGTCTTGTTTGAGCCTTTGTGTTTCCACTGCAAGAATTTGTATTATTGATTATTGGAAACATTCATTTCAAAACCTCAAGGGAGTCAGTGAGCTTTGGATTTTGATTCATATTGACACCATCAGAATCTATGTTTAATTTAGGCAGAAATTCTGCCTGAAGACTTGACACTCACCTGATTTTAATGTAGGCCACAGCTGTTTTGTGTATCGTGCACTGACCAGAGGCTCTGATGCGATGCCACTAGTTGCTGCAGTAGCACCGATTGGATTTATTTTTGCTGCTTTACAGAACAAGTGCCCTGCTAATGCTGCCAACACACTGGTGCCGACCATCTGTCCTCTGAGAAACACGGACGAGGAGGCTACGGTGATGTCACAGTTGAAGAGAGGTGGGCATATGAACACGAATGAAACACAATACTTGATCCATTTATCATGACATTCTGATGGTAGTACATCATCTTAGTACAGATGATCCCTTGATATCTCATCACTCTCTCTTACGTTTGATCCTAAGCTGAAGGTCAGTAGGAACATTTAACCAGGTTTTGTGCTTCACCAAAAAAGGGCACGACCTTCAACCTTACCTTAGTAGTCTTTAAATCGCTGACCACTACAAAGGATCATTAAGCTCTGGGTTTAGCAGGTATTTATTAAAAGGGTCATTCTATATATCAGGTCAGTCCGACCTGATGAACCAATCCTGTGCTGCTCTGAAGAATACAGATTCTCATGACATAATTGCTGGCATATTCAACTACAGTAGCTGCAATAAACAGCTTATGATAGGATGTTATTGCATGCTCTTCCCTTGGTAAATAATGTCTAAATAATGCACATTTAGGTGTTTAACTACTATAGTAAACATACTATTACATTTTGCAACTGTTATAATAATAGTTGATGCTAACCTACAAGCAAATGAAAGAAAATTATTTAGTCTCTTTTTCTTACACTGGAAGGTATTTTGGAGTTTTAAAACAGATCTATTGAGGTAATATTTTTATTACATCCCTAAAGATCTTAAGCACAAAAATATGTGTAGTAAATACTTTGTGTTTGTTTATGGCACCAGTAATAACTGTTCTGGGTGGATGATCCTCTTGTATTATACTACAGGTGTAATTCTTTTGGGTGGTGGTTGCACTGTGCAAACAATACTTTGTAGATACTGTAGTTACATCGTAGTTATGTCTTTCTGAAATCCTTCATATAATGCAAAGTTGACATGTTTATGGCTTTAAATGACCAACAGGAGCAGAAAGATTCAATATACATATACATAATGTTAACTTTAATGATGAAAGTCTCATGATAGCATGCATATTATTTAAATATTCTTTCAAATACTTAACAATAAATATATTATACAATTTTGTTAAGACTTTTTAAAAAGCTAATTTTATTTTAGCAAAAACGAAAGATTTCTATTACTTTTGAATAATAATAATAAATGTTTCTTGAGTATAAAATCAGCATATTAGAATGATTTCTGAAGGATATTGTGATAATACTGATCAAATAAATGCAGCCTTTCAAAAACATTAAAAATGGTATAGACCCCAAACTAGAAAGACATTTTAGTTGGCAGGTCTTCAAATTAAGCTTTTATTTTTATTTTTTTAAGCTGACAATTTGCATTTACAAGACTTTCCCAGTGGAAAGCACCTCTGACATGGGAACCTTGGCTGCCATGGCAACATGCCACAAAATTAAATATTTACTGCAGTGCTCCTGGCCAGCTTGAGTAATAAAATGGATTTCTTCAGCCCCAGTTTAAACAGACCAGGTGCACAATGACATTAAGCCATTTGTTATGCTTGCTGATTAATTAACAATGACAGCAGGGCTACAAAAAGCCATCCAGTTTGCTGGTGATGTAGCTTCCTGACTTTTATAGTTACAAACTTTCCTTAACATGTCACACAAGGTTAAAAACTGTCCACACTTTGGCACATTATTAAGCCAACAAGAAAACTGTAGTCTTTAGCAATGCGAGTCATGTCCGGCACAATAACAGCAGCAGTTTATCATGTGACCAGGAGCTCTTAGTGTGTTTTCCATATCCTACTTAAGCCAACAAATGTGTAACTCATGTGTACTCAAGTCAAAAGTTAAGTGGCTAAATGTGATTACGCCACATGCTAGAGCACATCCGGCTAGTGTGACTACAGCTTAATCTCAGAAATGTCTTCGGCCAAGATAATTCTATTACCATAAAGTGTAGATATCTGTTCATGTCAGGTTAACGCAGTTCATCTTTTTTATTCAATGAACACGGTCAATATGTGTGGGTCAAGAGTAAGAATTACAGATTAAAACAGACTTATTGGGTCAGTGTCATTTGTGTAAAGCAGTGTTATTTTTGTATTAGTTATAGTTATCATAGTATTTACTAATGTTTTAGTTTTTCTTTATTTTTAATTATTTCTATATAGCATTTTTACAAATTTTATTTTAGTTAGTCATTTTAAAACTTTACATTTCAAGTTTATATCTATTCATATTTTATTTTTATTTAAACATTATTTAATTGATTTTATTTTTTATTTACTTCTTTTTAAATAGTTTTAGTTTATTATTGCTTTATTTTTTATTATTACTTTTTTTTCGTGTGTGTTTAATTACAAATCTTTCTTTTAATGTCGTTATAGTTTTTTTATATTCATAGATTTGTCAGAATTTATTTGCAAACAAATGTTCAATAAATCATGTTTTTTTTCTGCATTTAAATTTTCTAATTTATTCATAAATTGGGTTAAAAAGTTAGCTGTAAGTTATTATTTAATGAAAACAACCCAACTGCAGTTTTATTTATATTATTTGATTGATGAATAAATTGGAACTCACAATAAAAACATGATTTATTGAACATTTAAAAAAAATGTATCTGTCAGTCATTTTCCAAAAATAATACACAGTACTCAGCTAACCCACTCTCAGATTCACGCTGTACAATCAACAATCTGTTACGTGCACGTGAATTAACCCCCACCTCTTCTTGCGGATTGGTTGGCCGTAGTTTGTTATTGCTTTGGTGCACATCCTCTGCCCATAGTGTTTCTTTTGATACGGTGTTGTCTTTCGTGACCGAGTTTTTTCCCAATGTATTCAGAGAGCATGACAGCAAGACGATCAACGGGTGATACAGTTTGAGATAAAAATGATATCGAGCTAAAATCCTGAAACGTCTCATAGAGCACATTTAACAGTATTAAATGGTGAAATGCCATTACTTTAAATACCTTTAAAGTCACCTCTTGTTTTGCAGATAAAGGATACTTTTTATTGTTTTTTTTTGTTTAATGTGTCAGTGTTTGCGAGTTTAAAGGGTGAAGAGCTGCAGAATCACAGTGACCCTGCAATGAAATGAATCTGGGTAAATGATCACTGTATTATTCAGAGCCTTTTACTTTCACCTGAATGGCTAATGTACATCATGCCGCGATATGGATCCCTCCTCCAGAATTTCTAGGCATCAGCAAACAAACATGATTTGGATCAAATTGAAATGACACACGCCATTTCCACACCAGAGAAATATCCGCCCACTGCCAAGCAGGACGGAAACGGCAGTGTGAAATCTGCTGCTGCGCATGTGGGTGAAACACATCCAACTCTTTCCCACTGGCATGTCAATAAATTAGGCCACGCAAGTGTGCTTTACCATCAAAGCCATATACCATCATATCCTAATGCCAAATAGGCAAGAGGTCACATACACACCTCGAAGACAAACAACCACCTGTCTACACAGCGATATGTCAATAAACGCACTCTGATATCACTGATGTGTAACCAAAACATATCTGTGAGGTCTGATAGTGACCCAAATAGCGGTTCTGACAGTGCTGTGAAGAATACTTCAATTACATCTAGTTTCCCTTTAGCTGCTGACCTAAATGAAATAAAAAACGAATCGGAAGTGACAGAGGACCACACGCATTGTTGCCACGGCAACCAAGGAATGACAAATCTATGCAAATCAACACACAGATGCTTATTTCCTTAACCTTGTCTGGTCCTAAAACGTAAACTGATGAATCCTTTCCAACTATCCGAAGCAACTTAAAGGGATAGTTCACCCAAAAATGAAAATTATCCTATGTGACTTCCTTCTTTCAGACTAATCCAATCAGTGTTATAATATTTTTTTTTAAATGTAGCTGGGTTTAAATGGGTGATAGCCATTACACTTGGGAAGACGTGTGCACGTATTCATAATAAAACGTCCCTCGCATGGCTCTGGGGGGTGAACAATGTCCTCCTGTAGTGAATCCATGCTAACTCAGGCTTACAGTCCAGCACAGCAGGATCATCATGTAATGATTGGGTAGGGCAAGGCTTGGATTTCTCATAAGCAAAAAAAAGAAAAGAAAAAAGTAATTGAACATTTAGAGGGGTTTCTGATGTTTCTCCACAATTGTTCACTTATTTACACACCTTCAAAAGATGGGGTACAGAGAGCAACAGACATCAGCAGTTCCAGTGGTTTACTACAGAACACACATCTTTATTAACTGCTGAATAATAACAAAAGTTTCATTTATTATTATGCAACAGTGTACAAAATATCATTTTGAAATAACGTTAGGCCTCACTGAAACCTTTCATTTATTTCAAGGTAAAAATAAATAAATAATAAATAAAATAAATACTTACATTAGGTGCCGCTCAGTGAAATTTTAAGAAAATTAAAGTATGCATACGGTCTAAGGAGAGAAAAGGACAAAAACAGTTTTTATGTGTGTTTGCACACTTAAAAAACATTGATGGCTAACGTTATAACAAACGTAAATCACAACAAATAGTTTAATGATAAATAGCTCATGAGTTACAATGATTAAAAGTAAACATGATGAGCAAAGCTGACTTGTGATTTGGTAACGTTGGTCTCCATTTCGTCCCACTAAGTTCACATATTAGCTACTAACGTTAGATAGTTAGCATCGCGGCTATTAAATTAGCGGTTATGGTAAGTTTTTTTTTTTTTAAACAAACATTTAAATTTAAAAACATACAGATAAGCGTGTCAGCATAGTAATTTGTGTACAAATAGTAAATCTGTTGATTTATTTAATTTACTGACCTTTTGCAAGACAGTGCTGCGCTGTTGATGTTTCCTTGAGGAGAGGAACCGTTTTTGAAATCGCTCTTGCGCATGCGTGCGTGCGCGCGACCGGACAACAGTTGCGCGAGGACGCGCCAGTACTACTTACTTCTTTCGTTGTATCTTGTGTGCATGTCATGATTGAATTTTCCTCAGTTTCCTTTTTGTTATACTTGTATTGATTGTTATAATTAGTGTATGTTTCATGAAATCGACATGTTGAGCCATATTTATGTCACATTAATGCAAGGGTGACTCCCGAACCTCTGAACCGGAAACAAAGTGCTTCAAGGATCCCATAATTTCCTGCAAGAACTGCAAAGACTAAAATGGTTCTGCAGGAACCCTATAACGAGAAAAAGAGCTTTGAGGCACTTAAAATACATTTTGAAGTTCCTCGAGTACTCAGAAGGATATTTGATGCACCTTTAGTTTTTACTGTGTAGGATGAGGGCCAAGCGACCAGCGGCAGACAGAGCATAGACTATACAGCACTTTTGTTTAATTTAGACTTCTCAAATCACGACTTTGCCTAAAATAAAATCTATAAACAAATATAACAAATTCAACACCTTTATTAAAGAAAGACAAACTTTCATTCAAATCGTTCTAATCAATAAAATATATTTTAACATGATGTCCAAACTTGCTGCCAAATGGTCACAAGCTGTGTTTTATTATTTACAGTAGTTGGCAATCTGCAATAGTTCTTAATTTGAGCTTGGAGGCCAAGTGTAAGGAAAATAGCTATATCCTTGGTATGGAGCAGACATGTATTTTTTTTTAAAGCCAAATGCAAACTATGGAGCCTTGCACATGAAATGCAAGAAGAAAAAAGTAGAGCACACGATACCTATTCAGTAGGGGAAGGACCTTCGCCTTGTGAACACATGGAGCAATTGTTCTCTGTGTCAAACATTGACGAAAACAAAATTGACATTTTATACTTTATGAAAATACAAATACTAATACTTAAGGCTTTATATATATATATATATATATATATATATATATATATATAAAGACTTAAGTATTTAAAGTGCCAAAGCTATGCTATGTAATGCCTCCATGACTGCCTTTTTTGTTCCTTCTTTGCAGGGTTATTTAAAGCATCCACCAAATACACACTGCTTTTTGCTGCATTGGTGTACTGTAAATTACATTATTCGACACAAGCTCACCACAACATGTCAACTGTGAAGGAATTTGAATAATGGCTGTATAAAAATGGTCAAAGGTATAATGCACTGTGACAGAATTTGCCTTTGATTTTCTCCCAAATTCTACAGTAAAATCTTGCAAAACTTGAAACAGACAGAGTCTAGTGCTCCCTGATGAAGAAGAAATAGAAATGTTCATGTCAACTGTGAAGGAAGTTGAATGGCTGTGTGTCAAGAAATGGTCAATGCTGTAAGTCATCGTGACAGACTTTCCCATTAATTTCCTTTAAAACTCGCCAGTAAAACCCAAAGGAAGTGGATACTGATAGATACACTGTAGTTCTGAAAAATAACTTATTGCAATTTTTATGTTTACTGGAATTAGAATAATGCATGTAAAAAAAAAAGTTGGAGTCTCATAATCATCCGTACCGCAATACCACTAATAGACGTGCAGCTGAATCTAGGTGGCGGCTGGCTTGACCAGGTGTTCACAGATGGCGGCTCACTTGACCGCGGTCTTACATGACCCCTGTTGACACGGAAGACCTAGCTGGGCTCTATTGCGTGATGTTTATTCTCACCTGCACTCTGGTTTTGTATTACATTATCATTGCACAAATCTTGTCAGACCAGTTCAGCATTGGTTTAAAGCGGAGTGCAGATAAACAGATACATTTCCTGCTAAAAGAAGATCACTGTCTTTCAGAACTGTAATCTTGATACTGAGTCACACGTTTATCTATTCAATCTAAGTCCATAGCAACAAAAGAAACACAAACATCACCGAAAACGCACCGCATGTTTATTGCCTGGAGTACAATACAAAAATATTGGTTATATGCTTCATACCGTACATATTAATCAGCTTAAACATACAGAGATTTTCATCCAAAACATGGTAATAAAATAAATGTTTGACCTTTTTTTAATACATTGTTTTCCAACACTTCATGCATTTGAAGTCGCTATTTCCTACATGCTTTCATTCGATTGTGTTAGCATTCTTTGAAAATAATTTCCAGTACTTTCTCCCAAATTAAATATCTCCAATGAGAAATCTCTCTTATGCACACAGTGCTGTAAAATAGCTATATAGCGTACATTATACGGTGATCTTGTAACACAGCTGAACCGTTTAAGAGAATTTTGTACAGTCTAGCATTTGCAGCCTAACAGAACATACAATATTGCTGATGAAACAAGAATAGATCATTAAAAGGGTTTGCAGGGACATAAATAGAGATTAAAAGAATAGTTCACTTAAAAATAGAAATTTGCTCACCAATAGATCCTCTGCAGTGAATGGGTGCCGTCAGAATGAGATAATAAACAGCTGATAAAAACACAGCAATCCAAAAGCAATCGATGTCCTGTGATGCAAAATGTGTGACGGATCACGTCTGGATAAAATACCAGTATATAATCTGTAATAATAATAATAATAATAATAAATTCTGGTGTCAACTCATATATTATCTGTTTTTGCTCATAAACAATGCTTGATTTGTGCATATTTTTCTCCTGATTTAGATGTTTTTAGTTTTGTACTTTATGGACACAAGACTGATATTCCCAAAAGCAATGATTTAAAGTTGTATTTTAAAATGAAGGATTTGTTTATTATAAAAAAAATTTCCCTCCACAAGATACTAATTGGTGGACTGGAGTCATGTGTATTACTTGGAATTGTGATCAGCTGTTTGGACTCTCATTCTGACGGCACCCATTCACTGCAGAGAAACCATTGGTGAGCAAGTCATGTAATGCTAATTTTCTCCAAATCTGTTCTTATGAAGAAATGGATGAATACATTAAAGGCAAATTTCTATTTCTGGGTAACTATTCTTTTAAATACAGACAATAAAGCAGTGCAATGAGTTGATATGCCAAGCTTCATTGTTAGTTTCTGTTAGAAAAAGCAGCATATTTTCTGGTAAGTCTCTTTCTGACCATGCACTATTATTAATGCATTTAACATTCGATAGTGCATCACGTATTACTGTAAATTACAGTTTTAACATAGGAGAGGTATGTAGAGAGGTCTGAATATGCTTTTAAAAGGGCATTTTGCTACAGGATAAAAGCAGTTCAGTGCATGTGCGTACGTGTAATACTAAAGCTGCAAAGCCATGCAATTAGCCTCTAAATAACATGCCTAACACTGCAAACATAAAGCTCAAGGATGTGTTCAAAAAGGAATTTTGACTTTTGCCATCTCTGAAATACAGAGTATTTGTCAGAGAAGCCATTGTTTTGGACCAAAAAAATAAATCAAGGCATTCCTTTCATCAAACCATGACCTTAAAGAAGCAGTCCTGACAGAGTAACTGAACTCAACTTCAAATGGTTTTGGGCCCATAGAAATCCCAGCTGAGACACTGCTTGCAAAAAAGGAGAGAAAAGAAAGTCACAGAGTTCCAACATTCTGTTCAAAAAAGGACATTTTCCCCAAACAGGGCTATTTTTACTCCTCAATCTATGCCTGCAAAACACACTTACAATAACCTATAACAACAATCAGAGACAAACCAATGCCAAAACTCAGTCTTAAAGCTCAAAAATGTGATTCTGCAATCACTACTTCCAAAAACCGTTGAAAGAAAACTGCATGTGCAGAGCACCTTTGCTATGGAGTGATACAGGAATGTCTGTGTTGATTTAGACAGTTTCCTCTTTCCTCAAACATTTCAAACTGAGTTTAGTTTTGGAAACTTTTAGATGATAGACTAGAAAGTTATATCCTATTATTAAACACAGTTTCGTTTTTGAGTGGCCTGAGTAAAACAGCGAACAAAAGATTTTAAATAAGTGGTATGAATAAAAACATGCACAATTCTGTTTAAATATAAGACATACTACAGGATGAAAATTATTAATATAAATAGCTCAACCAAAAATGTTCATTCTGTCATCCCTCATGTCTTCAATGAAGATATTTGTATTATTTTTATTCATACAATGAATCCCAGTAGGGTTCAGAACAATATATATATATATATATATATATATATATATATATATATACACACACCAAAGAATATGAATTTGTTACCCATAAGAAAATGAATCAAGCATATTTTGAACTTTTTTGGGGAGATCTAGCTTTTCTAAGCATTTAGTAAACTAGTTACGAACATAAAAACCATGAGGGATTTGCGATGGATCCTGAGTAGATGTCTTTAAGGGAGTTTTGCTCTTTGTAAAAGCTGGTATCTCCAAATGCCTGTAGAGAAATGAACAGCTTGAATCATGTCGAGCAGGTTGTGAGCGTCTATGCCATCCACCCACACACACTTTCTCTCTCTCACACACACACAAACAAACAGAGCTTTCTGATCTGCTGGGTCCACCGGTGGGTGTTTGGTGGAGCGAGACCAGCTGAGAACCAAGAATATAACGACTTAAAACATTAACAGAACAATGATAAAAAAAATATACGTTTTTGCTATAGCACAGATTGCCTTTTTTTTTTTAAAGCTGCTTTCAACTGTCGATGCTTAAGTGGGTGGAGGTCCGTCATAGCGGAGCATGATGTTGAAGGAGCGGGCGAAGTTGTTAGACAGTGAACAGCTGGTGCCCTCGTCCATCATGGGCAGCAGGAAGGCCAGCAGCAGCAGGGCCAACAACAGGAGCTGGAGAGGAAGAGCCACGCGACACACGCGGTACAGGAAGCTGAGACTGCTGTTCGCCTGCAAAACACACAGCCACAGATGCTGTCACATGTTGAATAGCTCAATTTCAAAACCCTGAGTATCTACAGGAGCGTTCACTCTGGAGGTCACCAAATATCTGTGCTGCTGCACACTAACACTGTAGGTGTTCCCACTCAACTAAAAGTGTCCAACTGTTTAAATCACGCTAGCTTCACTGCAGTCACCGCTAACTGAAATTAAATTACCCTGATCATTGATTATCACTGTCGTTTACGAATCATTTAGAAATGGGGTAAAATTAAATCTATTTTTGGAGAAAACTAAAGTGTTTTTTGACCTTGC
>JAUMHQ010000078.1:4848337-4863428 GCA_032361165.1 Enteromius paludinosus | reverse complement strand
AAAGTAGAAGTACACAAAAAACCTACTCAATTACAGTAACGCGAGTAAATGTAATTCATTACTTTCCACCTCTGATTGTGTGTCTTCATTATGAGCACACTGGCTTGTAGTGCTAAAAGTTTAACTTTGTACTGCACGTTGTTATTCTCCTGGTTATTTATTATCCACCTTTTTCTTAAATGATGATCGGTTTCCGGTTCATTACACGCTATAGGAAAGAAAAACGAGGAGCCACTTTTAGCCTAACAAAACAGCTCTGACTTTGTGTCGCTTAAAATTGCCTGATGACATTTCTTATTATATGAGCCTATTTAAATGTATTATTTCTAAACACAAGGTCTGTAGCACAAATAGTTTTTACGATTTGCTGCACTTTTCTAGTTATGTAGGCCTACTTGTAACAAATAAGTTGGATAAGGATTTATAATTCCCTTTGGTAGCTTTAGTCCTTATTCAACAACTTGTCAGCAACTTACATGAAGCAGTTTATGCAAGTAATGTTAACCACAGACCTTTTTTACTCACAAATCCGAATCCACCATTCTAAAAATACCTGAAACAAGGGATCCCATGGCTTGAAAAAGCTTAGTCTGTTGCGGATTTTAGAACTACAGCATAACAGCTATGTTGGATAGAAATTATTGTGCCAAGTCAAATGCACCAAAATGATGAATAGAGTTTTATGGTGTACTGAATGACTTCACAACTTCTGAAAATCTACTATGAATTGTTCTTCTTCCAGTCTTGCAAGCATCATAATGAGCTATTTATTTAATGATATAATAAGCTCTGACAGGAACAACCCAGATAATGAAAAAGAATCAAACAATGGTAGTCAGTGTCTTTTCCCACTGTTTCTTTCCATTTGTAATTTATTTCCTGTTGAGAGAACATCAGACAGAAGGCAGTTTGCCATGACTGGCACCCTACAGTAATACTGTTGGATTTTTTCTTTGTTAATTTGCATGCTTTTTTGGGGATAACGACATGCAAATAATGTTGGGAAACATGCATAATGTCAATCCACCAGTATTTGGTACAATTACAGATATCCACTTTAATAAAGTCTTATTACTTAATGTTATTTATTAATGCATCGTGCAATGATCAGTACATTTGCTATCCACCTTATTCTTCACCTAAATATGGACACTGCCATTTATAAATGGGTCTTGCTTCCGACCCTTTTTGCTTTCAGCTATTTTAGCATATCTTTTTTCAGCAGCTAATAAACCTGATGTTGCACATTTAAGAATAAACACAATTGATGGGTTATTTGTTAATTTATTGTTTTTATCAGCTGTTTTGACTCTCCTTGTGAGTGCAGTAATGCTAAACAGCTCATCTACTGTACACCTTGAACGGCATGAGGGTGATTAAATGTTTTATCGAATTTTCATTTTCGGGGTGAGACGTTCTTTCATTCCATGCTTTAAAAGTATTTTCCGTTAGTAGTTCATGTTAACCAAGGTAGCTTACTCTTAACAACTGGAATCTCATGGTAATGCGTTATCTGCACACCAAAATAAATTGATACTTTTTAGCACATTTCATAAATAGTCCTTGTGATGGAAACTGACGTCATTTACGTTTCCTAAAAATGACTTTGACACCAGTTGCTCAAAAGTCCATGGAAAGATGGCGCATAAAATTGAAGTTTCTTCTGAGAAAAAGTCTATTTTGTTATCTAATGCAACTTAAATCTTTTCAATCTCATGAAGATTTTTTTTTTTTCGAGGGGGGTGATGATCTCCATCCAGGGGCTTGCCTTAAGGTCTGCCTTCATGCCACTGTCGCAGCAGCAGATGGTAAGGCTCTTTTTTTTCATGCATTTGTCCTCCCACTCACTCAGCTCAGGCTCTACTGCCACTGAAACTCAGCTTATCTAGGATTTCACAGCAATTCTGTGCTGCCACGCCCCAGCTCCGTATCCACTTGATGCCTGCCGCTGAGCTGGAGCATCGCCAGTGTGTCACTAAAGGATCCGTTACGTAAAAGTTTGTCAGGCCTCTCATATTAAAGGGATAAATCTGTCCCCTGCGCAGCCAGGGCTTTTGTGTTGCAGCGTTTGCACATCAAAATGGAGAAATTCAATTGGAAATATAAACAAAGCTATCCTTGGACCTTTTTGTAAAGATGTGACTGATGGCATGGAGGAGGATTTCCAAATGTGCCGTGTCAACCTTATGATATCCAGCCCTAACTGTGTCCAAATGAGCGCTGCCACATCGGTTCTGCGCTAACAGCCAAGTGACAAAGATTGGCAATCTGAGTGACTCTGATTGGAGGTTAGTGCTCATGCAGACAGGCGAGATCTTTTGAAGTGCGGAGCAAAGCACTGTAGGGCTCTTTTGCGTTAAATTTGCTCATCTCCTCCCTAGATGATGGGTGCTGGAATCATTCTCGCCATTCAAACTGCTGGAAACCTCAAATTGTGGACTAATGTTGCATGCATGGCTCTTACAGATTTAGATAATAAAAGGAGAGTGACAAGCGCGTCGTGTCTTTTTCATCGTATTTTGTTCAGCACTGATCAACTGCTACTGCAAGACTCGTGTAAACAATGCCATACGAGATATACGTTTTAGTGGAGATGTGATTAAAGAAAAAACATGTGCCGTACTGAAATTGCAAGTGTTAATCTATAAATCAATGTACTGCCTGGCGTTATGCTATTTATTAAATGGCTACTTAGCATATAAATTAAAAAAGGAACATGATATACTGATTTAAAAATGATTGAGTTTAAATTCTTTTATTTATACGTATACGGCCATATGGTGATGAAAGAGCGATGTAGAAATTCAGTTGCCTGCATGGGAAAACAGTCAGTTATGAAAAAATATCCCAATGCCATTATTTTTCCAGATCAGATTTATGTACACTGACCTCCACTAATATTGCCACTCTACTGATAAATATGAGCAAAGGCTGTGAAAAAATGAATCTGCATTGTTCTTCCTTATTAGTTTTTATTCACATAATTTGCTAAATTCTACCCTATCATTAAAGTACACCAGTGGGGGACAATGTAAAATAAATGCTTTCTCCATCTCCTGATGGCCACATTTATTGGCACCCAATTATTCCAGCTCTGATTTTTCTTGTGTCACGCCTAAATAGTTTGGACAAGAGAACAGAGATAATTTCTTCATACAGAATTTGTCCAGCTCTTTCAGATTCACAGCTCCATGTTGGTGCTTCTTCTCTTTAGTTCACCTCACTCATTTTCTACATGGACTGGGATGATCTTGCTTGCTTTAGATTATTGTCCTGATGGAGGATCCAACCACAGCCTATTAAAAAAAAGGATCAGAGGCAGTCAGGTTTATTATTTATTTTTATCAGTTGATGGATCAATGATGCCACGCTTTTAAACAAGATGTCCAAGACCTCCGGCAGAAAAACAGGCCAACAACAGATCCAGCAGTGTATTTAACCTGGGCATGGGGTATATTTTATCCATCTGTACTAAACCTATTTGGTATGTTTGCTGGGGAAAGGCTCCTTTTTTAGTTTCATCTGACCATAGAAGCCAGTTCCATTTGAAGTTCCAGCCATGTCTGACTGCTGGAGTTTGTTTTCAGATGAGCGAGATGACTTTTTCTCTGAACATGTTTTAATGTTGGAACTGTGTGATATTTTATTTTAGGCTTTCTGACCCCAAGACTCAACTAATCTCTGCAGATCTCCAGCTGTGAGCTTTTGACCACTCAAACTCTCCTCCTCACGGTGATATTAGGATGATGTAGACACATGTCCTCTTTCAGGCAGATTTGTAACATCTTGAGTTGATTGCAACCTCTTAAAGGAGTCATACAAAGCCAATTTTCCCCTAACTAATATGATTCTTTAGGGTCTTAATGGAAAGTTTGTAAGAAAGTTTGCTTTAATTTAAAATTTCTCAATTATAGTTTAAAAATTCTAATTTTACCCTGTCAAAAACAGCTCTTTAGAAATCACTGTTCTGTGTACTTCCCCTTTAAATCTTCACGACCTCCACTGACTCCACCCCTCTTTTCTGAGGATCTTTTTTTAGCGGTATTCATAGTGAAACTTGCTAATTAGCACATTATTAGGAAGGCTATTAGCAAAGATTCATTAAAAGACATTATACTCACTGCTTCTGTAGGTGAGGCTGGATCATGAATGATTTGCGCGAACATAAATGCATTTCGGTCGATCAAGGGCGCATTTCCCTTCAGAACCAACGTTAATCTTCAGTCACTCAGATTTCGGGAGTAAATCACTACTGCTATGTTCATTAATACATTCAACAACAAAACACCTCAATCTCTTGGGAGTCTTGTTTGTCTCTGCGTCTCGGTCTGATGAAGGCTCACTCAGGGCGGGTCTGAGGTAGACACTCTGCTGTCAATCAACTATTGTGGGAGTGGCCTCTGTCGGTGTGACGCCATTGAGAATGGCTTGATTTCAGAAGGGGCAACTTATTTTTATTAAATGAGAAGAAGACTACTGGGGGATCTTTATCATTGTAGGGTGGTGTGTACACACACTCCCAACACACATTTTAATCCAAACAGCTTGTAAAAGTGCATGTGGCACCGGATGACCCCTTTAATTATTGGCCTGGTGATGGAAATGGGGATTTTTAATGCTTTAGCTCTTGTCTTACAGCCAGAGTCTTCTGTATTTTGTGAAGCTCAACAATCTTGTTCTGCACAGCAGAACTATATTCTCTGGTTTTAGTCCTTGTAATTAACAATTCAGGGAATTTGGTTTTTGTGTTGCTCATATTTGTAATCCTGTGAAACAAGAAGTAATGGCTAGACCAATACATGCTTTAAAAAAAGTATTGGTGAGCTTAAAAATATATAAATATCAATGGGAATGTACTTCAGACATTTTATTTATTGGAATTTCTAGGGGTGCCTATAACTGTGGCCAACATTTATTTAATCACAAGATTTTCTCCCCGCTTTTAATTTATTCTACTTCAATGAAAGGTTCGTTTTTTAATAATAAATATCAAAACGATTAACAGCGCAATGGTACTAATGGTGCCAATATTAGTGAAGGGCACTGTATTCCAAAGCCATGTAAGCTATTATAATATACATTTGGCTGTTTTCACAGATTTGAAATAAAGTAGATATAAAGAAATTACATGGAAAATTGATTTGAGTTGAAATTGTTTTATTATGTAAGAAAAAAGGCCAAAGGGTGATAATAGATATGAATTCTGCTATATAGACAATCAGTCGCCTTGGTTAACAGTCAATTATGTAAAAATATTTGGTCACCTTTGGCTAATCAATTCCAGAGTGCTGTGAAAAATTATTGCAATATTCATTTTGCCATGATTTCTCATTCTTGAAATACAGTAAATAAATAAGTGACATGAAATATTGATTTGAGTTGAAATTATTGTGTTATGTGGGGGAAAAGACCATAAGATATGAGAGATATGAAACTAGCTCTGTAGAAAATCAGTTGACTGGGACAACAGTCAGTTCTAAAAAAAATGTGAACGTCACGATTCTCATAACATAAAAGGTCCTAGCCTCAAAGATTATTTTAATTACAAATCAGACATTGGAGCGATAATATTTATTAAATATGTGGGAAATGACTGCAAGCTCAGCCAAATCCAACGAACATGAAAGATAAACCAGTTATAAAAATACTATGTTAACTATCAATTCATGATTATTTCCAACTCAAGCTTAGCAAACGGATGGTAGATTGCAGCCCAATATATTGAGATTATATATTTATTATTTATAAAAAGTGTAATTAAACCATTAGTTATAAGCAACCTTGGATTTGATTATTCATGCTCATTTATATGAATAAACGTAATGTAGATACTTATATATAGTGTGTTCAAACGACTTAAAAGTGTGAAATTCACAGTAGTAATAAAAAAAATCATAAGCAATAAACCTTTTGAACTCTGGAAAGTGTTTTAATAAATCCGCTGCTACAATTCAGAGCCAAGGACACATTTTGTAGGCTTGGAGAACTTTTTATGGGCAGAAAGTTTTTATGTGTGCCTTTAACACAGACACTAAGGGCTTGTAAAAGATAAACAAATGGTTTTTTTTGGTGAAGAAATGTGACACACGGTAGAAACGACTTCTGTGTGATGTTCCTCTTGAAACGCTGTATACATTAAGAAATGAAAGAGAAACATGCAATTTTGCAGAGAGCTTTATATATATAAAAGAAAACAGTTTCCAAGGTGATAAACATCGTTCAGTATTGAAGGTTAGATATAGACTAACAATCTTTGACAGGATTTGTTTGTAACGATTCACTGAAGAAAAGCCCACATGACATATTTGTACCTGAGCTTGTTGTTTTATGCCACATGAGTGATTATTGATTCTGTACTCCAGAAACATAAAAGTAAAACCTCTGTTGTCATCAACATTTATCCATACGGCATGAAACATGTGCAAGCTGAAGTGAAAATGATGCCTGCATGTTGTTACCATTACCAATACAAGGGACTATAAAAAATACACATAATTCTTTTCATGTTTTCATCACATGTAAAAATCATTTGTTCATTTATTTAAGCATATTGAACGTTTTTTTTTTTTTCTGTGCGACCTTCATTTCCCTTTGCGGGCTTGCAAACAAATTGTCGCATTTGAAATGTGAAAATAGGTCACAAAAAATAAGATTAAATTGTTAATTTATCATTAAATTGAATGTTTGCCTCGGTTCCTGAAAAATTGAAATGGTTCTTAGATTTGCTGGATGCTGTGAACCTAAATTATAACTTATCTTTAATGAGGCACTTCTGAATTGTTAATAATAATATTCAGGCTGCATATTCATGTGTCAGCGGGAGGTAAATTCACAAGTCAGATCTGCTGTTTTTCCTCCAACTTCTCCATTCCGTTGGGGAAATAGCGAGGTCAAAGAAACGCAGGCTGAATGCTGGGTTGTCCTCACTCGTCACTGAATCTGGGGCTGTTGATCAGGGCCAATAGTTATGCAACAACAAAGATTACTTTTAAGAGAGGCTGAAACTGAAGAGACTTTTCTGGACTTCATCTGAAACTCACATCAACTTAAAGATTTAGTTAGTAAAGTGCAAGTGTTTTTTATTTGTTCTTTTTTTAAGAAAAAGGATGTATAGGACATTTAAAGTGTTACGAATGTCATTAAAGTTTTATTTATATTTAATATACATATTAATTACAATAAAGCCTTATATTCCCTTTTAAAAAATGTAGAATGTTAAGTATTAGTATTTTAGTATTAAATCACTTGCTCAGCAGTGAACAGCTGATAAAAACACAATAATCCACACCATTCCACAATGTTTGCAAAAAGTTGCATGTTTGTAATAAATTCAGCATTTACCCCCAGTTTCACAGACAAGGCTTAAGCTAGGCCCAGACTTAATTGCATGTTTGAGCTGTCTCAGATGAAAATATCTTGCTCGGACATATCTTAAAACATGCCAGTGTCATTGTTCTGTGTTAAGATGCACACCCGTAACATCTTTGTAAAAGTTGCTTAAATATCTTAATTTAACTAATGCCTAGTCCTGGCGTTTGTGAAACCGGGCCTCAAACTTTTAATTTTTAATTTTGCATTAAGGCAAGATTACATTTTTCGCTGAAGAAAGCAAGGAATTGTATTTTAACCAGAAGCAGTAATATGAAGTTAAAAATGTCTTAATGTAACTTAAACCTGCAACTTTCACTTCACAAGAAATGAACTGACCCCATTCACTATAGTGGATCCGTTGGTTGCAAGGGATGCAATACTAAATTTCTCCAAATCCGTTCCGATGAAGAAACAATATCATCTATATCTTGGATGACCTGAGGGTGAGTACATTTACAAGTTAAGCCGAGTTCAGACTGCACGATTTTCAAAGCAGTCACGTCACAGATTTTTTCACACTGCGTGACTATCTGGGGTAGCATTCAGTCGCTGCTGTGTTCACACTGCATGATAGATCGGTGACAGGGGTTTTCACAACTTTGTCTCACTGCCAAACACATGCGAGAAGTGACATGGAAACAACGCGAGATCACGTGTGCAAGACCGGAGTTCTCACGTGAGACTGGGATTACTATTAAAAATGATATCAAGCAAAATAAGCTTGTCATACAAATTGCATGTGCGCTCATTTGCAACGAAAAGAAGATTATGGACGAGGATAATTACCTTCTACCTCTATAACCCCTCCCCAAACTTCCCGCTGCCCTGAATGTCGCTCTCTCATTGGCTGTAGGTAATCGCTGATGTTATTCAGTCAGAACACATTTCACACGATACACATGATTTTGAGTCGCCGACAGGTCCAGATATTTAGCACGCCAAATATCTCACGGATCTCGGGGATTCTCTCAGATCGCGTCTTTGATAGTTCACACTGTGTGATTGTCACTCGCGTGCACGAGCACTGATCTGCCTGTGATTTCGGGCGTTTGTCGCAATTTCTCAAAACCTGTCTGAGAGTCAAAATCGGGGCTAAAATCATGCAGTCTGAACTCGGCTTTACAAGTTACTTTAAAGGGTTAGTTCACCCCAAAATGAAAATTCTGCTATTAATTGCTCACCCTCATGTCGTTCCAAACACGCAAGACCTTCATTCATGTTCAGAATGCAAATTAAGATATTTTTGATGAAATCAGAGCGCTATCTGACCCTTCATAGGCAACAATGCAACTAAAATGTTCCCAGGTCCAGGGGCCTGTTCCATAAAACAAGTTTACCAAATAAGCCAGGCTTATGGCAGATAGTCTGACTTATTTTAACACAAATTAACTGGCAATAAATCAGACTAACTGAAATAAGCCTGGCTTATACTCTAATCTTGGTTTATGGAACAGGCCCCAGGAACATAATGTTCGTAAATACGTCAGTGGCTCAACTTCAATTTTGCGACGCTATGAGAAAAAACAGTTTACTCATCCATTCTTCTCCCCTGAGTTTCGTTATTTTTGTTTTCTTTGCACAAAAAAAAATTTTCATAGTGTCACAAAACAAAAATTGAGTCACTGATGTCACATGAACTCGTATTTACTACCTTTCTGGACCTGGGGCCTGTTCCATAAAACAAGATTAGAGTATAAGCCAGGCTTATTTCGGTTAGTCAGGCTTATTGTCAGTAGATTTGATACAAAATAAGTCAGGCTAACTCAAATAAGCCTGGCTTATTAGGTAAACTTGTTTTATGGAACAGGCCCCTGGATCATTTCAGTTGTGTTGGTGTCTATAGAGGGTCAGATAGTGTCAAAAGAATTCTTAATTTGTGTTCTGAAGATGAACAAAGGTCTTGCGGGTTTGGAGGGTGAGAAATAAATGACATAATTTTCAATTTGGTGTGAAATAACCCTTCAACAAATGAACCATTATTGTAAAGTCTTGTTTAATTCATGTTGCACAATAAGAAGCAACACAACGTAAACTAAGAAGCTTAAATATACATTGAAAATCCGTCAATTGTGTATGTGCAGTAGGATAAGTGAGAGCGGAAGTATCTGGATAATTTGACATGTGTCTGATGTGTACTTCATGTCTGACAGCACGAGTTACACAAAGACTGCTCTCTTTTCACCCAATCAATGAAGACCTTGTGAAGAGCCCATAAAGCCTTTTCTTAATGTGGAGCGACAGCTTAAGTCTTGAAGCAATCTAATCCTCTATGACGGCCTCTGATTGGTACGTTCACTATAGCAGCTGACTAGTTCTGACTGGGAACTACGGTTGATAGATTTAAATTACACTGGGTTTGACGTGGCAACAGCAGCGCTAATAAAAATGCTGCTAGGAAAGTGTCCTCGTTAAATTCTAATAAATTCGCACTAAGAGAGAGAGCTTCAGGTTCCAGTTCTTCACTTCACCCATGTGCCTTAACAACACATAAGCACAAAAGGAAAAGCCCTCAGGCACAGATGCGTCCCTGCTCTCGCAGAGTAAATAGCGTTTGGCCCGCTGATAGAGATTATAATACTAAACATGAAATTGTCTTACATAACACATTGTAGTTTCACTACAGATGATTTAGTGTCCATCCAGAGAGGAGCAGCTCTTGCGTAAGCGGCTCTGACCTCATGAGATTTACCCATCAGCCTTCATTGCCGAAGCAAAGGTATCCCCTGGGATTAGTGCTGGTGCTCTAACCCCGCAGCGAGACACTTCCACTGCACACGCATTAAAACCCTGGCAACACACACCAGCCGCTGAAATCAGTTACATGATATTAGCACAGGGGCGGAGGCGGGAACTTGTACTTCCTGTGACGCCAAAGAAGTTAATTGTTCCTTGCGAGCAAAAGCTAAGTGCAGATGGCCTGGTCAGGGAAGTGTGTCTGTGAGTCCATCAACACTTCTTGCATTTGGTTTAATTTTTACATTTTGAATTCTGAATCAAGTTATATACGTGGCAGTGAATTAAAAAAAAAAATAAAAAAAAAATGTTTTATGTCGTTGTGAGTGACAAAAAAACCCCAAAAACGTATTTTTTTTTTTTAAACAAAAGCACTTTAATTTTTTTTTTTTACAATATAAATATGATGCAAATTAGCATACATTCGTATGCTTAAAATGAGTATATGCAAGTAGTTCTCAACCTTTTTGGAGGACAACAGATTTTTATATACAATATTTATTTTATTTCTTTCTATTTCTTGCTATAATTATGACAAAGACGCTTGTTTTTAAGTTTTTTTTGCAAACAGAAACTACTTATTGGGGGGAGAATAATGAATAATTCATCTGAATTATTTTAAGTTTCTTAAGAAGTTTGCTGAGGCCCTCTAATGGGCAAAACAACCGATCATATGCTTGTTTGTTAACTTAAAGTTGCTTACACACATACATTTTAAGGAAATAAGCAGACAAAAAAATTCATGTTAAATATGACCAAAACTCAAATAAAGGAGTAAACAATTATGAATTAAAAGGGGAAATTAATTTGTAAAATAAAGCAAATTAAAATTATTGTTTTTTTTGTTTTGTTTAAAAAAAAAAAATTTACTTTTACTGCAGATATTTCTTAAGTAAAAAATATGATTGAAAATAAAAAAAACTTGCATTCTTTGTAAACCATTAAAATATGGACAGCTATGTTAGTTGTGCAATAGATTTAATGTACTATTAGATTTCTGAAGAACAGTAAAAGCCCTGAAAATGTTGCTGACAAACTTAAATTACAAATATAGTATATGAAATGTAATATCTATTTAAATAAATGACAAAGTAAAAAATAAAATTAAATAACTAAACTAAAATAAAATAATTCTGAACTAAAGAGGGGGATACTTTTAAGCAAAGTAAAATTAATTAAAAAAAATGTCTTTCTTGTTCTACAAGTCATTTTGAAATTAAATGAGATATTTATACCTTAAAAATATGGCAAAAGTACTGTGCGATCTTGCACGTGTGGTATTGGAAATGGCTTGTACTGTACCATATACAGTATTTTGTGAGAAACTCAAGCACAGTTTATTTTGGAGTAAAAAATATTATTGAAAACAACAAAAAAGTTGCTTAATTTACAACTTTGTTTGGACAGCTATGTAAGCTGTGCAAGATATATAATACACAATGGAATCTACGTATTGCCATTTTGGACTGCTGAAGAGCAGCAAGTAGCCCTGAAGAAAATTCAAAGCACAAGCGAAGTCTGTGTGAAGCCTTCACTCTGGAGTCATTGTAACAGGCCAGGGAGCTTTCGATGCTCTTCAATGAGGATGCACCTGAGTCCCGTTTGGCACGGTCTGCCTGCTCCACCTCCTCTGGCTCAGAAGCTTCCGATTTCTCTGCACTTTTAAGCGCACGTCAAACACCTCCTCTATGGCTTTCTTGAAACAGTGGAAATTGTAGTCGATAAGTCCTGCGTGCGCAAAGACGAGTGTAATTAGCCTGCGGCAGGAAAGTCGTTCGACCCATTCCCAAATTGGATCACTGCATAAATGCACTTTGAGTTACGATTATGACACACATAACAAGATATGTCATTTAGCTTTGATCAAGAGCAAGAACATAAAACATTTACTAACACCTACATACAGATATACTTTGAAAGCTTGACGCAAAACATACAGTACCGCTCGACAGGTGCCAACCGAGAGGCTTCATCAAACACAAATGATTAAATATTCAGTATGAACAGAAAAAAGAACCAGCTTCCCTAGCGATTTACCTTTTTTATAATTGTGTTAAAGTACTGATCACTTCAGTTAAATATACTGTGAAAAATGTGTTACTTTACGATGAAGAACATTAATGCCATCCAAGAAGCCAGTGCAAATCTACGTCTTGTTTTTCCCGCTGACTAACATGATTGCTCATCATGATACTTTCTCTAACCCCCTTAGTAATTCCTAGCATGAATATTTCAATTTTCATTAGCCTCCCAAGGATTCCACTAATTATCCCATTCTCTCATGTGAGTGCCGCTTTACACCAGCAGGTTCCTTTCTGATCGATTTAAGACAAATGTAGTGTGGCAGTAATTTCTAAAAACAGCTTGTAGGCAAAAGCTGATCTTTAGGTCTTTATTGCGGTCCTTACTGAATCCATATGTATGAAGATTACTAGAGGGAATTGTTAATAGTTAAAAAGCATTTTGCAGCATGCCGTTTTATCTTTTATCTTTCGAAACTGTCACCAGTGCAATTTGCATCAGAATATTGGCAGTAAAATTACAGTTAAACCTATAGTTTATATTTTATTTTTTTTTGTCAATTTCTGTATCGACACAAACAAGCCAAGTGTTGGCTACAAAAAGCAATTGCCAAGGAAAAAACGATTTACTCCATTAAATACGTGGGCTTTTACACTACTGTTTCAATTTTTGGGGTTGATAAGCCTCCTTAGGTATTTTCAGCCGCTATTGCTCACCAAAGCTGCATTTATTCGAACAAAAATACAGATGACAAAGTATCATCACTGTATGCTGATCTGCTTCTCAAGAAAAATAGCTTATTTATTATTTAGTGTTGAAAACACCAACATTGATACCGATTTGTCCGAACACTTTGATGAATACAAAGTTCAATACAAAGTCAACATAAAAGCATTTATTTGAAATAGTATTATTTCTTTAACAATGTCTTAACTGCCAGTTTTGCTCAAATGTATGCATCCTTAGTGAAAAGTATTTATAATAATAATAATAATGATAAAAAAAACTACTTTCCAACTCCAAACTTTTGAACAGTAGTATATAAAATATTAAAGAAACCAATTTTAAAACTAGATAATGGAAACCATCATACATACAGATTATACTCTATAGCCCTTGAGACTACTTCTGCATGTGAAAACTAGCCCCGTAAAAGGCAGATATAAACAATAAAACACCAAACACGTTGCATGATGTGCAAAAAGCTCACCTTTCCTCTCAAAACTCTCTTCCCTGAGGAAACACACCAGGGCAAGAAATTTGGTGACCTCTTTAAGGTACATGACCGTAGTGTTGTTCAAGTGGATTATGGCCATGGATTCTTTATCATACGGAGTTCCTGTCTCATCTCCAGTCAACCTATATGAAAAATGACAACAATAAAAACAAAGCACGACCATCTCTCATCATGCCTTCCCTGCACTCTGCAGTTCCAGAGACAACTCGTGCTATTTTTTTTTTTTGCACTTGTCCTTCAATTTGTATGATGAATGCACATAATGAACATGTCCCTGATGGGCGGCTTCCTCTGAGGACACAGAGCAGCGTGAATTACTGCTCCATCAGGAAGACACTTTCCCAATTCAGCTTAAGAACAGACTGCTGAAAAACTGTGGCGCGTGGAACAGATGTTGATTTATATCATAATTATCAAAATGAACAGATGCCCTGTCATAATCCTCCGCTTTTATAACCAAACAAATTCATGCTATTATGCATGGATGTTACAAATATATAAATATTTTCCCACAAAAAAGAAAGTACGGAAAAGATGATGAACAAATTGAGGCGACATAATAAAGCATGTAATTTTGAGCTTCCTGAAATGGAGAACACGAATCAATGTCAATATGATGAATAGGGAACAAATAAGCGACTTATTAAATTCAATGAGTTACAAACAAGGCTTGCGGAAATGTATTCCACAGCAGCTCGCCAAATCTAAATAAAAGCCATATACTGCAAATTAATGCACAAGCTGTCAAGACGAAATGTTCTAAACTGACATGACCATCTTGTAGCTTACAGGAAAACATGGTTTCCCCCACAAATGAACATTTTTATCATTGTTTACCCCCAGGCCATTTAAGATGTGTATGACTTTCTTTCTTCAGCTAAAGAGCAATTGGGGATTTGAGGAAAGCATTCCAGGATTTTTCTTCATCTAATACTAGTGAACAGGGTTCACTGCAAACCATTTTTGAACAATTCAAAATTTAGACAGTGTAATCTACAAGAAAAATAAGAGTCTTCTCTAGTAAAACATTCAGTCATTGCCATAAAATGAATACTTTTTAACTATAAATGCTCACCTTGGTCCAGCTCAGTTTAAAGGTTTGTTCCACCCCAAAATGAAAATTTTGTCATTAACCCCTATCTCATTCTAAACCTGTAAAAGCACAATTTAAGACTTTCCCATTGATTGCCAAGTAATGACCACTGTCAAGGTCCAGAATGAAAGTATGAAATACATAATCAGAATACTCCATCTGCCATCAGTGGATCAATCTGAATGTTTTAAAGCGACGAGAATACTTTTTGTATGCAAAGAAAATAAAAATAACAACTTTAATCAACAATCCATCAGTATTTATCTCAATTCGGCAGATGGACTGGCTGATGTCTTTCATACTTTTCCGGGCCTTGTCAGTGTTCGTTACTTGGCAGTCAATGGGACAGTCATAAGCCTCATGGTTTTTATCCAATATATCTTAATTTGTGTTCAGAAAAGCTTGAAGCGACATGTCATTTTTTAATTTTAGGGTGGGGTAACCCTTTAAGAGGGATCCTGCGAAGACTACATGTCAAGCACCCTTCACACTGTAAAAAAATCTAAAACAATTATGTTGGACAATTTTGAAGATGGAGGAAAAAAAAAAGAGATAAGAGTTGCAGACCACTTCTGATGGTCCAAAATCCATATTCAGGCAGCATCAAAGTAATTCACACAGCCCCAGCTGACAAA
>JAUMHQ010000078.1:4809921-4829676 GCA_032361165.1 Enteromius paludinosus | reverse complement strand
GTAAATTATTGGTGGGGACATTTCAATGGTCGGAGGATATTGGTGGGGACACATCCCCACCGTCCACCCTAAATCTATGCCCCTGATATGTACTGTATATATAAATACACACACATGCATGTTTATGTATGTTTTCAAATATGTTAAGTTCATAGATTTAATATATATATTACTATATATAATTAATAAATAGTTATATTAATATAAATAAATAAATATTTTCGAAATATATGCTGTGCAGTATGTGTCTATATTTAATTTATTCTATGCTCACCTGTGTTTCCTGCATTTCTGTCAGCAAGATCATATAATCACTCCTGAAACCACAGAACATTTTTACATTAATATCGGTTTACCATGAAAGACCACACAGCACATTTACACTGACGTCACATTCAACTCGCGCTCTGTCTAAGTGACGTCACCGATTGACAGTAAACAGCGCATATTTTAGACTAAATAAGTTAGACACCTTCGAGTAAACCACTGAAAACTGACAGCAAACCCTTTACAAAGCTATCAAAATCTCTCATATACACACAAAGACGCGACTAAAAGGCCAAACTTTCATAAACAAGAGCTTCAGAGCTGGATGTTTTTCTGAAAACAGTTGAGATTCTAACGGACTTTTTCGAAGACTGTAACACATTTCTGCGAAGTAAATATTCGACAGAAACATGCTAGTTACTTGTAAGAAAGTGTCTGGAACACTTGTATGTGATGTGAGTGATTTTGGTGACTAAACTCACCTGAAAGCAGTGAAAAAAGCAGTGAGAGACGGAGATCAGTTTGCAGCTACTGTGTCGTGGCCCGTTTCCATGGCAACTCCCTCCACTGCAGTGATTGAACGCCTGTATTCAGCGCGCACGCCCATTTAATCACGTCACAGTCACGCAGCATTCACTTTAACAAACCTCTTAAAAAAAAAACAAAAAACAAACCTCTTAAAATCACATCAAATCTTTATTAAATCGCGAATTTGAATCTCATTTTGTAGTTCTATGACCAGTTCATGTGCAAAATGTATGATAGATTAAATAAGTCATGGTTACATGGTTGCAGTAAAACAATGGTTAATTTTTTACTATGGATTTACTAAAAAAAAACCATGGTTCATTCTATAATTACTATGATTTTACTACAGAAACCAATGATAAACCATGTCATCTGTAGTAAAACCATGTTTTTAATACAAAAAACATAGTTTAACCATGGTTTACTGTGTAGGTACTATGGTTTTACAATGGTTACTCTAATAAAACCATGGTTTATTTTATGATTACTATGGTCTTACAACAGAAACCATTGATAAACCATGGCCGCCATCTTGAAAAAAAGCTCGAATATGTTTAGCGATCTTCCTCGCCTCGTCCAGTGAAGTGATCGTTGGTGGCGGATTACACCAGCTGGCATGACGAGACACGGGCAGAGGTGGTTTCGGGACCGTGGGGTTTTTACGTGGCGGTCCAGGCCACGGAAACGAAACCGGGACAGCATTTGCTCGGCAAAGCGGGGCAGACCTCGCCGGACGGCAAGACGTGATCCGGGTAGATATTTCTTCGGCTTCCTGGATCCTGGACTCGGCGCAAGGGGGCGTAAACACGGGCCGTAGTCCTCTGTCTGGTGAGTCGTTCTGTAATCATTAATGCGAAGCGAGTGTGCGCTCTTCAGCAGGATGACTTGGAAACAGAGATTCTCGAAATGACATTTATTTAAACAAGACACAGCAAACTGAACAAACAAACACACATCAACGACTCACAAAGATACAGAACATGGGGCATGGATTTATACAAAGACTAATCAAACACACCTGGACAAAACCCGTCTGGAAGGGAGTGAAACACTGATGAGAGGGCGGGGTTACAAACGAGGAGCAGGCAGGAGGAAGCTGACAGGTAAATAAGAGCACATGGCTCAAGAAAACACAACAAAGATCAAGGGCATGTAAGACAGGGCGAAAGACACATGCAGTTCATAAATAGCTGGAGTGCCATCCAGAGTAGATTGGCACATCCAGCTAATGGTGACAGCTACAGTACGATCAATTTAGGATTACAATGCTTTTGATAAAATGCATCCCTGGACAACAGTTGTCTGCCATGTTACACAGTACAAGAGTAGCTCCACCACTATGTGAACATGGCTTACATTGGGCCTGCCGACCAGTCTTTCACACTGTGATTGTTTTGTCTCTTGTATAACTGAATTGATTGCTTTTTCTCATATAAGTTAAACTCAAATCAATATTTAATTTAAATGTATTTACTTGGTGAGCAGCTACATAATAAGTGTGGAAACAACAGTAAGGCCACTCATTACCGCAAAACAATACCCTTTACAATGGTCTAAAACTGACAGGGTTGATTGATTTTGGTATAATGACCATGTATATTTCAGCACATGTAGCCTATATGACTTACAATTTCCCGTAGTTACAATACCCTACAACCTGTTCCTCAGTGCACATTTTGCCCAAAATCAAGACTATTTGATACAATGAAATACCAAAGAAAAAAGACCAATAGATGGTTTGCTGCCATTCGCTTGGTACCATATGAACTCATTATGTAATGTAACATCCCTGATGTGACTTCTGGCATTTGCAGTTCAAGCTTCTGCAAGGGAAAATCAAATCAATCTCCCATTGACTCTGTCAGCATGTGATGGAAAGCTAATTAAAGGCCCTGAGGGAAGGCTGGTCATTTTATGAAGCATGTAGTGTGATCACCGAGATGATCCAATTGTGCTGTGCCTGAAAGGTTCGTACAAGGTGAATCAGGATAACGAAATCACGTGCATATGCTGATTGGTGGATCACGGCTTGCCTCGTTCCCCCCATTGTTTTAATATGAAAATAGTTTTTTTTATCAATTGCTATTGGATTTATAGGGTAAATGCACAATGTTGTGCAAATATGCTCTTAATGTGAGATTTGTGCCACATTAAAGTATAAAAAGGAACATGCTAAACAAATCACTGCAGTATTGATGGATTGAGTTTTGGAGGGGGGGCCTGATGCAATCGAGTGCAAGGTCTTTCATTTGACATTGAGTGCTCGCAAACGTAAACAACATGGAAAGCTTCAGCACAAACTCAAAGAGGACCACAAAGGAAAATGGTGAAATGGGATTGATAAATTCCACATGTATTGTTTTGTTCTAGGTCCAGGTGCACTTGCTTTTGAAAACTCCATCTAACAGACAACGCAGTTTGCTATGAAACTGAGCTCGAATTGACTAGAATTACACAAAACATGAATGGTTAAATAGGATGGATATGCATGCTTGCAAAAGTTTGAAACCCATTTCTTGTTTGAGTCGACATGATAGTAATTGGGTTGCGTAAAAAACGGCTTGCTGGAGAGCAATATCATAAAATTTAGTGTGGCAGAATATTGTATTGACTGCATGAGGAACATTTGGTTGGTTGGTTGGCATAGCGGGCAACTTTTTATGTGTGTGGGGGTGCTGTTTTCAGCAATTGCTTGATAAGATCTGCCATGGGGCATTGTCCCGTCAGTTTCTGATCAATTTCTACATCCTGTGAACTCGCTGCATGCAACAACTGTGGGGAACATTCACTGTAGCCCAACATTATGCAGAGAGACTGGCTGCGCTTTAATGTGCAAACTCCATGGCTGTAAAATGAAGGAATGATTTTCCTCATTGGGGAAAACATGCTTGTTTACATTCTAAGGAAACTAGACAGCAAATCCCACTGAAATGTAAGTTGATTTTAGTTTGATTTTGTGGATAAAGCTTTCATTGGCATTTTTGTTTGTGCTTATAAACTACAATTTGGTTCAAAATTACTAGTTGTGCATGACTTTCTAATACTTGGAGTTTATTTTTTGTTTGTCGAATGCATGCAAAAAGCCTTATACATGATAGCGAATGCATGAATGCAGATAAATAATGATTGAACTGCAGAATCTGTTTTGTGGTTCCATGTGCAAGACTTTTTAGACCTGGAATTTCATGGCAAACACCTCTCTGAAAACCTTTTTTTTTTGTCTTAAACGAAGCACGGACATGTGGCGGTGAAGATGGGGGACTGGAACTTGTTGGGGAGCATTTTAGAGGAGGTTCATATTCACTCCACCATTGTTGGTAAAATCTGGCTGACCATCCTGTTCATATTCCGGATGCTGGTTCTCGGCGTGGCGGCAGAGGACGTTTGGGTTGACGAGCAAAGTGAGTTCATCTGCAACACGGACCAGCCGGGATGCAAGAACGTTTGCTACGACCAAGCGTTCCCGATATCGCTCATACGCTTTTGGGTACTGCAGATCATTTTCGTTTCCTCGCCTTCGCTGGTTTACATGGGACATGCTCTGTACAGGCTGAGGGCTTTGGAGAAAGAACGGCACAGGAGGAAAATCCAGCTAAAGGCCGAGCTGGAAGAGACAGAAGGCCTCTTGGAGGAGCACAAGAAGTTGGAGAAGGAAATGAGGAAGCTAGACGAGCAGAAGAAAATTAGGAAGGCTCCTCTTAGGGGTTCCTTGCTGCGCACATATATAATTCATATCCTTACCAGATCAGTGGTGGAAGTGGCGTTCATTGTAGGGCAGTATATCTTATTTGGGATTGGACTGGATCCTTTGTACAAATGCGAGAGGGTGCCTTGCCCAAACAGCGTGGACTGTTACGTCTCTAGGCCGACGGAGAAGACCATCTTCATGGTTTTCATGATTGTCATCGGAGGGGTTTCGTTGTTCCTGAACCTCTTGGAAATATCCCACCTGGGAGTTAAAAAAATTAAACAGACTCTAAGCGGCCTCCAGTTTGTCGAGGACGACAGTCTTTGCAAAACCAAGCACTCGACCATTCAGCAGCTGTGTGTGATGACGACGAATATGTCGCCCCACAAAAACCAACAGCTGAAAACTTTTATTCCGCAGGGGCAAATGGACCCTCCGCTGTTCCTAACCAGTGCTTACATCGGCTCGAGCAATGATATGCTGCGGCACAACAGTTTCGCCGCGGCCACCCTCCCAGTGTCCTGCATTACCCAGCAGCCCCGGCAAATGCGCCAGCCTAGCCAGGGAATGATTCACGAACTGCACTCCCAAGGGTCTATGGAGTTACTAGAGGAGCGGGAAAACCAGCATCTAGAGAGCAGTAATGGCTCGGAGAGGGATGTTAGGCCTTTGCACTTGGGTCAGCTTGGTCCTGAGGGTCATACGGAAATACCAGCCTGCCTTCGCAATGCTCTGCACAGGCCCAGCCGCGTGCAAGACCTAGGCGACGACACTGTGGAGTCCTCCGAGAGCGACTTCTGTCCGCCCAACAGAAAAGCCAGTTTCATGGTCCGTATGCCCTCAGACAGCATTTCTGGCAGTCCCTCATGTCCGTCCACAAGGAGTTCAGAGTCCGAACTAGGCTCCCTCAATGACCTGCCCATGAACCCACCACCAGGAGGAGGACGACGGATGTCAATGGCAAGTAGATGCAAATGACACCCAGCTATTGAGCTGGTCGTATAAAAGCTTACTTATCCAAAATTACAAAATTAGGATTTTTAAAATTGATTTATTTTTCCCAAGATGTGATTCTGCCAGCTGCATTAAAGAAATGCCATTTTATTGATTGTAAAAATAAAAAAAAAATGAAATAAAAAAATACATTATATATATATGTATATGGGTGTGTGTATTATATTATTATAATGTATTATAGAACATTGATTTTCTTATACTATATACACACAGGTGCACATATATTTTTATTTTAATATTACAAATATGGATGTTGATAATTAATACTATTATATTTCATATGCGTGCCTTATTTGTTTACTGATTTGAGAAATGTCTTATTTACAGAGCGTATTTTTGGATATCTCTTCCATCATGAAAAAGTGAAAGTAAGGACAGAAGGACAACAGGAATGTAACAGGCCGTTCATGAGCAGAAATGAATGGAGATATCAGTGACAAAGGGTTTCACTCTGATCTGCTCTGCTTGGAAAGCACTGGTCTAACGCAGCTTCAATGTGGTATAAGTAGTGTTGTTTTGTACTGTTCTTTTTTTTTTTATAAGCACCTTAATTTACCAGTAAAGCACAGTATATTTTTTCCCGTGTCTTATAATGGAAGCCAAAAGACATCTGTGCATATTTATAAAAGCTTCAGACAGCTGGCAAAAAAAGAACATTGTTAAATCATTTAGCTTACATCCATAAAATGTGATGCAAGCTGATGGACTCTTACATCAAATTCTGAGGAAAATAAAAGTTTTCTTATTTCCAACTGTGTTTGTGTTTGAATTCAGGGTGAATACGGATCATGCAAATTTGATGCTCCTCTGAGCAAATGATGCAAAACACGTTCAATCTGCATAAAACATGCTTGGCAATTTATTTAATATCCTAGTAGACAAATTCAATGTGGACACATTCAAGAATGTAACAAATACAGATCATGAACATTGAGGTCACAACTTTTCAAGATTTGATTAACAAAAGAAAGCAAAACAATCATTTTCAAAGAATGCCACAAATACCTATAAACAGAATATGTACAATACATACAAAATCTACATAAAATAAACAATTGTAAAACATCTTTTAAAAAGGTTGTAAACCAGTTCTGCTACAGACCTTGTCCAAGACGAGAGGTATATCGATTTTACAGGTAGATCTGTGAATGTCAAAACTCTCCCTACTACATGTAAACTAATTACCATATTCGTATTTGCCCTTATCAAAATATTCATATCACAACTGTGGTGCATCATATAACGAAGGCATGATGCCTGATTTATCCAAATCCATTCTTAAATGTCAAAAGAATAAAAACTCAGCATATGCACAGAATTCTGAGAATTTACTCTGCTAATTTGTAAACATTACGAGGACATATCTGAAGTCTTGACTGCCATTTTTTTTAAAGTCATCTTTTATGGTGCACCGACATGAGATTTTCGATAGATTTTTCCCAATGTGAACTTTGAATACGTTCGATCAGATTCCCAAAACGCATGGTAAAACAAAATATTAAACATGAAGTTTAACAAAGTCTTACATTTTATTAAAGTCATGCAGTCCACAAAAATTTGAAGTAAACAGACTGAAGTAATTAAAACATTAAAACATATACCCCTTCTCACCTTTGAACTTAATTATCGTGTCAGTGCAGATATGAGTGGCTCCTACACGTGGTAGCTTAAAGCAACAACAATGTTAGAAACAAAAATAGAAACGCAGCACTAAGCTTTTCAAACTGTATTTTCACCTCAGGTTATTAAATCAAACACGTCAAAATGTTACAAGTCTAAAACAATTAGACCGAATTGAGAAATTTGAGTGAAAATATTAGGACCAGAGTGGACTGTGAATAATCATACACCGAAACTAATTTCAACCCTCAGTAAAATGGTCGTGTGCGTAACGCCCTGAAGGATTCAAACCAGATCTAAGAGATCTAAGTGCGAGCTGCCAAAAATGAATAAGTCAAAATAACTTAATTTACTAAAGTTTGCTTGGAGAGTTTTATAGACATCAGACATCCCTGATCAATCATTTTAACAGTCTAGAAAACTGAGCTTCGGAAAAAAACAAATCTGTAGAAAATTGCTTCCATATCAAATGATGCTTCATCACAAAATGATGGAATTGTTGAATCGTCATTGCTTCATCATCTATTTTGTAGGAGAGCTCTCCATTTCAGAATAATATTTCAGAAAGAGATCAGATGTTGATTTTCAGATGGCTCGGCTTCTTGCAAATTCAGGTGAGCGGCTGTTAAGCTTCTTCGTTATTCAATTTAGTAAGGAATGCTTAAATGCACAATAGATACAAAACACTTTCAAACACTCAATATCACATTTGCATATGCTGCTTGATTTAAAGTTACCAAAAAAATCTGAAATTCCTGAGATAAATCTGAGAACTAGTGCTGAGCAATGATTAATTGCTATTTATCGCATCCGAATTAAAAGTTTTTGTGTTCATAATGCATGTATGTATGGTGTATATTTATTATGTATATATTAATGCACACACACCTGCATGTATATATTTAAGAAAAATATGTTATTTATATATTAAATAAAATGATGTATATATATGTAATATTTTTTAAACACACAATGTATGTGTGTCTCTGTATATATACATAATTAATACACACAATACATGCACATATATTACATTAACAAAAACTTTTATTTATTGTATTAATCGTTGCCCAGCACTACTGAGAACCAGATACCATATATAATGAATATGAAAAATGAAGGTAACGTTCAAAACTAAATGATTTTAGCATCCTATACAGCCTGGATGAGAACAAATCCATACGCAAACACAAACAAAAACCCATCAGGTGCTGCATCGTGAGTGTAACAACAGAACAGTCCCCTAAAGTACCGTCAAACAAAACTTAACACTGGCAAAAAAACGTAACATTTGAACACACTGAACCAACTGTCATGATAAAAGATGTGAATGCATTTTACCGGACTCAGTTTCTCTCGGGCAGCTCTTCTGTCGTACACTTCTCAGTCATTTCCTGGCAGAAGTCAGTCGTCACGCTTGAGCTGCCCATGTGGGAAGGTTCTGACCTCTCAGAGGTGACTTGGGGCAGCACAGCCTCTCTGTCCACTCTTATGTGTGAGTGCGCAGGTTCGATTATAGCCTGGCAGTCATTTAAGCCTGCGGGCGACACTACGCTGTTGTGTGAGGTGAGAGTTACGTCTATACTGGTGGGATTGGGAGAAACTCTGAGGTCTGATGAAACTGGGTCTGGGTGTAGATTATACAAAGACTGAGACTGTGCTGGACTCCGCTGTTCTTCCCTACAGACCTCCTGAGACAAAAAGGAGAAGTTTTCCCACAGCTCCCCCATGCAGATCTTCAGCTGGCTGCGTTCGGTTAGGAGCTTCTGTCTCTCGCAGACCTAGCAGAGGAGAAATACATGCATTAATGAAGGTGATATTGAAACAATTCTTGTAAAGCGTGCAAGGAAGCGCTCTAAGGGTGTTGGTGCAGCCCACCAGTTTGTGAATCTCAAGCTCCAGGTTCTGGATGCAGTCCAGCTTTCTTTTCCTGCAGCGCTGAGCTGCGATGCGGTTTTTACTGCGGCGTCTCATGTTGTGGATGAAGTCTAGCTGATCTGAGGACAGCGTATGCATCTTTATCATCAGCTGAAAGTCATTGCGTGGAAGCTCTGTGATCTGGTCTACTGAGAAAGGCAGTTTCACCTGCAAGTGTACGGCATGTTAGACTTAAGGTGTAGTTACTGCAGAGTGTAACTTCATATACAGCATGGAACTGAACATAAACAATAAAACATACACTTACAGTAAATATTTTGCCAATTTCACACAACCTTCACAGAAAATATGGAACTTCACCACTAGATGGCACTGCCATCTAACTTGTATGGAATGTTTTATTTATTTGCATTCAGACTTAAACTAGAAATCTAAACTTTGGAAACTCGTCAAATAGAAGACAATAAATAAACAACCTAATTTTCAGTAAGATATTATACAAATCTATCAACCTATCATCTATCTAGAGATAGATATCACATAGATAGATAAATCGATGTATGATAGATAACAGACAGAAATATATAGAGATAGATAGAGAGTATAGACATTTACGATAAGTTCTATTGAACTTCTATTTATTTCTAATTCATATACAGAAATTTTCATTCAAAAATTTCAAAATTAATCATTTCTGATGGATCATGTGTCACTGACGACTGGAGAAATAGCTGCTGAAAATTCAGCTTTGCCATCACAAGAATGAATAATATAAAAACAAAATATTAAAATAGAAAACAGTTATTTTAAAATATGTTTTAATACAGTATATTACTGCTTTTCCTGCATTTGCATGCTCAAATGCATGCATCCGTATGGTACGCCACTGTAAATTTAAACTTCCTTACAGATAATCCTCTGGGTTTAAATTTTGTTCTGCAACCTGAAGGATAAAGGATTTTAGGTGGGTTGGTAATATATGCATTTAATAAGCTACAGCAAACAGCTTCAGTTTACCATCTTTTAACATTGTTCAATTTATCACAGCATAGCTCTGAAAATGTCATGCAAATGAAGCTGAGCACGGGACACATTATGGTTCAATTACAAATTCTGAGGGAAGAGTCACTGTATTCTCATTTCCATGCGATGACAAAGATGAAACCTGGCTTAAAACTCTGCCGTGGGAGTTGGTTATAGTGATCACCATGACGAATACTCCCTCTCTCTGCTGTGACCTTGTGCCACTGCTCAGTCTGTGTAAAATGGAGGTCTATATTTAACCGCTCTACTACAGAGAGCTCTGTAATAAGGCTAGAATGACAGATTAGGCTTCCAGCAGCACAGGCACGTTTTCTCCTCTACTTCTCTCTGAAGTCAGGTCGTTTCTGGGAGAAGGCACTCATACTGTGAAGTAGGGCTCATCTGTTAGCCAGTGAGGTGAAGCGGCCCATCATCAGATGGGAGCCTGGGGGCCACTGCCCCACTTCTGTCTGGGGACCTGCAGCTGGGAGCTTTAAACTTAGGCAGAGTGAAGGGCAAAATAAAGACGGCTATAGAAAGATTGTTTCTGAAGAGATTTCTACACTATAATGGGTTCAAAATAGCTTTTTTTCCATAACCTATTTTTTCTTAAGTTTTTAACAGAAAAAAAATGACGTTTTTGACACGTACTATTGTATTTTTAAAAGACCCATCTAAATACCATGGTTCCTTATTTTGCCATCGTCACATAATCTTGAAATAGCTCAAATTTATTGTTACTGACAACCATAAACCAGTTTTTCACCAAGTAATACAGTTCAAACTGCAAAACAAATACTGTGTTCCAGTTAATATCTAAAACACCTGAAACAAGATGAATGTGCTTAAAGGAATAGTCCACCCAAAAATTAAAACTGACATGATTTACTCATCCTTGTGTTATTCCAAACTTGTACAGGTTTCCATAGTATCAGAAGTTCCCTAAAAATACTTCAGTGTTTTTTCCCTTCTATGGAACTTTCCATTCTATGGAAGAAGACCAGAAACTGTCTGTAAGAAAGAAATCCAGAGGTTTGCAACAACAAGTGGGTGACAGAATTTTCATATTTGGGGGAACTATCACTTTAAGAAGTAATACTCCATTAGATACTACAAATCGTTTTTAATAGGAGTACATATAATCCTATGTACTTGCAGATGCTTTTTTTGGTTTAATGTTTTAAACTACAAACAAGTTAAAAACAAATGTGAAATATCTGCCACTATTCTATAAAAAACAGTCTTAATCTTACTGAGTGTTACAAGTATCTTGTTTTATGTATTTATAGAAAACATAAAAAGTCAAATTGCTGCAATGCAGCAACTTGATACATCAACACAAAACGCTGTGATGTTTGATCACAGTATATCAGTGTGCATATATCAGCTATTAAACAACAGAAGGAAACTCATCCATTTAGATTGTAGAATCTGAAGCCATCAGTTTCATAATGCTGCTGTGAAATATTTGGCTTTTTATAGATCTGCCTTCAAAACATTGAGAATTCCATACAAACATCTTTGTAGTCATTTGTATACTGACAACAACAACTCAATTGGGTCATCAAAAATCAAATGACTAAATGAGACAGCAAATTATCATCCACAGATTCTTGAACTGGCAATGTGTCAGTGTTGTCAGGAGGAGGAACAATTATGTCATTGGGACCTTAGGAACAAGAACGGCTCAGAGCTTATTGCCATGGCAACCCTCCAGTGTTTGCCAAGTTACTGCAGCTCAGGAATCAAATGTGGGAATGTTTTGTAATGATAATATTATTCGTAATTATTTATGGGGATTTTGCTTTTTTAAATGGGATCATGAATTGGATTTGAACTTGTGCCCATCAAAAGCTCAAAGGTCGACAATGTGTGCCAACCACTGTGCAGGGATGAACATGAAAAGTAATTTTTCAAATAAAAACTGTGATTGGGATATAATTTCAGCATTTATTTTAAAAAAAGGACAATTTGACAAAAAGGGTGTGATTATATCTATAATAAAAATAACAAAATATTATTACCAGGGATGCAAACTTATCATGGGTAAAGACACAATCCCCCTGGCCACTGCAACTGACTCATGCAAAAACTCCTGATTAATCAATGACTAACTACACAATCTCTTATTTACAGTGTGTGTGTATTTTTTCGCTCTCTGATTGTATTGGGTAGATCTGCAAGCATCTGGAACTATGCATCAGTAAACTAACAAAAACGAGTTCAGAGGAAACTCTTCTGATTAACCCATGGAAAACACCTCTGACTGACCATTGCTTTCAACAGAGATGCAACAAACTCAACGCTGCTAAACAAGTAAACAAACTTGTGGCTTTGTTATTCTAAACCAGAACATGAAGAAAAACACACAGGAGCGTGTAAAAGTGGTTGACTACAAGTGGGTAGAGATATGAATTGGTACTAGTGGCACTGTAAAAAGACCCCACCACCACTAAAATGACTTTCTCACTGAATCTTGTGAACTCAAAAAGGTGAGTTTTCACTGGAAGTTGAGGAGTTTGCATCTATATACTATTGTAATACTTTTGAAAAACAGAACAGTTATGAAGACAAATTTAATCATTTTATTTGGCAGTGCAACTGTTAAATTACAAAACTAATAATGTTCTTGTACTCATAATTTCTTTGTTTTCCAATCACATCTTTTGATGTTTAAGTGGAGAAGTTCTCCTCATTTCAAGTCTGGGAAGATGGTTGGCACATGGTAGGTTGCTAAACGCACATTTAAGCGACTGAATGATGCTGCTGAAAACACTGAATCATGAGCTACTTGCATATAAATGAACACAGTGCCATGCTGCACTGTGAAACATGCAGTACTGACCTAAATATTTCATTTGCAATAAGTCATATCTTGTTCAACTTTAGTACAACTAATATTCCAAACACAGACCACAAATAATATTTCCAAACACTAACCTCTTGAGTGTGCTCTTTGGTGGGAAACGATTCGCTATCTCCATCGGAAAAAGATCCCGATTCGTCACTGGAATTAGTGTCGTACGACTTCTCGCACTTGATCTTTGATGGCCCCGACATGCTATGGTCCTGGTGTTCAAAGGCCAGACATCGTGCCATTGTGGAACAAGGAGAGGTAGAGAGCTCAAACTGGGGCAGGCTGGAAGGAGATCCTCCACTGCCATCCTCAGCAAAGGAGTAGGAAGAGCAAGAGCTGGAGGTTCTGATATGGCTCTCGGCATGAGATGAACGGGGACACATTTTAATGGGCACCGGACAGCTGCTCTTTGGCCGGCGGCGGTAGGGCAATGCGGGCTCTTGAGAGACAGAAGTTGGGGACAGTGCTTGGGAGCAGGGGAAAGACTGGCTGGAACCTGCCCATAAGTCGTCCGGGGTCTCCTGGCCCAAACAGCTCTCACCCGGATAAGAGTGTGCGGGTGCCGCCAGATGGTAAGGGGCTCGAGAGGAGAAGATGACACTTCTTCTGTCGCTCTCCCGTTCAGATTCATGGGAACAGATCCTTTCAAAGGAAAGCGACTTGAGTGACATGCCAACGGTTAATTTCTCAGCCGCCTTTGAGGATGCCACTCCAAGTCCCCCAACAAAAGCCTGATAGTCTTTTTGGAAGTCATTTGGAGCAATTTGTGGTTCTCGAAGGGGAGAGGTTCTGCTGGTGAGTGGCAGATCAGCTGTGAAACAATGATCCGAAGATGTGACTTCCTTATTAACAAGGGAGCGCAGGCACACTGGTGAAAGCTTGCTCACAGGCAATTCGTTGGGCGTTGAACTAAGTTGTCTTCCTTCAAACTTTGTTTCCATTGACATCTCACTCTCTTTACCCCCGACCAGACCGCCCTGCTCCAACTCGGACAAGTCTACTGGCACACAGTCTTCCCCATTTGCTGGTTCTGCTTTAACCTTTGAAAGATCAAGGCCCTGGGCATCGCTGCTGGTGACAGTATCCTGCAGAGAGCTGTGTAAGCTTGAGGTACTGCTGTGTGAGGAGGTGGTTGCGTTGTGCTTAGCAAGAACCTGATGGTACTTTCTATATTTGGGATAACGAGGGAGGTCGAAAGTTGGAGGTTGGTCTAAATGATGCAAGTTGTTGGTTTCAGGGTGCAGCCTTGATCCGGACAATGGTGGTTCGGAGTCATTTGGCTGCACATTTGTGTCCTCTAATCCATTATCCTGATGGTTCTGAAGCAGAGTCTGAGGAGATGGTGGATTCTGGCTGTTCTGTACGCCATCAGCCTCACTTTTCATCTGGGCCTGTAGGAAGCGGAAGCAGGAGTCTTCAAGGTTATTCATTCCTAGGAATTGGGCGCAACACATGACATCCTGGATGTTGTCCCTGTTGAGCAGCAGCTTGGCTGTGTAAGCAAACTGCAACAGCGGGGTAAATCCTTTCTCCGTGATCTAGAAAGACAAAACAAAGCAAGCTGATATTTCAGGGTCATCAGTGGTATTTTAAAATCACAATAAATGGGCACTTTTGTAAAATGTTCAATGTCTGCTCAAGGTTTCCAGCCATAATGTTCTGCCTCCTTTATGAGAATTACAAAAGGCTGTTTTACTACTGTCCTTTTAAGACTTGGGTAATAGTGATGCATTGATATTTCTTACTAATGGTAGACATTAAATTTGATACTACTCTCAGTACCAGTAGCCATGTGGTTAGTAAGTATGTTGACCCAAGTTTTAGATGACGACAAATGTCCAGAAATTAATATATAAATATTAATATAGAAGAAAGTAATATGGAAATTGATTTGATCAAATGTTTTCCATTTTCATATTTTTATTAAATGCGATTCATCCCAGTGATAGCAAAGCTTAATTTATCAAAAAAAATGGTATTTTGTGTAAAAACCATGACCAAAATTGCCGGAGAATAATCAGCTTATCCTCAAATCACATTTTGGAAATCATGCTATAAAAAAAACTACATGTATGCAACAAAGTATCTGAGCTTCCTATTCAATGTCCCTCAAGCTTTATACGTCAAGTAATAAAATGAAGTGAACTGCATAGTGTCAGGAACAAAAATAAACCACCCTTCTCATCACTTTCAATCACTCTATCGCTCTCGCAGGTATCCATGAATGCTCGGGGCAGCGCAACCACATCAAGAACATCATCTTTAAAATAGAAAGTCATCCTGCTGAAAAAACAGCTCCCCCAGACATTCAGTCAGTCCTCCCAGAGCTGCTAATAAATAGAAAAGCTACGGGGGGAAAATGCTGAGCATTCTGTGGATCTATTTTCAGCTGGCATCAGCAGCTGCCGCCTGCAGAAGCATGTCTTTATGGAAGCCAAGCGCCATATGAGACTCCTTTAATGTTATAACCAGCAATCCTAATGAGGGCAGCAGGCAGGGACGCATGTACACACACAAAGCAGAAAGCCGAGACTCCGCACTATAAAGCGAGAGGGAAGCAGCTCAGCACGACTCTGAGGACAGAATGAGATATGAAGCCAATTTCCCGGTCATTACAGAATACAATTTGACATTAAGTGTTTTGAAGATGAACGATAATTAATATATAAGCAGAGGCAAATGGGGGCCTTCTGACATATCTGGGATATTGTAATATAACTTTGAGTTTTGAGATCGCAAAGCACCTAAAGTATTACAACACAGAGAATCAGCCATGAATAAATCATACTTCCTCAAGCCCAGTGAAGTTCTGAGAGGGAACTCTGCTAACACTCCTGGTAAACAACATTAGCAATTATGCCAACTCAAAGCTGAAGACGATGAACATGTTTTCTTCACTCACACATTCCTGTCGGACTTCTCTATCTATCTTTACACAAAGGAGCACATTTCTTGTTAGAACACAGTATTCCTTAAAAGGAAAATATTTTGAAGCAGCAATAGATTACAACACATAACTAGTGCGGTCAAACGGTAAACTTGTTTGATCTGCAGAGATTGCCAGTGGCCTCAAATTATTTTAGTTTCACATTCACAGTGTGTTTTCAAGCTCTCATTCAGCCTGTCCGCTGTTTTTGTTTCATGCTGATGGGTTTCATGCAGTAGATTCATAGAGCTTTAGCCAGACCGTTCTGCTTTTGCTATAAATTGTGAAATTATTATAGGATCTAATTTGAATTAAAACTGCTCATGGAGCATATTTATTTGGATTTTGATTAAAATTCAGTGGATTTGCAACTGTTTCATGTATTCTGCTTCATAAAGGCCCAGTCAGTGACCAACTTCACGGTAATAAAAAAAAAAACGTGATACAGATTTTTGGTCAGATTTTTAGAAATATTTGTACAATTTTACATTTTAAAATGAATCAGTCATTATTCCGGTCTTCAGTGTCACATGAACCTTAATAAATGATTGTAATATGCTAATTTTGTGCTCAAGAAACACTTATTATTATCAAGTTGTGCTGCTTTAGGAAATATATCAGATCTTTGATTAATTAAAAAAATTTTCATTTGACATTTATTTTCCAAGAAATTCATACTTTATTCAACAAGAAAACATTAAATTGATTTGAAATGGAAACTGTCTTTTTGAACAGTTTAATATTTCCTCACCACACTTTTGAAAAGGCAGTGTATATACAACCTCAAGACATTTTAAGATGTTTTTTCAGACATTAGAAGAATTTCCTTTCTCATGAAATGCTATCAGAAATATTTAAAAACATTGTGTATTGAAATTCTATCTTTCCATTTTTCAGACTGGTTGGGTTATCTGCTACAAATATGTTGATCAACTGCCTTATGAAAAATAAAGTAATGGTCCTCAAACTGACAAATAAATGAATAAACAAAGAAACAAAAACAAGGGTCTTTTGACAGCTGGGATTTTTGTGATGTTTTCAGCGCAGGTCATTCAGGTGCATCCTTGCAGGCTGTTAATGTAGGCTGAATTTGTACCCCTGCCAAATGAGGACACTCACCTTCTGTGGCAGGTTGATGACCGGCTCGTGTTCCGTCTGGCCCCTGAGCAGCAGGGAGAAATACTGGCTGCAAGCTGCCAGCACTGCCCTGTGGGCACGGATCTCCCTCCCCTCCACCAGCACTGTCACATCACACAGGACGTCCTGCTTCCGCTGTTCATTCAGGCACAGGAGGATGTTGGCACAATGCACTGTCGACTCATAGACATACATGGGAGCTTCAGGCTTCTCCTCCGTAGACATTCCTTGCTCGGAGCCTGTGGATGAAAGTGACATGACATGACTGCTCCACATTATTCAGGTTTCAAAAATATTTATTGCACATGTGTGATGGAAAGCTAGTTTAAAAGGGGAAAAATATGTTCTTCATTTCAACGGCAGCTCTTCAAAACCAATAATGGACAATTCCTCAAATTGAGCTGATGGCCGCATGTGTCAGCTTCAAAAGTGGGCTAAGTGATAATTAGGACTTTGAAATGTGAATTCACGCTAGTAGAGTTTCCAAGAGGCTGTAGTCACACAAAAACAGCAAAAGTTTTAGCACATAGTCTAATGGTCTCAAACATAAATATCAAACAAGCACACTGAAGCTCATTTACAATACTGCCAGACTTTACAGGGCAGATGCTTCATAAAAAAGGCATAATAGTATGAGTAGCCATCTCAAGGGAGTCTAATGATGGTTCTGCATGGCCATATAATAGCAAAAGGGATATTAGCCTATTTTGCAAGACCATGTTGCAATAGTGGTAGCCTCTGTTGCACTATTCCTGCCGTTCCCATCAAGATGATAAGAATACCCCAATGTTCGAAAAAATATTTGACATGAAAACAGTTGAAATTAAGTAATGATGTAATGTAAAAGTCTAGAATCGCTTTGATCAATTAATGCATCGTTGCTGAATGTGTATTTGTTAACAAAAAAAATAATAACAGTAGCCGTTTTAACAAAAGGAAGAATGTTGTATTAGCTAAATATCTTAAAAACATATTTAGACTGCAAATTATACAAACATAATTTTAAGTTATTATAATATTAAATTGACTTTTTTTTTAGGCAGAACTGAACAAAACAAAAAGATCATACCATAACAAATACAATACAAATATGCAAAAACAAATGAGATCACACAATAAGTATATATTACAGAATATCATTTCCAGTATTGATGATTATATGTTGAGCAGAAACCTTTTGATGTTGAAACCCAGTTAAAGCGAGATATAAACAAGATATAATGCACGTAAAACTATAAGTGCAAGATGGTACATTAACACCAGGGTCAATATTTATGTGATAAGTGGGAATATTTACAGTATGACTGTCATGACTATAATAAACTCCTTGAGGATGACAGAGGACCTAATCCAGATTTATTTTGCAATAATGATCGGTTGACCGTGCATCAACCCATATACTATATGGGATGATGCACCCATATAATACATATCCTTCTACAACAAAAGACATGTTTCTGCTCTATTACCACACTATGTTTATTCCTAGAGGCAGTGAAAAGCTGAAAGGAGGAACTAGTAAGAGGTTAATTCCAATTATTTTGAACCAGTCTAGTGTAGATGAGCTGCTGAATAGCAATTGCTCAGTCTAACACACAGCATCTTGGCTTTAGTAATCTCAGCATCAGCTCGTGAATCATTAACACATCTCCCAATAAAGCACATACAGAGCCCCTCACACTGACAGAGAAATGTCTGATAGCAGCTGTCACTCGCTTGCTCTACCCACACTAATGAGATCTCACCAGCATTTCAATTCATTCAGAGATGCTGCTCTGAAAAGGAAAAATACCATGCAAATAAACAGAGGGAATTACAGCATGTTTCATCATCAACACTGATGCATTACTATGTCAGACAACCATGACCATAATGCAGATGAGCGTCAATACAATGATGTCTGAAGTATCGTGTATTGTGAGTGTTGCACATGCAGTACAATGAACTGGGTTATCAAAAGACAAATTACTCTGAGAAACGTGATCCACTGAAAACTCATTCAAGTGCAAAACTAGACTTAACCGTTCGGTCGCTGTGGAAACAAAACTACTACAGAACGAGACTATTCTGTTTCTGCTCCTCCAGGACTGAACGGAAATATAATTAGAAAGCATTTGTTAAAATGTCCACGATGCTGACCAACCCTGCAGCCTCGCTAATTTATGAAGCCTCTAATTCCCCAACCCAAATCCATTGCCAACACCAATATGGCTTTACGGTGGAGTAAAAGAAACTGTAACGTGCATGTATGTATACACTCAAACTGTAATTAAATGAATTGCATTTAACATGTATACAACTCAGGACAATTAGGCATTATTTAGCATAAACAGACATTATACATTATTTTCAGCACAATATTTTTTTTCAATTTTACTTTTATTATAATGCAAGTTAAAACAAAATAATTAAATTTTTTACACAAAATGTTAAAATCTGTTATTTACACACCTTCCAAACCTGTATGAATTCCTTTCTTCTGTTGAAGAAGATATTTTGAAGAATGTTGCCAACTGCATAAATGTGACCCTGGACCACAAAACCTTAAATCACTGGGGTCTATTTGTAGCAATAGCTACAAAAACATAGCATGGGTCAAAATTCTTGACTTTTATTTTATGCCAAAAAGCATTAGGACATTAAGTAAAGATCATGTTCCATAAAGATATTTTGTTACAGTAGTGTGAATTTCCTACTGTAAATATATAAAAATATAATTTTTGATTAGTAATATTGCTAACGCATTACTGTAATTAAATTACTTTTTCACTGAAAAAGTAGAGTAACTGATTACTGTTCATTTTTAGGTATTTT
>JAUMHQ010000078.1:4782946-4799776 GCA_032361165.1 Enteromius paludinosus | reverse complement strand
ATATGTATATATATATATATATATGACACACAAAGGTTTTATACAGTGTCTTGCTGAATCACTGTTTCCCATTGTCTCAGTCAGAGCGCATCCGGTCCAACCCATAATTGCACCTGCCATCTACAGTACCAGAGACTAAATGCAGCACTAACCTGCAGACCTAAAAATGAACAGTCAGTTCGAGGAGCTGCACTGACATCCAAAATCGTTGACGTAAGCTTTCTGTCTGTGCTGAGAGACACAGACCGCAAACAACTTAGACAAACAGCAAGACTCTTAAACCAAACCAAAACACACATACACTATAACGAGCGGCACCTCAGGCGGCTTGGTCACTCACCTAAACTTTCAGTCGTTCCCACACGAAGATGTTCTGCAAGACGCCTTCACATGGTCTCCTTCTCCGCGCTTCGCTGGCAGCTGGAGGAGCGTGCAGGGTTATTGTTTTGTCTGAAGCCGGAGGAACGGTGCGTTCGGTCTCCGTCTATGTTGAGTTACATTCGAGACCGCGTGCTTTTGCTTTGCTCTTTGCTGATTGTGGCATTTCCAGCACGCGCCTCCTCTAAATTGCTACATTGTTGACATTGGGGCGATGACGTCATGGCGATGCGCCCATAGTAAAGCGGGGGAAAAAATAGCACGAACCATTCAGTGTTTTGACAAACTGTGAATCTAACGAACTAACATCTTCACACCTGTAAATGAATCACCCTCTGAAGTGTATAAGCGGATAGGAGAATAACGCGTTTGCGGGTGCTAATGATTTCATAGACAATGGGGTTTTGACACCTCATGCGGCATTGACTTCAATAAATTACGTTTATAGTATACAGTTATTGTTAATTACAAAGAAATTATAGTTAAATTACAGTTTTATTGTTTATTGAGTTATGTATTACAATTTTAAGCCATTATGTTGCTTAATTATTCATGTAATATAATAAGCTGTAATAAAAATATTTTGGGAGAAAGAAAAACACTTGCAGTATTCTTTCATGTATAATGATTTTTATTATTAATTCTAATTTAAATGTATTTACTGTGCTTAATTTATAATTATTGATGTATAAATTAATTTCTCTAATTATTTTATTAAATTTTTTTTTTCTCCAAATTTAGGTCATTCATCAAATCCCTTTTCCACCTCTTGCAAAAAAGCAAAACTGTAGCAGTAAAATATTGCAAGTTATTCAAGAAAATAACAGTATAACTTCAACCTACATGAAACCAAAAATGAATCTGCGTTGCAACCACAGTTCAGGTTATTCATACATTAAACCTGGATAAATCAGGGGGGGGGAAACTGATCCAATTTTATAGAGGTTGTATGTATATTTAGATTAGAGCGAGGCCAGAGTAAGCATAACAGCACTTAATCTCACTGTACCCCAAAGGAGCTGGCAAGCAATTATATGAATTATCAGGTTGTCACAGACGGCTTTTGCTTCTCCTTTGATTCTGATCCAAACAAGCCATAATTTCACTGTTAGGTTCAAAAATAACTGTGACAGATTCTCAAAGGCACAGAGTGGCACTGACATCAAAGTCCTCTTTATCGCAGAAAATGGAGACCTTAAGATGCGAAAAATGCCTCAGCTCTGCATCCGTCTTCACAAAGCATCAGTGCAACCTGTCACAGTGTGTGTGTGCATGGTGCACTTTAGAAATGATTGCTTTCCAGCTTTGTTTGAGTCACTGAAGTCTTTAAAACACCAGGGATTGATTGTCAGTTCTAAAGCAGCTCAGTGTTGACAGTGGAGTATATATACATAGTCTAAACTGCTTCCATAAAGCTAGATTTAAAAGTGTGATTGTTTCTTTTTTTTGTATGCAGACCCTAAACTCCATCATTTTGTTTTTTGCAGAGCCAAATATTATTTTATTCCATGCTATTGATGTGGAAATTCACGGGAAAGGTTGTCCTAATGTATATGCTGAATATGAACACATCAATTTTCAAGTATGCATGCAGAAAACTGCATAAAAACATTATGTGTCTTCCACACTCTTCTCTCCCAACTCATTCATTTTAATGCAAACAGTGCCCCCTCATGGCTGCACATGGAAATGCGACCATTGAAAATGTCAAACCTCAAATTAGGCTAACTTTAATGATTAAAAATGACAAAGAACTACAAAGATATTTTGCTGTGGGCATGTCTGTACACGCATTATTTTCTATGCGACAGTTTGTAAGCTGCAACTGAACTTGCGTTTAACTTATTTGTTTTGCTCTCAAGGAAAACGTGAAACACCGCAGAGTAAATTAAATTTGAACTGATGCAAACTGTAACAGACGATGAACGAAAGAGGCAATGGATTACTATGAACCGCCGTCTGACAGCTGTCAAGGAGTGTTGGTTTTCACAGCTCTCCGAGCTATCTTAATTTACGAACGCTACTATGAAGAATGCCTAGCTCATGAATATTAATCAGGCTTCGTGATTGGCCTTTTGCCGAGGAGCGTGAACGCTTCCTCATTAATATTCATAAGGTCAGCCTTCGCCATAGTAGAATTTGTACATTCGCCTCCTGTCCAGTAGATCGCAGTAAAACTCGCTCATATCTACAATTGCCGAATAAACAAGACCGAAGAAAATACTGGTTACTGACACTTCCGCGTAAGACTAAAGTGTCAGATATATTGTTTTTTATTTAATAGAAAAGATGTATCATTTGATGTCTCCCAACAGAGGTATGACGCTGCGTTTTTTTAGTGCAATAATTATTCAGTGATGTGAATGTTTAATTTCAGTCTCAGTTATACGTGCCAGTATTCAATAACTGTACCATGTAACTCTTTTACATGAGATTTTGTGCTAAGTGTGTAATGGTTGTCGTTTTAACTCTAAAAATATAAAAAAAATTGTAACAACGATTTATTTATTTTTATGGATAACAAGTTCATTATTTTAATAAGTTTAATTTATGTTCCAGCTATGTGGAGTGTTTAAATAGATTAAAAAAAAAAATAAAAAATTAAAATTTACCTTACTGCATGTGTACTTTGTGTAAAAAGCAGCACAGCCTGTCTTTATATGACCTATTTCTACGTTTATTTATTTATTATTTATATAAAATACTAGTAATATATAAAAAGCTCTCTAAAATGTATCTTTGTTTAAATTAGCTATTTATGCATTTGTTTTTTTTTACAGCTATTCTGGTTGAAGCTTAACATATTTGTTTCACCACTGACTGAACATCTTCAGTGGAATGGACTTTAATCAACCTCCAGGGTAATGGCACGGTTTAGGCGGAAATCATGTTGTGCACTTATTGGTTTAGCCTTGGCCTTGTTTATTATATTTATCCTAAAGTCTCTGAGCCCTGAGAATAATAATTTTGGCAGTCATTTTGCATTAAGACTTACTCCACCTTCAAGACAAATGGAACAAGAAAACAACGTTGTTTTATCCGCTAAACCAGCACAGATGATACCAGCAGAGAAAGCTGATAGAATGGAGAACAAAATGCAAGAGTTTCCTGAGCCAAATTACAATGTGCACGCTTTCTACTATGTGTGGTATGGGAACCCACAGTTTAATGGAAAATATGTACACTGGGATCATCTGCTCTTACCACACTGGGACCCCAAAGTGGCCTCAGGTTATCCATCAGGACGACACCAGCCTCCTGATGACATCGGGGCCAATTTCTACCCTGCACTAGGTCCATACAGCTCCAGAGATCCATCGGTTTTAGAGGAACACATGCGACAGCTGCGAACAGCTTCTGTTGGTAAGAAACATGTAAATTATTTATATTAACCAAGTTTCTCCATCTACTGAATATTGTTACTACTGTTTCAGGTGTCCTAGCTGTTTCGTGGTATCCACATAGTATGAATGACGACAATGGTGAAGAAATTGATAATTTGATGACTTTGGTTCTGGATGCAGCTGACAAATATCAGTTGAAGGTTGTGTAGATAAAGATCATTTAAAATTCATTGTCTTTGCTTTTGTGTCTCATGCATTTTTTTTTATTGTCTCTGACAGGTGGTTTTTCATATTGAACCATACAAGGGACGAGACGATGCAAATATGCGTAAAAACATCAAATATATTGTGGAGCGGTATGTTTGATGCATTTAATTTATCTCTAGCTATTCTTCCTTTTTTCAAATATTAAAAAAACCCACTTTGTTAGCCAAAAGTATTGTGTTTCTGCAATGACAATACTTTCACAACATTTGTAAATCTAGGTTAATATTAAAGGAATATTTCACCAACACATTTAAATTTGCTGACAGTGTACTTACTACTTTGTTTCTTCATAAGAACAGATTTAGCATTGCATCGCTTTCTCACAAGTGGATTCACTGCAGTGAATGGGTGCCGTCAGAATGAGAGTCCAAACTGCTGATAACATCACAATAATACATAAGTAACCCACTCCCGTTCATCAGTTAACATCTTGTGAAATTAAAAGCTGCTTGTTTGTATGAAACAAATCCATTAAGGCGTTTTAACTATGAACCATCCCGTGAGGGTAAAATATGAGTCTATAATTATATTAATTTCCAGTGAAAAAGTGCATTGCCCTGTTGTCCTCTCTTTAAAATCAACTGTTTTTGCTTGTAAATGGTGCTTGATATGTGCAAATTTCTTTATAGATAGAGCATGCGTATTTTAGCCAAAAACAATGAGTTGGTTAAAAATTAATTTCTTGCAAACAGTAAGGTTTATTACAAACATGATTTTTTTTCCACTTCACAGAATGTTATAACTGATGTTCTACTATGTTTTTATCAGCTATTTAAACTCTCATTCTGACGGCACCCATTCACTCTAATTGTTCTCTAGTTTAATGGAGCAATAAATAAATAAATGTTATGTGTTTAATAGCAATTATCATACATTGTATTTTACAGATATGGCAGCCATCCTGCTTTTTATAGATACAAAACCAGCACCGGCAAATTTCTTCCACTGTATTATATATATGACTCCTACTTGCAAACTCCAGATGTTTGGGCACAATTGCTTAAGCCAAATGGTATATCGACAATCAGGAACACACCATATGATGGCATCTTCATTGCTCTTCTTGTAGAAGAAAGGCATAAGAAAGACATACAGACTGCTGGATTTGATGGACTCTACACGTACTTTGCGACAAACGGCTTTACGTATGGCTCCTCACATCACAACTGGAGATCCATTAAAACCTTCTGTGACTATAATGACTTGGTATTTATTCCAAGTGTTGGGCCTGGTTATGTTGACACTAGCATTAGACCCTGGAACTCCCACAATAGAAGGAACCGCATTAATGGCAAGTATTACGAGACCTCTTTTAATGCAGCTGTGGAGGCAAGGCCACAGATCATCTCTATAACTTCATTCAATGAATGGCATGAAGGAACCCAAATCGAAAAGGCCATCCCAAAGACATGGGGTAAAACTGTGTATCTTGACTACCTTCCTCATAAACCTACTGTTTATTTAGAGATTACCCAAAAATGGGCTAGAAAATTCAGTGAGGAGCAGAAGAAATGGCTGGAGTAAAGAAAAGTGAAGTACTTTATGGTTAATCTTGAAAAAGCAATATTGCCCTAAGTATTGCTTACAAGGGCCATGATCTGTTTTATTTTGTTCTGTTTGAGTTGTGTGCAGTTTGTTTTGCTTAAATGCCTTTTACCACTGTATATGAAAACTTGACTGATTAAACGCTAGACTGCAGTCAGAAATATACTGCCTTGATGCTGTGAATAAAACAGCTTTACTTTATACTATGTGTTTTTAACTACACTGAAAACAATGATGTAGAAGCAGTCTTTTACTTAGAAATTGATTGTAAATTTCACAAATAATTAAAAATTGTTAAGCTTAAGTCTTCCAAGATTCACATGTGAAATATATAAACTGCCTTACTCAGAACAACACAAAATCACGCACAGCCACATGCTTTACATTTTAAGTGCATAATATTAAAGACACCTAATACAAAGTTTGACCAACATAATTGCCTACTCTATATGGCTGCTCTGGTATTACAATTGATTAATTTGTTGATTGATTATTTATTATATTAATAGAAGTTATTAAATGAACAATAAATTATTTAAATGAAAAATACTGTGTTCTGCATTTTAATTCATATGCATATATTTTATCAATATTTTTTTTTTAAATTTTTCTGTGGAATGCATTGGATTTTGAGCAGCAACAAGGAATATAAAATTTGTCCATAGATTATTTTGATGTTTTTGAATTGCAGACATCTCTATTATGACAAACGTTTTATCATATTATATTTGGTCTTGGCAGAACACATCTGCTACGCCGCTGTTGTTAGTTTCTGCTGTAGTTGTAGATTATTGCTGCTATACAAGCACATTCAGAAACTTGCTGCTGCCAATGCAATTGGCATTATGGTGTTGTAAGTATTAAAGACATACTGCTGCTGCTCAAATAACATAAAAAAAATAACCTGTAGCAGATCTATGCTGGTGGAGGGTTTCAGAGGAACTTTGAAATCGTGCTGGAAAATGCTGGAGTGAATACTAACCAGCTATTTAAAAGTAAAGCAGCAAGCTCATCAACAAGTCAGCTTGTTCCTAATTGTTTAATGCTGTGAATATCAACAGTTAAGACCCATCAGTCTGCGCCATCTAACTAGGCATTTTCTTGCATGCCTTTTTACTAAAACCCGACTTATTAAACTCATCAAATTGCATTCAGAGATATTCTGACTGGATGCTTTAAATAAAGTGCATGTGATAATCACTTTCTTAAATAATTGATCATGTAATTGCTTACTGACTAATTTTTGAATGTGTGAAATATTAAAGAGTTTTTAATGGAAATTCATATTTATTATTATTATTTTTCATGCACTGAAAAAAAAAAGGATTCATTGAATTTAGTGGTAGAAATCCATTTATTTGAGCTACATTTAAACAAACAAATTTACCAACTTTCAACTAATTTGTTTATTTAGCTAAAATAAACTTTGCAGCCACTTATCATTTTTTTTTTCAGTTTACATCCCTTGCATTTAAATAACGCACATCTGACTGTCACTGGCTGTAAACCAATGAATTTAAACAGCAAGGATGAACAAAGGAATAATCCACGAGTAAAAACATAATCCTAACGCCACTGTTATATTTCATTTCCCTTTACGTGCATTTCTTTGCATTCTTGCATTTGCACATTAACTGCACACTCATGCACGCACACGGGCTCTAAATCTATAACTGCATCCATGCATATGAACAGCACGGACACTGGAAAGGTATCCGAGCGCATGTGGGGAGGGGGACATTATTCTACATCACATCACACGGCGTTACATGGCGTCCTTTCCAGCGACGCACTCGCTCTCGTTCTCCGTTTCTGACCCGTAGGATCTTACACGTTTTGACTTGCAAGCGCGGAAGTCTGTCATCGTTGCGGACACATTGCAAGATGCAGTGATTCACTGACGCGAAGGCTATGGGTTCAGGTGCATCTTATCCGAATATTACCATCATCGGAGATTTTTTAGCACCATTCCGTTATGCGAGGTGTGTGGGACGTAAATAAAACAAGCGCATGATGTGGCTTTCACTCGAGGATGTTTGCTGATGGACAGGTGAGACAAACGATTTACTGATATGAATGTTACCTGTATGCTTTGCATATATTGTACGACACGAGACGAGGCTTTAAATATCACGCATTTTTTCATTCATCTCTTGGGGGATTTTTGAGTTATAATAATTAAGCATGGCACGCGCGCAGGGACGATCGTTCTCGTGGGATGCTTCATGCGTTTTTTTTGTGTGTGGGTACGATGCGGTTTTGCTTAAAATAGACAAAGCTGCCGAGATGTTAGAGAGAGGGAGCGTGTCATATTTAAGGAATAGCCATATTTCGTGTAGTAATATGTCATATGCGTGAGACAGCCTGTTTTAAGATGACCTTCAGCATCACTGGCGAAAGCACATCACCTTGCACGGTATCACGTTCGTTTATGTTTTTCTGAACGATTTTAGATGTGTGTTCATTAAATATATTACCATTATGTCACTGATGGGACATGCACGAATTTGTAAAGCCTGCTAAATAAACTACACGAATACTTCATATTTAATGCTTACTCCTTTCATCTTTCTTCATCTACATCTTCTATTTATTAGACGTGAACACCGAAGCCAACTACCAGCATGCAACTGTGTCCCAAATACATCACAATACATTTAAAACAAAAAAGCCTCTCTTTTCAAAGACTCCCAGAGAGACACAAGCATGCAACATTCATCATCCTTTGTTTACTTTAATAAAATCATGCATCATATGTGTATTTCTGACCAAAAATGATCAGTTGGCAGTTAGGAAGCAGGATATGAAATGCCAAACACTTTGCTAATGAAGAGACTCTCCCCTCAGGACCTTTAAACAGCCTAAAGTTTGAGAATATAACATGCATTAGAAACTATTATATTCAATTATGTACTGTATGTGAGCGATGCTCGCTTTAACAGGTGTATAATCCTTCCCAGAAGCCTCATCTGTGGCCCGCTGTTTTACAGAGCTATGCTTTCATATAAGATGATGGAGTCTCAAATGCACTGATAAACCTTTTAAACAGCTCTTTCATGAGGATTAATAGCAAATGGACATTGCAGAGATGAAACAAAGCTTATTTCTCAACCATCAGTGCTTTAGTGTAACATGTGCGTAATCCCAGTTCATTATATATAGAAAACGTCCTTTTTATTGTCACGTTGCTTGCTTTCTGCTTTTTATTCTGCATTCCTTCAGACAAACGCTGCAAGTGTGAAACCGGCGTAAACACTTCACAATAAGGTCACGTTAGTTTATAATACATGAATATTCAACCTGATCTCAGGGCAATTCGTACATATTTTACGAGGTGGCTAATTCGTACGAATTTGTACGATGTATTCTAAATCGTACGTATTTTACGAGATGCCAATTTGTATGAATTTGTACGAATGACCCAAACTTAACCCCACCCCTAAACCTACCCATCACATGGTTTTAGACAAATCGTATGAAATCGTACGAGTGAGGTCTTACGAATCGGCACAAATTTGGCGAATATGTTTGAATTCCTCGTGAGACTGTGTTGGAATATTAACTAACCACAAGCAATACATTTGTCGTGGTATCTATTTAAAAATCAACTATTGTTCATTACAGTTCAAGGCCATGATAATATTAACAGACACAACTTTTGGTGTTATTAATTAGAAGTATTGTAATTGGTTACTTTGTTATCTAACAAATGGAACCTTACTGTGACAGTTAATGAATGTGACAGATATGTGACTCGCTGTTTGTTCATTGATTTTTTCAATTGTTAATTTGCTTATATGTGTCAGATAAGCACATTTGGTTAAACAGAAACAGGATGTTATTAAGTGGAAGCCGTGAAGATTTTTTTATTGGCAGATGCCTCTGTGAAATTGCACAGTTAATTGAGTTGTTTATTCAGTCCGTTGAAGTTTATTGAATAAGTTAATTGAATGTTTATTCGGTGAATTTTGATGCTAATGGTTTTTAATGGCCTTTTGAAGTCTTTGGTCTGCTTTTGAACAATTTGCAATTGAATGAACAGTATGGGATGCAGTTTTAAGAAAGACCCTTATAAAGGGAAAATGGAAATAATTACATAATTTTCAATGAACAAAGAAAAAAATATTATGGATTGTGTTCTGGGAATGTATACAGAAAACAAAATCTAGTTCTTCCAGATCCTAAAACTCATTGTTAGCTAATTTTAACATCTTGCAATGGTAGAAATTTGGTGCAAGTAGGCCTTTTGGTTTCTTTTATCTGTTGACATCCTGAAGATGGCAGTGTTCCCATGTGTAAAACTGATTGTCTGAATGTTCTTGGTAAAGATCCAGAATTATTTTTGAGGATACAGTCCTACAACAGGCCTATAGGACTACCAGAAACACTGAGGGAAGATGATCTTCTGTGCTATTCTGAACAGCGATAAAATAATGTGCTTTTTTTAGTGACAAAAATATTAAACTTCCTCATTTGCCTCCTCAAATGTTCATTTCCACCCCACACAGAGTTTTATTTGATATTCAGTTTTATAGTCAGTCTGCGGCTTTAATGCTTAAAATGCTTGACATCTACCAGCTAATACTGATGCAATGATGTAATCTATTTTCTGTCTTTTCCCTGCACGAGAAGACCTATGGTTTTCAGACCAACACACTTCTGGTGATAAAAAGAAGAACCTGGAACACACAATCATTTTATCTTCTGGAGATCAGCAAATTCGTCAGGTGAATTTTTAAGATGATTTACTTTGCATTTAGGTTGGATTTCTCTTCTTGTGATTAGTCACACACACACACACACACACACACACATATTCTACTGCCTTAATAAATGATATGACTTCACAGTCTAAACCAGTCAGCATTTTAATATCTGAAGCGTCCTTGTACAGTCAAACGTCCTAGACATGTAAATGCTTCTCTATTATAAAGCCTAGCATTTATGTACATCTTCATAAGAGTAGCATACATATAATCAGCTGATGGATGAAGCACCTCAACATATGTATTGCAAAAATCAAAGTGCTCATTCTGAAATCTGAGTAGAGATTTATGCTTTTTTTAAGTCTGTGCAAACAACATAATTTGCCTTCATTTACTCTTGTTGTGTAACTGTAATTTGTAAGATTTGCTATTAGCACAGTAATTTACTGTACGTAATTTGTTTTTTTCACTTTGCGCAGAGCATGTGTTGAAAGCAGTTAAGATTTCCAGCTTCAATTTCTGTAAAATAAACAGAAATACACAACAGTTTATTCCTATGCTAACTGATTTGCTAGTAAAATACCAGTTTTGTAATATAATATAAAGACATGCTTGTATTTTTCAGTGAAATAATGCGGCTATTGCACATTTCCAAGCATTCGTAGTGTAGAGCAAAATGATGCATGGTATAAGACCTTGAATTTTAATGCAATATATTAATATTAATATGTCCTGCATTGGCTATATTTTGTGTTGTCATTCACCTGTGCTGGCAGTGTACTGTAGGCACACCCATCATGCACAGTCACAATTAATTTACAGAAATAGGCCTATATATATAGTTATATATATATGAATATATGCACAGCAGGTCATTTTAGGTCAAAGAAATGTCTGTCAGTGGCACAATGCAGTTAAAACTTAAAGACCTCAGAATCTTAAAGAAATTACTTTTTGAGGCTGATTATATAATTTTTGCCAATTCACATCTTTCAAAAGTGGTGCATGGACATTTGGTCTTCTGAAAGTCTTTCTGTAAAGACATTTCATCACCTGAACAGTCGGTATGTTTCAATCAATCCATCGTACACACTGTAATTCTGTTTTTCACAGCTTTGTTTTCATTCCTGTCAAACGTTAAATATAGCTCTACCTAATTAGCAGCTGTTTCATATAATGACCCATGATCCTTTTTTTTGCTTTTCGATCTTTATCTATTTCCTTTAAAGGCCAGAGTATGCCATCTGCACCAACTTACAGAATCCTACGACCCCTCCTGCTCGGTATCTTTTTATTAGGATGCTTTGTGACTTTGTTTTTAATGTACATCAAACCATCGACGAGCTGGTTGTCAGGCCCTGTTGAGTCAGAAACGTCCACAGCCCGAGTGAAGAGCCTTCTTTCCACCCGAAGTGAACAGAACCAGACCACTGTCCTGGTCTGGCTTTGGCCTTTCGGCGAAACCTACGACCTGAACGTCTGCAGCTCTTTGTTCAGCATCGATGGCTGCTTCATCACAGCCGACCGAAACCTTTACAACAAATCTGACGCCGTGGTCATACATCACAGGGACATCACCAGCGACCTGTCCAACATGCCACCGGCATATCGGCCCACGTTGCAGAGATGGATTTGGATGAACTTCGAATCACCTTCCCATTCATCTCAGCTACCTGGAATTGAAAACTTGTTTAATTTAACTCTAAACTATCGGCAGGATGCTGATATAGAAGTGCCTTATGGATCAATTGTCGCAGCCCAAGGAGAAGAGGACTTTGTGCCGCCAAGCAAGAACAAGCTGATTTGTTGGATCGTCAGCAACTGGAACCCAGATCACGTCCGGGTGAAATACTACAACGAACTCTACAAGCACATCGAGGTTCATGCATACGGACAAGCGTTCGGTGAGTATATTTCCGACCAGGACTATTTCCCTACAATTGCAAGCTGTAAATTCTATTTGGCATTCGAGAACTCGATTCACAAAGACTACATCACTGAGAAATTGTACAACCCGCTTTCCGTCGGCACCGTGCCTGTTGTGCTCGGACCACCAAGAGAGAACTATCAGAACTTTGTGCAGGGAAACGCTTTCATTCACGTTGATGACTTCCTGTCTCCGAAGGAGCTGGCTGATTATCTCCTGTTCCTTGACAAAAACGAGGAGCTTTACCTGAAATACTTTGACTGGCGTAAACACTTTAAGGTGAAAAAGGCGTACTTCTGGGCCGAGCACACTTGTCTGGCTTGCGATTACGTCAGAAGGCACAATGAGTACAAAGCAATTAACAATCTTGACAAATGGTATTGGGGTTAAGTCACAACTGAGCCGCTGGACCAGATTAATGAAAGTGACTTGACAATAAGAGCTTCATATAACTTAACTCCAATGAGGGTCTGTTGTGAGTACTTACAGACTTTATTTTTGTAAAACGTTGATGTACATTTATTTCGTGTTCGGTTTCACGCTTTTATTAATCTGGATGCAAATGATGCAATTTAGAGTTAAATAAGTATGTATTTATTTGGAAAGCTGATTTTGACCAAAATGCACACATTCATATAAAGGGACAGTTTTGTCATCATTTACACACCCTCTTGTTATTCCAACCCCATATGATCTGTGGAACACAAAAGAAGATATTCTGTAAGTGATGTTTTTGATGCAAATTGTGCAATTAACAGTTAACACGGAGGGACAAAAGAAGATAGTTTCAATTGTTTTGTTTCTGCCATTGAATAATAAGTTAAATGCAATTTTTTATCTCAAAGTTTAGAGAAGAAAAGTCAGAACTGTACACTTTCTCAGAAATATCGGTACAAAAGCTGTCACTGGGGCAGTACCTTTTCAAAAGGTATACATTTGTACTTATTAGGTTCAAATATGTACCTTTAAGGTACCAAAACATGTACCTTTTGAACCCAAAAAGGTACCGCCCCAGTGACAGCTTAAATAATTTTTCCAAATCTTAATGCATGTCCTAGAGATAAAAGACATTTGAGTGAAATGTCGTTTTAAAAATTCAGTTTTGCTGTTTTCACACAGCTACACATCATACAGATACTCTGTTTATTTAATGAGAACCGAGCACTTTCTGAAACTGAGATTTTTATGCTTTATTTATATCATTGGTTATCGTGTAAATGTTAGTGCTAGAGTCATCTATGCAGTGTTTACAGAACTTATGTTGTGCGAAATGTCCATGTACTGTAAGTGTAATGTGTATGTATTTTGAGACAACCTGCCTTTCATTTCCATGGTTTTGGATGTTGTTTTGCGCATTCATATTTTACCATGCCATAATGGACACCTTAGTGACCAACATGCATTTGCTACTGAAAAACAAAATGCCAGAAGTGCGTCATTGCTGATAATGTTTTACTGTCCTGAATAACTGCTGATAATATCACTGTTAAGTACATTGGTTGGATATGTGATACTGTGAAGTATCAATGTGTACTGTGAAGTTCTGTCTTAGAAATATTTAAATGTCACTTTTGTTTAAAAGTGAAGTGTTGAATCCCGAGCAGGAGGCTAATATACATACAGTCATGTGTGGGTGGTGCCATATTCACAGGAATGCAGAAGACTTTTTTTTAAGTATTGCCAAATGTTTAGACACGCTCGGATGCTCGAGACGAATGAAATCATAATGTGAGATTCATAATTACTGCTTTTTTTTGATTCTAACGTTGCTTCAGATGCAAGCTTAAAAGATTTGTTTGCTGCCAAAGTTTTCTTCCTTGAAATATTATGCTTCTGATCTGATATCTCTGGGATTCACATCATCCCATTTCTCAGATTGGTTTTCATTTCATGGTGTGGGACTGTTTTAGATGTGCTTACAGTACATACATGTAGTCCGTCTAATATTAGATGAGGCTGAAGGACTCTATTATTGATCAATGAGAACATTTTCAGCTGTGGATCACAGACTGAGCTGCTGATACCGTCACTGCAAAAAAAAAATAAAAAAAATTGAATGCTATTTTGTCTTGTTTCCGGTTGTAAAAAAATCTAAACATCCTTAGAAAAATATATTTTTACTTGAGAAGTGCTTGACCCTGTTTTTCTTTTCTTTCTTTTTTAGAATGATAGTCAATAGATGTAAGCATAAATCAAACATCATTTTGAGAAGGTAATGTTTAAAGGTGTGATTCACCCAATAATTCTCTCATAATTTATTCACCTGAATTTTACATATCAGGGTGAACTGTACCTTTAGATTAAGAAATAAAACCAATGTGCCAAAATATATTTTTCCTCATTTCAAGCATAAACTTATAATAAAAATAATAATAATAATAAATAAATAAATAAATAATAAAAAAAAAATAATAATAAATAAATCAGCACAAACAAGCCAATGGGGAACAAAATAATTGCATTTATTTATATTGATGTATTTTACATGAATTAAAGGTAGGGAAATGCATTTTATCCTGGGATTTGCACCCCTGGTCTTCTTATTGCAAGCAGCATGCACTACTGTTTGAGCGAACCGAATGCATTTGGTAGATTAAAAAAGCCTATAGCCTATATTTTCAGTGAAACATCTTATTATCATAAACAGTTTTGTACATCAAGCAGTACTGGTAGTAACTGATTACATGTAATCTGGATTACATAATCAGATTCTAAAAATGATGTACTTGCATTAGTAATTAGATTATACTACACATTTTAAAATGCTTTTTATGGATTACATGATCAATGTGAAAAACAATATCCAAAAGTAATTCAAAAAGTAGTCGGACTAATTTACATAATATAAGTAATCCAGATTATGTTACTAACTGCAATATTTCTTGTGTAATTTGTAATCAGTAATGAACTACAATTTGTATCAACCCAGAATAACTTGTTTCTTTTTAAAGGATGTTTACATGTTTTTCCTGGAAACCTAATATGAAAAAGCACATTTTAATTGATAATTGTGGTAAACGTTTTGTTTCTAAGATTTATCAATCATTTCCAGGCACAGGCACTCACAAGTCATGAATCACATGTATTCTTATGTCTGAAGCACACATGATTGTGAGTTCTTGTGTTGCAGCGTCTATCAAATTAAGCATACTGTTTAAACATTAACATCATCATCAGCGGTTAAATATTTCATGCCTGGGTTTTTAACTTTTGTATTCATGAGGGACCATCAGTAAAAAAAAAAAAAAAATAGTGAGCTATTTTCCATCTGTATATTACTCAAATGTGCACAAAGAGACTTTTTTATATGAACTCTGCTGAAAGCTGAGATGCCGTGTAGTAACACAAGCTCCACTACATGTCTCAGATCAGTGTTTGTCGAAGATAATCGGTTTGCCGTGAATGCTCTTTATGCATTGTAAATAGCTGTATTGTTGGACGATTTCAAACCTGTAGCGAATGCCACGAGGATGAAGTGCTGAAATGAGACGGACAAAATAAGCCCTTTCTGAGCCTTTGCACCGACGAAGAAAAGTCTTCTGCTGAAGACAAAGATGGCAGTGTTACGCAGAAACCATTTTCTGTCCCTAAAGCGGTTTCCACAATGAACATCCGTATCTTTTTGGGATCAGGAACTAGTCTTCTGAACAGCGTTGGACTGGGAAACTTTAAAGCCTAAAAGCTTCTCTCATTCTCAAGTGTGATTTATTGAACTGGTGACAGCACAAAGATGTATTGACTAAAAACGTGAACTGTGAAAAAAAAAAGAATGAACTGTTTATGGTTTCATCTTGCTGTACAAAGTGAATCAGAGATTGCTTATTTACTTACTGACCATAATTACTGACTTGTATTGATTTGTGGTCTCTCTCTCTCTCTCTCTCTCTCTCTCTTCACCTCTGTATCTTTATCTCTTGTGCACAAATGTTGGCTGTGAGCTCTTGGTACCCTTTAAAACAGCCTTTGCATTATGAGTGTGTTAGCGGTGTCTGACTCAGAGCCCCTGCTGACTCACACATGTAGGCTGGTCGCACTGACGCCCGGCATGGAGTATGATATCTCCTCTATGCATTATGGACTCCAATGCGAAATGACCCACATTCCTATTGTGCTGAGGAACTCGAGGGTGTATAGAACTGTTCATTGCCGTTAATTGCCAAAACATTGTTATTTGCCAAATAAGTTACTGTAGATGTCTGTTAGTAAAATAAAGAGCTGAAAATAAAAATATGTTCACAGAATATTTTGCTTCGTATCTTGACTTGGTGTGTGGGGGAAAAAAATATTCAAAATATTCATAGTCCTAGACCTTAAATTCATAGTGAAAATTGCTTAGCACATTATTAGGAAAGGTGATTTACAAACATTAATTAAAAAACATACTGACTACTTCTGTAGGTGTGGCTGCATCATTAATGATTTAAGCAAACATAAACGAGTTTAAACAGATTCCCTTCAGAACCAAAAATACATTAAAGGGATAGTTCACCCAAAAATGAAAATTTGATGTTTATTTGCTCACCCCCAGATTTTTTACTTTAAGCGTGGCAGTCTGGTAGTCATTTAATTTACTTACCTTTCAAAGTAAAAAAAACATTCACAGACAAATCCAGATTACACCCCGCGGCTCGTGACGATACATTGACGTCTTAAGACACGAAAC
>JAUMHQ010000078.1:4758049-4768528 GCA_032361165.1 Enteromius paludinosus | reverse complement strand
ATGACTACCAGACTGCCACGGTTAAAGTTAAAAATCTTTGTTTGTGTTCTGCTGAGGAAACAAAGTCACCTACATCTAGGATGCCCTGGGGGTAAGCAAATAAACATCAAATTTTGATGAACTATCCCTTTAATAATTAGAATTAACTATTATTTCTATATTTTTAACTTATATAGAGTTTTTTTTTATTTTAGTTAAATTTTTATTCTTTTTTTATGTACTTTGACATTTTTTGTTTCTAATATTGAAGATATTGTTATTATCTTAATTTTTTTTCAGTTTCAGTTTTAATTCAAGATAACAACACCGTTATGAAAATATTTGTAACATTCATACCAGAACACTTCCTCGTCAGTCAAAAAAGATTGTTTAGTGAAACTTAATTTTAAAAACCGACTCGCTTTGAACTTCTGCAATTTTGTGGCATTGCATCAACACATGACTGTCCACGTTTACACATCAGAACTGGACGATCAGAAACTTTACCCAGCCATTCGCAGTGATGTAATAAGGAGAAAGCAGGATAAATGCTATTATTTCTATATCTCGGGGGCCTATTATAGAAAGTTAAGTCTCAAATTAAACCCTAACAAGCTTCAAACAGAAATCACCATCGTTACTAAACAGATAAGACTCTAGAATTAAGTTGTTTCTGTAATATGCTCCAGAAAAGTGTAAAATTTGAGTGTAAAACTACTTATTATACAACATGGGGTCCACAGCAGCAAAGAAAGAAACGGAGAGAGCACAATGACTGAGAATTAAGATTCTTTAAAAAATACACCTTTAATGCCAGTTTTACTTGACTGAACATTGCATTTAAGAAGCCAGTTGTCTATTCACAGGAAGAAAAGCATCATACTACGCTCCTCACATCATATGTCAAATGGATCCTGCAGTCATTCGAGGATAACTACAACAATAAAACAAGCAAAGAAGAGATGAGACAAAAACTACAGCAATTACTTTGGCAATCTTCATTCTATAATGTGGACGTCATATATGGTGAGCATAATACATAGACTTGATTGAAACTGAAACTTAAATGTGTCTCAAGTGTTCATGGATGAAACACACACTATAGCCTACCCTTTATTGCCACAGAGCAAATAACACCCTCGTTTCTTCATGTGGAGAGAGCAATTTTACTTGGGAAGTCTGGTAAACACAAAAAGGCCCTGCAGGTTTTGGTCCATGAAGAAAAAGACCAGCAGGCTGCTGAAAGCTACTGTTGGAGGACCTCTGCTGGACGAGACAGGAAGTTCACACAGGGAATGTTTCTCTCCCTGCTTCAAATCTACCTCGAGTCCGATCAGCATGTGATCACGGCAGTGGATCTGCTAAACAAAAACGCAGCGTCTTTTGATGTAGTCAGTGTGTTAAGGGTGCTGCCAGACTCCTGGTCTCTGAAGCTGGTTCTGCGGTTCCTCTCTGAATCACTGAGAGGAACAGTGCATGACAAAAGAATGAAAGGTCTGGAGATGAGCCTAGCCGAGGTGGAAACCCTAAGACACAAGCACGTCTGGGTGAGACGTACTATAAATGAAACCATTTATGTGAGGGGGGGGAAAAAACAGAATTTACCTAAACAGCAATGCTAATGTTATTCTTTATGCTCCCAGATGGAAGCAACACATGAAAAAATCCAAGTTGACAGAGGATGTGTTTGCCATTCATGCCAGAAACGTCTTACAGGGCCCGAGTTCCTGCTCAAGCCGACAGGAGAGCTGACCCACATATCCTGTCACGGTGGACACTGAACAACAAAGACACTATTATTCACACCTTTTCACGTTTTCACTTTACATTTATGCTCTCAGCAGATTCTGCTTACTAGGTTGCCTGCAATAAAGACAGTAATTACTTGGACAGTAAGGCAATTACTAGCACAAATTGCAGAGAATAGACGACACATCCTAAGACACCAACAAAGCAAGCCACGAATACAAGCAGGAAACTCACAACAACTGCACATAACTACACCACAATATACTGTCAGTACAGATCATCTGAAAGCTGAATAAATGAGCTATCCGGGTTTATTTTTTAGGATAGGAATATTTTTGGCTGAGGTACAATTATTTGAAAATCTGGAATATGAGGGCAATCTAAACGAAGTCCTTACAATGCATATTGCTAATTAAACATTTAAAACTATTAGCGGTAGGAAATGCACAAAATATCTTCACGGAACAGGATCTCACTTAATATCCTAATTATTTTTGGCAACAAAGAAAAATCTGTCATTTTGACCCATACAATGTATTGTTGGCTATTGCTACAAATACTGATTATGACTGGTTTTGAGTGCATGGTCACAATTAGCAATATTCTTATGCACATTAAAAAGATGTTATTACAGTAATGTATTGTAGTGAAAGATAAAGACTAAAGAAAAAAGACAATATTTCCAAGTGTAAATCACACTTTTTTATTGTTTTTGTTTATAACTCACTTTTTTTTTTTTTTAATTGTTTGTCAACATCCACTTCTCCAATCTTCTTTTATGATCCTTCAGAAATCATTATAAAATGCTGATATGCCCATTATTATTAAAGTTATGCTCAGTAATTCTGCTTACTAATTTTGTCTAAAACCTTTTACATATTTTTTTAGGATCCTTTCAATATATTTGTAATTTAAAAACATGTTTTTGCAACACTTTTTTTGCATTACTTTACAGTATTTTTCTCTTTTTGCAGCTTTCTCTGAATATGACACACAAGCCAAAGCCTAGGCATGCCAACACAAACAACAATAAACTATTCTTTCAGCCATGTTCATTCATGCTTCATGTAGATTCATGGAGGCTGAACGTCTTCTGACTTGGCTAAAATGACCTTTGCATACTATGGGCCTCGACATGGGTTCCAGAGAACAAACTATATTATAAACAAGTCGACATCTCTTTTACACCCACTGGACTGGGTTGGCTCAGTGTTGTCTGCTTCTAGCCCAGGCACGGTGAGGAACTGGCAGCCTGACAAACCCAGGCTGTATACCACTTCAGGACATGGTGCTCTCCAGACAAGCCACCTTATGTGGACAAATTCTCAGACCAGACTGTTTAGTTTGTGGACATGAAAAAATAAATCACAAAACACCTCAAATATGTTATCCACATAAATCAGAATACCAAACAGACTGTGATATGTCAAAGTGATCCACTGTTACATAAAGTCTTCTGCTTCCATTCCCGTTATAAATAAATCTCTTGCCACTCTTGTCGTATTGCACAATGGGCTTTCATTTTATTGTGTTTACAAATAAGACAACATTTTGAAAAGGCTTGAACACAATCTAATATCTTCATAGGTGGTATTCATAAGCTGTATACATAAGGCAAATTATCTAAAGGGATGCATTTTAAGAGCTTATATTTATGAACTTATTTGGGATATCCCACAAAAACAGATATCTATATCAAAAATGTCATTTAAAAAAAGAAAAACGAACCCAGACAGGTTGTGTGGAATTAAACTTTGCATTTGCTCTTCATGAAGCACACTGTAAATAATGTGCATACAGTATTGTGCAAATGTGCATTAGGGAAAAAAAGGGATTATGCATAAAGTACATCCATATGGTTTAATATTCAATATGCACTTATGTGTTGACCACACTGACTGTGACTCATTCTACCCCCAGTTCAAGCAGACCGCTTGTGTGCAGGGCCGGGCCGATGGTCATTTGGGTGGACTCTGAGTTTACTTTAGAATCCCTCCCTTCTTTGATAGATGCCTCTTGGGACCTTCAGTGTTTTGACATTTCAGGGCTGAATAGACTACAAACCCACAAGCTTGCAGTATTGCAGAATTTTTAGTAGGTTTGATTTAAACTATCTTCACTTGTCCTTTCAGGTGTTGTTAATGCTCACCAATAGGCTACTCCAGTAATAAAGCAATCTGGTGCAGATACTTGCTTACATGGCCAGTCAGCATGTCCCCTGGAGAGAAGCCCGTGATCTTTAAAGGCACAGATGGTCATTTTACACATGAGGAAACAGGATGGATGCAAAAATCAACAGTTACAGAACAAATTGTGGTAGAGAACCAGTCATCTTTATAAATATCTACACCACAGACAGAGGAAAAGAAACAACATCTTGTGCTTCTAAATATAAAGGTAGACATCTAAAATGCCTGTGTTTACTTAAAAAAAATTTTATTTAGAAATGAATTGGAAACATACCCTGTACTTCCAAATGGAATCAGTTTTATACTTTGTGTTTACTTGATGCTGAATTTAATGGGGACATAAAGTGCTGCCATTTCATGATTTAAGACAACAAAATGTGTCATGAAAGTAAACATTAGATAAGTTGAGCTGGTAAAACTATGTTGACATGTGACATTCCATGCTTTAAAAAACAGCATGTGCTGGTTACGTTATGTTTAGATGCTGGGATGCTGGTTTAAGCTGGTTTATGCTGGTTTATGCTGGTCTTTTTGCTGGTTTAGACTGGTCACGTGCTGGCAAAGGAATAAACCTGCAAAGGACCAGCATAAACCAGCAAAATTACCAGCTTGAAACCAGCATCCCAGCATCAAAACATACCTAACCAGCATATGCTGTTTTTTTCAGCAGGGATATTGCATGATGTGAAAGCTTGGTCTCATGTAAATGCCAACCCGGGCTCACGGAAATATGTGCTTCTACAACCCCGTAATTATGTACCTTCCTGCACGTTTTGCCGCAGTTTCAATGTGAAATGTCCAGAGAGTGGCGCTAAAACACACGTTTAATACATAACCGTGGCACGTTTGTATTAGGTTGGTACAGGTAGGTATTGCAGTGTTTTAATAATGCTGCTTGAGGTACGTTTTGTGCCGATTCAGAATTCAAATATTCAGTGAGCTACAGATGAATGCTCTATCATGTTGGAAATATTCCCTACACCAAACCTAAACCTACCCGATAACGTTAACAAATGCAAAAGTAATTTATAAACGTATTCGCTGATGCAGCCATGCTATTTTAACTCCCTTACTCTACTTTGAGCTGTTTTGTCTAACTTTTTTACATGGGATTCAAACCGATGCTTTTCACCACCTAAGTGCAAACGCCGTATTACGTGAGCTACCTAAACCTGCTAAACCAGAAAAATCATACATATAAAGCTGTTTATGTGACGACAATGTTCAAAAGTATCAGTTTTTAAACTGTACAGGATGTTAAAACTGTTTTAATGTAATAACTTAACATTCTGCAACTAAAACATGGACTTGTATACGTGTTTGGCGTGCATATAATACACAGTTTTCGTGTGAACAAGATACGAAAATTGTTTCCATGCATATGATAAGCAGTTTTCACGTACATATGATATGCATATACCGCACAACCCTAATCCATCGCGTTGCATATACAGGCCAAAGTTGATGCTATCAGAACCGGAAGTTTTCGTTTTTATTTGGCGTACTATTTATATGCGTACTATTTATACGCACGTTCATGAGATCAGGGTAGGATGTGCACCCTTGGTAAATCTGAGCAAAGGTGAAAATAAATCTGCATTGTTTATCCTTTTGATCTTTCATTCAGAAAATTCTAAATACTTCAATGATATTTTCACAGTCACCTTTGCTCAGATTTACCAAGGTGGAGGGGACTGTATGTCAACATTAGAAGTTGATCAAAAAGACAAGAATGGTTGTTGTTTTTGTTTTAGGACAACTTTGATGAAGGTTTTCGCTTCAAATGTTGACTACTCTATATACCATACATTGTAACATTATACATAGTATTCCAATGTAAAGAACTGGTGCAACACTTTTGATTCTAGACATGGATACATACTGCATTTTAAATTTCTAATTTGAGTCTGTTTCTCACAAACCATTGGTTTGGCTTGAAGATAATGTGAGGGACAACGCACAAGCTCCTCAACACTATAACTCTTGCGTAACAAAGCATCTGTGTTCCTCCAGAAAAAGAAAATGCATAAGGGTGAATGAATAATGACAGAAATGACATTCTAGGAGAGCTGTTGGTGCCAGCAATGCCAAGATGCAGTAATCCTGAGACATCTGTTGGGCATCAGAACAAGAAGACATCACACTGTGAGCATCAGGTACCTGCTTAAATACAGTACAACCATGGGAACCGGTACTGTATATAAGAGGAAGTGCTTCTCGGCCAGTTTTAGCAAATAAGCCGCAAACGGTTGCAACATATTCTTTATGACGCATTTTTCTGGCCTCAGTGGTTGCTGAGACACAGGGAGAATCTTAATTTGCAACCTTTGGATAGCAATAATGGTAAGGTACCAAAGACATGTAAAGATAGAACCATGCCTAATTTGCAGTTTCCTTGAAGAAGCTAATGCTATAGTGAGGAAATCCGAGAATAAACACCCCAAAGGATGATCAAAACATATCTATTTTTCAGTCCCTATAAGCAACGCTGTCATTTCCATAGCTTTCTTTACCTTCGGTTTTGGAGCCAGGCCACCAGGGGATAGTCACAGCGTAGACCACTGGAGACACCGGGGAAGAGGCAAAGACCACAGGCTCCTACCATGCATCCTGGCTCCCAGACATGGCCTATTAGTGTGGCGTGTAGAATAATCCCACAGCAGGGCATATGGGATTTGCTCATTTCCAGCACACATCTTTCTCTGCTTTGTCTAGCCGTCGTACCCTCACACAATGGACCGAATATTCATTGTTAGCATGCTTGACGGCCATGCAATCAGTCTAATTAACATGTAACAATGGCAGTGTCAAACCTCAGCTGCCTTCCAATTTGTCACCAGAGTGCTATTTAAGGGCTAAAATTAAATTTGTTTAGTATGCAAAAGAGCTATGCAGGCTGGCAAGGTGAATTGGCTTTAAAACCTGAAGTAAATGGGGCCTTTTGCATGCAGATGTTTTTGAGGAGTAAATATAGATTCATGAACACGCCATACTTGGAAACCTGTTTATCTTCTACTTACGGGTTATTAACATAACAAGCGGGACTATAAGGACTAATGACTTTGAGAGATTGGTTGACGTCCATAGAAAACTCTTGGCTCAAATGTGTTAATTAAGGGAAAATGAAGATATTGAGTTGAAATATGAAATAACAAGCCATGAAATAAATATGGAAATTTACAGATCTTGGAATCGTAAAACAATATTGCCATGCTGGCACTAAACCGAGTGTATGCTCAAGGGTGGTTCCCTTGACTTGGTTTTGAACTTGAAGACCCGAGTGTAATATACATTTAAAGTAGCTTTCCTAACCCTACTGCATCCCTGCTTCTGGGAAGGACAGTAATTGCTTTTGCTGACTCATGGAAGTTCACATTATGGCATTGTTATCCTTGTTTTTAGTGCGTTAACCCACAAAATTCTCTATTACAGTTAAATGTCATTTTTAACTGTTTGAGCATGGTTAAACCACCACTATTTATCCATACACATAATTCTGCATGATTGTTCTATTTATATTTAAGCTTTTACTTGTCAAAGTTTCACTCATTTTAAAGATGTTCACTTGAATGAACGATTTAAAAAAAAAAAAAAAAGACGTAAAGGGCGTTATTTCGGCAAAGGTACAAATTGTTACTAAATGAACTATGCATGCAAAAAAATGGAAAGCAAATTTACTTTCACAAAAAAGATCAGTACCTGGAAACTGCTCCTAAATGTAAAAGAAACATTTCTGATAGCTCAAACAAAGTACTATAACGCTTATAATAATATGACTTCTAAAATAATGTGTACTCATCATGAGAAAATGTACTTTTACCCTCTTTTACAGCAACTTCGCAGTTTCATCCGAAATATAACGCTGTTGATTAAAGACTAAACATTCCTTTACATTCACTTAAGAAACTACAAACAGCATCAGCCATGCAGTAATTAGAAATTCAGCAACATCACTTTCCACAAATGAACACACCCAAACAAATCGTAGCTTGGTGGGAGAGCAACTACGCACAAGCAGTTCCCACTGGCACGTCCTGAGAAATTACGAGACCACCAGTCACAGTTGGACAGTTAACATTACGCATGAAAACACCTGTTAAACCACAATGCACAGTTTAACATCACATCCTCTGTGGCACCCTCTAGCTGTACATTGAAGTGTATAAAATGACCATTTAGTTTGTGATTTTTATTTTTTTTTTAAAACAAAAAAAAAACTTGTTACTTGTAAGAAGTTATTTATATTGGATATTGTCCCAAAAGTGCATCTCTCATAATAATTTTCCTCCTCATCTACAGCACATCAATTTGATTTTAATTAAGCACAGTGGGCCAGTGTGTTATAACTGAGCGGGGCTACTGTAAAGAGTTGGCTGAAGAGAGATATGACATTATAAAAAGCAAGGAACAGCTCCATATAAATGTCAGAGGCACTATCATGATTTATTAGTGGTATAAAAATGTGTGCTTCAATATCCAAGCCTGTTAATGTTAGAATATGTCTTTGCAAGTATATGCAAAAGTTTTCTCCCTGTAGTAACCTGTTACAGGTTACTAATATCAAAAATAACTTTTGCTTATTCACTATAATGAGCACTTGGCGTGAAGTTGACTGTCAGCCACTTATCTCAGATTAAGATGAAGATGAAGATTGAGTAGGCGCTGCTTTAAAAAGCACACGGCTCATAATGTTGGGCTCTGGTGCATTTCTGTCCTTTAATTTAGAAAGGGCGTTTCAGAAATGTCATGGAACTTAGAAAGATAATGGAGGGTAAATGTATAGATTACAGTGGATTTCTAAGGTCCAACGATATAATTTGGCTAATTTCAATGGAACAAACCCACAGGCGGAAACCTGTAAATGTAGTTTAACGCTGATAAAAATCTTCAATTGACTTTAAATGCTCGACTTTTGTGTGAAAAAACAAAAGGCACTTAACTATGAGTCTTTAAAGTGATGTTTTTTTTTCTTGTTTTTTTTTTTACAAGAGGATCAGTTCTAAATTCTACTAAAAGCATGACAGCATTTATATTTATATAACATGAATCATTCATATGTAGTTTATGGAAGGATGCCATGTTTGGAAAGTAAGTAAAGGCTAGTTTATTTATGAGCAAAATTGCCTCTTAAGTGGTGATGAAGGATAAAGAAAACCTGTCCAGATGAAAATGTTTGGATCTTGGCTGTCTGCTTTGGTTTGTGGATGAATGAGCGGATATTTTTAATGGAGTAGCATGGACAAACCTTTAAGGAAAAGCAAATCAAACAGTAAGAAAATCTGAAGGTAATTTGTCTGCAATTGTCAGTTCTAAGTTGGAACATCTGTAGAAGAGGAAATTTAAAGTTTTATTTCTACCACTAATAACTGAATTTCAACCAAACACAACTTACCAAAGGCTCTAAACCCATGCTTCTGGCGGGTTTAGCCTTGTGGTTTCAGCTGTTCTATTTGTACACCATAAAACCACAAACTGCCCTCTCTGAATATATTCATATATCACTGCAAATAGCCTAGGTGTCCCTAAAATCAACAGAAACACCTTAAAAGTGCCTTTAAAAGAACTACAAAAAAATCCAACACTTCTTGCAAAGCATCTTGAATTTCAAAGCTAACTAAAAAAAAATAACTTAATTTATAAAGCCTAATTCTTAAAAATCTCTAATCACACAACCCAGGGCCATAGCATAAGGGAAAAACTTCACTTCTGTTCTGAGGCTGGAAAGTCGCTATTGAGGAAAAAAAACTCAGAAGAGATTATTATGTGGGCCAGGAAGACCATCTTAAATGTGGTTCTTAAAAGTCAACAGGTCATCAGTTGTGGTTCCTGAAGAGCAACTTTGGCACATGGTGAAATTACAGAGATCACTGCAGCTCTCACAGTCAAATGCTCTTGAGGTTGTCTCATAGTTTGGTGCCAAGCTCCTATATTAGCCCAGACTTTCCACTGAGGACCTGTCTGCTCATCCGGGCTCCAACTGTTTATGACTGGAGTAGTTTATAAATGCATTAGCCCACAAATATACGTTACTATAGCTGTCTGGCAATGCAGGTCTTGCTTCAACAAGATTATTTAAGCGCTTTTGGTACACATCATCTAAGGATTTCAAAAAAGAACACTGCAACTTTTGTAACTTTTTCCAATAAATAGCTAGACTCCATTTTCCAGTAAATAATAGTCAATCATTTCAAAGTGTATGCCACAAAGTGTATTCATCTAATCAAATTCCCAAATTTCTTCCTCTCATCTAAGCAGAAAATGCTTAGACTCCCTCCCGGCGCCCCCCCCCCAATAAAAAAGAACAAGAGAAAACTTTCTTCTTTAAACACCACACGTTTTATTGTAGTACTACTACATGTACTACAGACCGATTTTTTCAAAAAATAAATAAAATACTCATAACTTAAAGGTGCCATAGAATGCACTGAGAGAATATTTTAAATTGTTCTCTGATATGTACATAGAAGGTTTTACAGGTCCATTTACAACCCTAGAATTTGACCCTAGAATGAAACAGTCTGTTTTTGCCTTATTTGAAAGGTTCATGAATAGTAATGAGGAG
>JAUMHQ010000078.1:4725677-4744852 GCA_032361165.1 Enteromius paludinosus | reverse complement strand
CTATCTATCTATCTATCTATCTATCTATCTATCTATCTATCTATCTATCTATCTATCTATCTATCTATCTATCTGTAGTATATAGTAGATAGATACTGTAGATAGACCACACTGTTAGAAAGTCAACCAAATGTCTGTATGAATTATTGTTTACATCATGTTTCTAAAGATAACAGCATTACATAGGGAAGTCCACATCATACAGGCTATCCATATCCTAAAAATGACATTGTTTGACCCAAATTTAGGACTAAAGTGCATCTTTTGCAGCTTTGAGGGGAGCTTAACAAGATCTAATCATGGGTCTAAACACTCAAAGAAAAAGCCATCCTGAAGTGACATGCCAACAGTGGGCAAATCTGCTTGGTAATTACAGCCTTGCAATGAGAGGGGAGGTACTAGTGTGGTAGGTGCTTTTTTAATGATGCAAGGGCCAGATATGGTATAAAAACCCTCATCATTGTGCTAGGCAGCAGCAGATCCTGTCTGGCTCCTAGCACAAGGATATTCAGAAGTGGGAGCCACGCTCTGTGTTAAACTTCTTATTTATTTGGAACCCAAGTATGCCGGTAGGTGTGCTTTTTTTTTCTCTCTTTTCAGTTGGTTTTGGGAATGTAGGCCCTGATATTGAATGACGTGTATCAGCAGGTGCAGTTGGGAAGGCGCTCTTATTACAACTCTGAGTTATGGTTTAAACCAAGTTATTATTAATGGAAGCTGAAATCATAGTTTATGGTTGTCAGCTGTTTACTTTATAAATGGCTGAACCAATTGTTCCATTAGAATGTTTCAGCCTACACTACCAACAGTTTTCTTTACATCATCACATCTAATCCTTTTAATTCCATTGCAGATTTGACCTCAGAAAATGGAACTACGAGTAGCAAGCATTCTTCTTCTCCTGGTTGCCTTGACGGCTGCCCATGGTGAGAGATATGTTGTCAAGAAGGTGATGAAGGCCCCTCAGTACCAGCCCTTCTCAGTGAAAAGCCAAGGTATGTTTAAAATCGAAACATTTTTCTCTTTGCTTCATGCAGCGTGCTGAAATTCTGCTTCTGTCTGTGGTACTTGATCTAAATGTGGCTAAACAAATTTTAGGTAAGAATTAGGTATGCACATAGCAAAAGCTGCACGAGTAGAATCCAGCACACTGATTGGTTGCTGAGACACGGTGCATCCTCCAATAGTGTGATGCAACCTGTATAAGGTTTTGAATATTCAAATTATAGATTTGTTCTAGGCTAAAACATGTCATGCCTTTAAAGATGCATCATACTATGAAGTCTGTTCTGCTGTCTTTGCAGCATTTATTACATTTTTTAAATGTTTTTCTACTGAGTTAACTGCTTGGTTTGATGAAATCTACAAAAGTCATCTTTAGATTGGTATTACTGCAAAACAAAATACTGTACAGATTTATATGATTTGTTTGAGTAGAAGCGATTCAGTGTTGTTTTAGATTTGAAGGTACATGCAGAACAAAACCAACCAACTTTTCAAAGTTAGCTATTCAAAATGAGCTTCTTTTAGAGACATGTTGAAAAGTGATTTGTCTGGGTGTGTCACAGCAAAGACACATCTGTTTTGTTTCATAAAAGCTGCGCCTAGGAGAATGACCTTTGGTATGATGCATTTTACAAAGCAATAGATTTGACCACATGAAAGCAATCATAAAACTGAAGCCCTAGTCGCATAAATATGTATATTTTTAAACAGGGATTATATTATAAAATGGAGTTACAAAATTCCAGACAACTGAGGAATATATGTACTATGAATTCAAAATATATAAAATACATTTAATGCTAAAGTACCTCGGATTTTAAGTTAAAAGCACAATACATTATTTAAGAAAAGGTTACATCCCTAAGTCTTTGGATAAATAATCTGGATTGCCTTTGTTCAGTGAAGTTTACTCATCAACAATACAGCAAAACATGCAACATGCAATTGCAGGAAGTGAAATGTTTCTGAAATAAAATAAAAAAGAATTCAAGTAAGATTTAAAGTTAAAATATAGCATTTGAAACTATTTAAAAATGTAAATATAAAATTTAACATACAAATGTCTGTATAAATGTATATGTATAGATTTGTCATGCAATACAAAATATTTGAAATTTAGTTAAATTAATTTTAATAAATAATTTTAATTTCTTTTTTTTTATAAATTGTTTCAGATGTATGTGTTTTTATAAAAGGAGCTTGATTTAAAAAAAGGACTTTATAGAAGATGTGTAGAGCATACTTAGATGCTCTACTTAACTTGATACTGACTTCCTGCTTCCTAGGACAACAGTTCTATTTTTAAAGGCTTGTAGTTATATCTGTGAAGCATTCTACAGTCAAACAATTGCTAACAAATCACTTTATCAGGGCTGGGCAACTTTGATCCTGGAGGGCCGATGTCCTGTAGAGTTTAGCTTCAACCCTGATCAAACACACCTGAAGAAGCTAATTAAAGTCTTGAAGATCACCAGAAAGTTAAAGGCAGGTGTGTTTGATTAGGGTTGGAGCTAAACTCTCCAGGACATCGGCCCTCCAGGATCGAAGTTGCCCACCCCGGTACTATATGATTATAGGACCACTTTTATTCAACCATTGTATATTATTAACCTCTGTATATTATTTTTTACTCATAGTATATTATCAACATCAAATTACATGAATTCCATCTATAGTTGATTATTGCCACTGATGTACATAAGGACTAAGAATATTGCCACTGATATGCTTTTTGTTTTACTACAGTGGTAGCAGGTGAACCAGGCATCCCTGGTGAGCCAGGCCCACCTGGACCTCCTGGCCCCGCTGGAGAACGAGGAGAAGATGGAGAAGGATACCCAGGACCACAGGGACCCCCTGGACCCCCTGGCCCGGCTGGTTACTCAGCACCTGGAAAACCTGGTACTCCAGGTGGACCTGGCAAACCTGGTGCCACAGGTGCACCTGGACTTAAAGGAGATAGCGGTGCACCTGGTCCTCAAGGCCCCAGAGGAATGCCTGGTCCTGTTGGTAGCCCTGGACCATCAGGCATTTCTGCAACAGGCCAACCTGGAGCAGCAGGTCTGCCTGGAGCAACGGGACCACAGGGAGCACCAGGTATTAAAGGACATCCAGGTATTCCTGGTGCACCAGGACAAAAAGGAGAAAGGGGTATTGGGGTTCAGGGACCACCAGGTGAGAGAGGTCCTGCAGGACCAGAGGGGGCTTCCGGAAAGCCTGGTGAGCCAGGTATTGGAAGACCTGGCAAATCTGGAGTTCCTGGTGAACCAGGTAAATCAGGCTCACCTGGCCGTGATGGGGAACCTGGACCCATGGGTGCACCAGGTCCAAAAGGTCAAACAGGTGCTCCAGGAATTGGAGTTTCAGGCAAGCCAGGTGAGAATGGTGCTCCAGGTATGCCTGGCCCCACTGGCCCCAAAGGTCCACAGGGTGCAGCTGGTTCTCCTGGTGCTCCTGGTGTTCCAGGTTATGGCAAACCAGGTGAACCTGGTGCAAAAGGTGAGAGGGGAGTAGCTGGTAGCCCAGGTACAACAGGTCAGAAAGGTGAGCCAGGTGCTAAAGGGCACACTGGATATACAGGTGCTACTGGTCCTATGGGTCCAGCTGGTTCTCAAGGGGCAAGAGGTTTCCCAGGTGAGAGGGGAGCAACAGGTGACAAGGGTGATCAAGGTCAAATGGGACCTCAAGGTCTGAAGGGGCACAAGGGAGAACAGGGACCCCAAGGCGTTGAAGGCAAGCAGGGTTATACTGGCGCCACAGGCCAACCTGGTCCAAGGGGAGCTACTGGTGCTCCTGGCAGCAAAGGAGAGGCTGGCCAACCTGGTGCTACTGGTGCCCCAGGACAACATGGGCCTGTTGGACCAAAGGGTCATACAGGATATCCCGGAGCAGCAGGTGAAAAAGGAGAGGCAGGTGCTCCTGGAGCAAGAGGCCCCGTTGGCCCAGCAGGTCCTTCAGGCCCAGCTGGTCATAAAGGTCACCCAGGTCTTCCTGGACCACCTGGCCCAGCTGGTTTGACTGCCAAAGGAATTCCTGGACCTCAGGGTCCACCTGGACTTCCTGGATCTGATGGACCTTCTGGACTTCCAGGTCCTGTTGGACCCCCCGGCCCTCCTGGTCCTCCTGGCGAGGTCATGTTTGAGAAGGCCCAAAGTGAAACTGCATACCAGGTTCTTGTCAAAAGTCCTGTGTCTGCTTTCACTGTAGCAACTGTGACACCGTATCCCCCATCTGGCACCCCAATTAAGTTTGATCAAATTGTGTATAATGCAGAGCAGCATTATGATCCCGAGACAGGTCTGTTCACCTGCCAGATTCCAGGAATTTATTACTTCTCCTATAGCATGCACGTGAACGGTGCTAATGCTTTAGTGGCACTTTACAAAAATAGTGATCCAGTCATGTTCACCTATGATGAGTACAACAAGGGATTTGTGGATCAGATGTCTGGCAGTTCTGTCCTTCAGCTCAATGAGCAGGACACTGTTTATATCCAGATCCCTGATGATGAGGCTAATGGTGTTTTTGCCGCTGATAATGTCCATTGCTCTTTCTCTGGGTTCCTGATCGCCTCTACGTGATAAGGTGATCAACCACATCACTTCTAAAACATCACTATTTCTCAAACAAAATATCCTGTTCTGCAAACCTTGATGCACAACAGACTGTGCTGTTGTTCTGAGAAATACAAGCATCTCAACTTGAAAATTACAAGCAGTGGTGCCAAAAAGAAGGAAGTAATTTATGCAACACGTTATCAGGGATAGAAAGAAAGTTAAAACCTTAACAATTTCATTTTCTGCGTGTGGATTGAGCATGTGAAGTTGTGTCTTTTCCTCATTTTGTTTTAGTATTTTTTTTTTTGTCTCTTTTGTACTTTTTGTTTTCTTGTTGCTGATCACAGTGGCTAATTCAAATCTTTGTGCCTTATTTTACTGTTATTGTTGTTCTTATATCTTTACTGATTATACAGAGAGAATGCTCTTCCTGACATCCGTATATTTGACTTGAATATTGTGAGAGTGTGAAAAACAAACTCTCGAGCAAAGAAATAAACATCTATAAATGTTATCCCGAATGATTAATTTTGCTCTGTAAACCATAATGACTAAAATAAAATAATTCCTAAAGAGTTTGTGTGTTTGTGTCTTAGTATGCTGGATAATTTCATGAGTCATTTACTGATTTTATAAACAAGGGGAACTACAAAGTGATATACGATGCAAAAGATTTACAACAGCACACATATTTAAATAGATACATTTCTATTTTGTGTCAGTGGTTGCATAAAAAATACTAATAATAAATTCTGGAGTTTCAAGAGTGGTGTCTTTAAAAACAGCTGAGGGAAGTAAAGAGTATGCTTTGATGACTGTGTTAAGTTCACCAGTCAACCAAAAGATGTGGGTATAGCAGAGAGACAAGTCAAACAGAAGACGCTGGGTGGAGGCAATCAGAAGCTGGGAGCCACAAGCCACAGGCAGGCACTGCATTTGGAGGGTTTGAGGGATGTGGTAGAATAAAAAAATGAAGACAAGAGCACCTGGAGGGTAAAGTCGTTACCCTGCAACTGTTAGAGATGGGAGCCACAAGTTTAAAATGCCATATATAAGATGAAAATCCAGCATCTAAACTAGGAAAAGGAATATTGGGTGAAAACACACCCATTTTGTGGTTGCTAGATTAGTGGTGGGGTTCATCTTGGAGCGCAGAAAATGCATGGTTCTAAATTATTTTTATAGGCTGTGGTAGGCTAAAAACATCCGAGTAGTGTCTGTTAACATTCATTTTATACTTAAAAAGCATTTGGCTTTTCTCAGGATTTAGAAGAACGGCATTTACCACTGCTGAGGATAAATACACACAACATGATGAAAAGTTTTTCCATACCTCAAGGTCTTTGCGATTTGAGAAAGAGGTGGCACAAAGTCTACAAATCCTCATATAATTACATGATTAAAAGTTGTATTATGGTGCTGTTGTTCAGTATATGTTGGCACAATGGGTTTAATGGAAGAACTGATCTAAACCTAAATTGGATTTCTCAGTCTCTTGTTAAAATTCTCAAAATTGCTCAAACACATAGATTTAAGGCAAATGCATTTCTATTATAAAGAGAAAATTGCAAAATTAAAACTCAACAAAACTCACATTGTCTGTCTAAATCCTTTATTTTTGTTTTGAGTGCCCCTCAAAATGAAGGGGTAAAAGAAGCATTGTGAACGATTTGCACGCGGTTACATTCCATTTAAAAATCAAGTAGAGATGGTGCTGAAGTATTTACAGGAAAGAAACAAAAATCTACTTGACGATTGCACCGGCAATTTTTCAAACATTTGTGGAACTCTGCTGGAATAAAAACTACTTGGACTGCATTACACATGACAGGTCAAATGTTTTGATGTTAAACATTTCAGAACATCATTCTCATTAAAACAGGCGTATTTTCAGAAAGAGAAGGGGGGGGGGGGGGTGTCAAATTACCATTGATATTAAGAGAACATGATAAAGCCATTTTCAACATCGTAAAATTCAGCAATGACAAAAGCCAAATACCAATACATAATGCTGCGGTATTGCACAATGCAGCTGCTGAGGTTTTGAGCACCTGTTTTAGTGATTCATGTAATAAAGACCGTAAAATCAAATGAGAACTGACCGATAACATCTGGAAATTGTTCAATGGTGTTGTTTCTGATAGCTTCTTTTTCCACACGCTTGATTTACCCAATTGTATGGCACCAGTACCTTCAACTAACAATGCAACTCAATGTCCTTACGACACTAACATAGTTCACCTACAAAAAAAATTAACGAAAAGAAAAAAAACAATTGAAACAAGCAATGCTCTATTAATCTCACTCATCCGCACACACGCCCACACAACATACACAACTGCTACAAAAATGATGAAAAACATGGGAAGAAATGTGCCTTTCACTTCCAGTCATTCCATCCAACTTCCTTCCTTCAAAATGCCATATACAATGTAGTGGATGGAACAGGAATGGATGAAAGTATGGGGAAAAAAACAGAAGGTTTGAAATGTCATTGGTTTTTGTACAAATTTTCCTTGTTTGTGCTCCTCGGACTTCATCTAAAACGGCCTTTTCATCTCCATCTTACTCTGTGTCAGCGGCTGGGGCATCTGAGCTCTCAGCGGGCGCTGGTTCCTGAGGAGCAGCTTCTGCTGGCTTCTCAGCTGGCTTCTCTTCGGCTACTTCGCTGGATGGTTTTTCCTCTTTATTTTCAGTTGGTTCCTCAGCTTTCGGTTCCTCAGCCGGAGCCTCCGTCTTGTTCTCGTCGCTGGAGGCCTCAGGCTTGGCCTCCTCAGTTTCAGGTTCGGCATCCTTCTTCTGCTCACCATTCTCCACAGCTGCTGCTGCCGCCTCTCCACCTTCTGCATCCTTTTTGGCGCTCTTCTTAAAGGAGAAACCGCTAAGTTTGAACGGTTTCTTAAAAGAGAAACGCTTTTTGGTTTTGGCAGGCTCACTGCTCGCCGAAGCAGAACCGTTTTCTTCTGTTTTAGCCGTGTCTTCGCCATTTGCAACGGCAGAACTCTCCGCTTCGCCCTCAGGAGCGGCCTTCTCTGCGCCTCCTTCTTCGGCCTTTGCTTCCTCTGCTTTTACCTCCCCATCGGCAGAGTGTTTTCCATTGGCCTGCACATCCTCTGTGGCTGCTTCTGCATTTGGAGAGGCATTCCCATTGGTTTTAGCATGGCCATTTTCCTGTGGGAGTAAGTAAATGCTTCATGTGAGTTGAGTTTTTGCACAGTGTGAAAATTAAACCCCACATTTTGCATTTATTTAGCATATTTACAACCTACTACATATAAAAGGCTGTGTGAAAACACTATGTGGAGTCTATAGGTTCGCCACGTGGGTGAAGTCTCATGCACTTTGTCTAGCTGATGCTGTTGCCATTTAAGTGAAAGCGTTGCAAGATGGACGAGTAGATCCACCAGCGCTGATCAAACCTTGGAGATCACCGTTTTGAGCGCACAGACTGTCTAGCAAGGCCACTTCTTATATTAAAGCCATTTCTCGAATTAAATCCATGGATTGCGTCTCACAGCTTATTTCTACTTCCATTTTATCAACAAGATGCGATAAAGGCGTGGTGATTTTACCGAAATGGCTTTGCACGACGAAAAATCTTGATAAAGCCAAGATGATGCTCCTATTTACCTCGTTTAAAAAAATCCGAATGAAATCACCGAATTTTAACGTAATCGTAATTATATGATATTAAAGGGAAATAAATAACTTGGCGTTCAAACGCACTGGTAACATTGGGGGTCCATACCAATCAACGTGCAAATGAAAAAAAATTTAATTTAGACTAAATCTAACGCATTTATGCTCGTCACTCAATTTTACACAACAATAACATCGATATTTAATACAAAGTGCTTATTTTCAGTGGAGAGTGGAGAGTCCCTTTGTTGATCGGCTCATTGTTCATTTGAACCGACTTGGTTTTTTGGTACTGCACACCCCCTCAAAACATCACACGCCTGTAGAAAGATAATAATTAAAGTTATTACCTGCCCGTTTGATTTATTCGCAGCCTCGGCTGGTTTTTCGGCAGCAGTCTCGTCTTTTGCTCCGTTTTTGGAGATTTGCGCTCCCATGCTTTCACGCGCAACAAAGAATCGCAGATCAAATGAATGAACAAAGAGCGCGAGCTTCTCCCTCAGACGCGTCGCGTGCTCGCTCTCAAGAGCGTCTGTTTTCAAATAAAACCGCGGAAAAAAGATAACGAGAGGTAAAGCTGTGATCAACTGATCGGGAAAAAAACACTAAATATAGCACGCTCTCAAATAAAATATATTATTTTGGGATACGAGATGGAGATAATGAAATTGTTCTCTTTTGATAATGAGATGCTGGATACAACGCCCAAATACCCCTGACGTCACAGAGGAGCTGCGTGAGCCAATCAGAGGCCTGCGTGAAGCCAGGAGGAGGGGCTAAACTCACGCACTGGAGGGGGAGGAAGGGCGCGCAACCAGCAACTGGTGATTCAGAACCAATGAATCCGGTCACAAAGGTTTTGCTTTTCTTTTTAGTGACGTTTTTATTTCTTTCTCTCTTTTAGTCTTTGCTGTTGACATACACCTGTCTCTCAAACAGCATTTCTTTTGGTTTCTTCAAAATATGAAGGGAGAAAGCACACGGCATAGATTTAACTGGCTGGGTATGCCTTATAGTCTACCACTTTGTCTAAAAAGACACTATTCCCAACGTTCCAACCATGGATTACAATTTTTCCAATATAAACATCCAGTCACACATTGCATGCATGCTGAATTCATTCTGAGGAATCCTGGTGACCTAGATTCAGTCACAGTTTATTGTCAGCCTAGACAGAGCTGTTTTGAATGCACTGAAATAGTCTTAAGTGCGCTTTCACATCACCATACTAACTCACGTAACCATGGCAACTGCTTGCAACATCACAGCAGATCGCTCATAAACAATAATAATATTGTAAATCTGCAGTGGTGAAATATTTGTTTACGTCTGAATGAGTGAATGATATGCCTGAGTAATCCAGGAAATATGAGAGATTTACATTGCACACTAAGCTGATGGATGTTTTGTTAAACAGAGAAGCACTGAAACGTTAAACCTATTCACTACACCAAACCGGTTTGTGCATTTATCTTTAAAGACATAAATGTATTATAAAATTAAAATATCAGGACATAAATCAGTAGTATGATCAAGATTAATTTAGGGACATTGATTAAAAAAGGTTACAAAAACACATCACCATATAGAATTTAACGAGCAAAGCCTCACCAAAACATTTTAATTAGTCAGCTATACAAAGCATAAAGTGACTCATCAAAATCTTGATGAGTATAAATATTAAAATATCACAAAATCTCAGTACTGTTGGCCAACGCTGCAGTAACAGATGTTGATTTAGAGCGAGAGTCCACTGGCAGAGTTTCATTTTGTAAGATTAAAACTAATAATACTGAAAATGCTTGAAAGTCAGCCCAAACCTTGATCTGTTTCCGCTGATTACTGATTTTGAATACATCTGTAACATTGCATGTCATATACATGCTTTGCCATTTTTTTTGTCAGTGTAGCATTGACGTGTAACATGGCAGTAGAATTCAATCAATCAATCACTTTTAACAAACAGATTGTAGCAAAGCACAGAACATTATCAAATAGGAGAACAGGGTGATGGTAATGTATAATGACGAGATTAAACTATTTATTTATCAAATGCATAGACGGTCTCTGTAGTCAAGACAACGATATTCACTAGAAATCATGTGTCCCCAAATAAGCAAGCCAGAGGCGACAGCAGCAAGGACCCAAAACCCCGTCCATGAGAGAATGGAGAAAAAACCTTGGGAGAACCAGGCTTAGTTGGGTCCAGTTCTCCTCTGACCGGACGCCCAGCACCTAATTTCCAGTTAAATTTTGAGCACATGCCAGATTGTGTAAAGGACTTATAGTGTGTGTGTGTGTTTATGTGCATCTGGTTCCGGTGATCTGTCCAGTTTATACTGAAAGAGTGTGCCCGCCTCTCGAACAGTATTAGGTATTATTAAATTGTTACAGTGTTTGGGGCTAAATAGGAAAAAGATCTGCCCCCGCAGTAGATTTTGATATTCTAGGTATTATCAAATTGCCAGATTTTTGATAAACGCAGCAGACGTGGAGGACTATAATGTCATAAGAGCTCGCTGAAGTGCTGAGGAACTAAGCCATTCAGGGCTTTATAAGTAACAATTACTTTGCTATGTACCAGTGCAACCTTTTCATATGTCAGAGGTCAGATGTCATCATAGTTGAGTAAAGTTCAAGTCTATGTTTTGGGGGCAGTCGTGGCCTAATGGATAGGGAGTTGGGCTTGTTACCCAAAGGTTGTGAGTTTGAGTCCGAGGTCCAGGTGTGTGTATAACTTCCTAGTAAGGGAAACCACATGTCACGTCCTTTATATTTTGCATTTGTGTTTGCCCCAATAGCAAATGAAAAAACATTTCTATCACTTTTTTAAAAAAAAGGAAGAAACGTCTAGAGATTTACCCTAAAACACTGGGTATTAATAACTTTATTATTTACATTAAATATAAAAAATGTATACATAAAATATACATCTAAATAGTGGTATATACATGATCATTTAGAAGAGGAGACTGGGGCTATTTGTCAGTTTTAGTAGGCGCCTATCACATACTCTGTGTTCTTCTAAATCTGAATGACTTTCACACCATAGACTGTAAAAAAGAGAATTTTAGGAGATTTTTCACCAACCAAGGCTGTCAGTCTGTCAAACAACTTCTTTTGTATTTCCACAGAAGAAAGAATGTCATACTGGTTTCAAAAAACACGAGGCTGGGTAAGTCTTAACGAATCACAGGATTTTATTTACGGCCAAACAATCCAAAGTGATTTGAATATTTCCAACATTAGCCTGCTGACAAAGAGAGAGTAAAAATACAGTTGCACACACATTCTCCTAATATTTATCAGGGTATGCAACCTAATTTTTTAGGCTTTTTAGCCAATAAATAAATAACGAAACAGCAAAAAAGGTAAAATGTCAAACCAAGGGGTCAAACGTTATAATTAATAAGCAAAAATGTGATGACTACCCCAGCCTGACGTTTATAAAAAGTACCCTCCTCCTGAGAACACCATGCAACCTTTCAGTTAAAAGATTTGCATGAGGGTGCATTTACTTTGATGATAACGAGATTTACTTTTGGGAGGCTACACAAACTGAAATGTTTCACACCCAAAACGTTTCTAACTTAAGGCAATTCTCAGGAGTGTCTAGACAAGCAGGTGTGCCTCACAACATGCGGATTTATAAAATATAGATATAAATATATAACTCAGACTACACACCAAATGATTGGTGTCACAGGTTGTCGACGATTACAGAGAGATTTGTGGAGCATGACCAGACAGTCCATGTTTTCCTATAGTAACCACAGCTGAGCCCACGCTGCATAGTAGAAGCAAGAAAGGACCATCGAGGAGGCAAATTATGCGCACGCACGCAGGCGTCTTCTGCGCCACCCGATTGGCTGAGCGTCCTGTCAATCACACCCTCAGTTCCCTGAGAATCCGCCTCAGCAACGCCATCATCTGTTACACTCGGCGACGGGAGCAGCCTGAGCCGTCAGGGCCAATGTTGTTATTTTCATAATTCACCGAGATTTTATTAATAGGAAAGGCTGTCTGCAAATGACCTATTTTCGATTCTGTCTTCGCGGCGAAATACAAAACACTTCAGGCGACCCCTCTCTTGGTAAGCATTTTTTTGATGGTCTGGCGTTTTTGATACACTTGGTGCAGCCGATTCGTATCCAATGGATATCGTGGTTAATGGAAATGATGGGAGATGGAGGTTTTATAGTGCTAGAGCGGGCGGAGTAATCGTAATGCTTTCGCTTTATCAGCCGCATGATATTTAGGGACGTTTAACATCGAGGACGGATGTATTTTGTGTAGGGATGGTGTGATGCTTTTGCTCCTAAGCGCTCGTCTCTGGCAGCAGGATTGATGCGCAGCAGAAAAAGCCTTATGTACACAATTGAATAGAAGAATAAGGCCTCTGTCACTGGACAGTGGTCATTTTATAATAGAATGAAATCATACAATACCCTTTATCAGAGGGTCTCAACACACAAGTATTTGTGTGACTTAATGGATTTAATTTTGTTATTTATTTTTTCCAGTGTGTGCAACCTACTAAAGATTTTTTTTCGGGTTGTTTTATGTCTTTTCTAGTGTATATGCTATGGACCCAAGGCAGAAAAAATACCTTTTCTCCTCTTATGGCGTTTTTTATGCATGCAGAATGATAAATGCAGGGTTAGCACGGTCATAGAAAAAACCTGGAAAAATCTGGGAATTTGTTAAATAGTCTGGGAAAGTAATAAAACGTCAAAAGTCATGGAAACATTTCTATGTTTTGAGTCTTGCAACGTCAAATCCTCCATTTAGCTACATTCAAATGTTTCTGAGACTCATAAAACTATATAAATCTTTTAATTTAGGGGACTGGTTCCTGAAATTCCCCCAGCAATCTCTGTAAATATATGTACACAGTAATCATGAACAAAAAGTCTCAGTGATGAAAAAGATTATGGTTATTACTGACTTAGTTAACATGTTTCTCACATATTTTTATAAAATATACAACAATACAGGTAAATCCATATTCCGTAGAATATATTTTCTTTTACAACAGAAGCACAAGCTTTCTTCTAAATTCTTTGTTTTCTGCAGAATAATTAAAGTATGTTTAACTTATTCAGACATCAGACTTTAAGTATTCTTCAGCCCAGTGTGTTGAAGTTCCCCAAAAGTTGTTTGCCAATAAAAAAAAATGTATTTGGCTTTTGTTTTGCCCACTTAGGCAAAGGAGCAAATCACAGATGTTTTCACATCATCTTTAATTGAATGGAATGCGAATACTCCACTGTGGTAGCCCAGTGCTTGCCTTGGTATGTTTATTGAATATATGTTTTCATTTACTGTCTGCCTGTGCTACACTTCAAGTCTTGTATAAACAGGCCACTTCTATTAACATTTCTTAATATTAACAGAATGTTCTATACAATAGAATACTTGCTTCAGTTGGATAATAACCACATTAAAGGAAGAGTTCAAGCAAAAATGAAAATTTGCTGAAAATTTACTCATTGCACCACTTGTTCACCAATAGATCCTATGCAGTCAAGAAAAGCCTGAAACGTCACAATAATCGACAAGTAATCCATGTCAGTTAATGTCTTGTGAAGTGAAAAGCTGCATGTTTGTAACAAATCCATCATAAATATAATTTTACCTTAAAACTGCGTCTGGCTAAGATAGGCTGTAATATTGCTTTCTGCTGTGGAAAAGTCATCCTGTCTGAATCAGGAGAGAAATGCGCACAGATCAAGCACCATTTATAAGAGCAAACAGGAAATGTTATTGTGGTTCAAAGTTAATGTTTGAAGTGACACAACTTTTCACTACACACGGCATTCGTTAGACTGGAGTGGTGTGGATTATGTCTGGATTATTGTGATGTATTTATCAGCTGTTTGAACTCTCATTCTGACGGCACCCATTCACTACTTTGTTGAGCAAGTGACATAATGCCAATTTCTTCAAATCTGTTCTGATGGGAGAACCGAACTCATCTTCATCTTGGATGCCCTGCGGGTGAATATGTTTTCAGCAAATTTTCATTTTCGGTTAAACTGTTTCTTAATTATCCAAATCACGCTATTTGCATATGAGATGAAATGAATCACATATTCAGTGACACATCCATTTGTTTTCACAGTAATTACAGACTGTTTGCTTAAAACCAAATGTCTTTCTGAATCACTTGTTGAATTAATTATTGATTTATGTCCATTTCAAGCAATCAATATTTATTTGCAGTCAGTTGTTCTGAATATGAATCTGAAAATCTCTAATTTGATTAGATATAAAACGAGAAATAAAAATGTATCAAGTAATTTTGTTTGAAGGTTTATTTATGCCTTTCTTCACCACAAAGAATATAGATAATGGGCTGTGTGCAATGCAAGGACAAAGAGGCAACCAAACTCACAGACGACAGAGAAACTAGTGTCTCACAGCATGCTGGTTATCGATATGGGGCCGATCCGACGCCTCAGCACTACCCCAGCTTTGGAGTCACCACCATACCCAACTACAACAACTTCCATGCGCCTGTCAGTCAAGGAGTGACTGTGTTTGGTGGAGTGAACTCTTCTTCACACTCTGGAACACTACGATCCCGAGGTGGAACAGGTAGAACAAATGAGGGACTTTGCTCGAGCAGAAAGTGAAATATCTTTGAGCTGTTCTGAATTTTGAAGTCAATGCGACAGAAAAATCACCTTTATTACCTCCATAGGGCTCATTCCTATTTTTATTGAGCTGGTTGAATTGGTCCACATCATTACAAATGAAAAGAGATGTTTGTCTATGTTAAGTCTATGAAAAAACTTTTCTTTTTGGCTGACATCACCAAGACCTCATTTTTCAGCCCCTTCCCTTATAGCTTCATTCTAGTATTGTGATAAAATCAAGCCATGGCCTCCTTTTTTACTCACTGAATATCCTATTTTAATTGAAAATAGAATAAATTGTGAATGCCACGTAATGTTGACCGTTTAAAATAAAAATTTTCTCAGTCGTTATAAAAATATCCCAACAATTTCCCCTTTGGGTCACATTGTACTGCACATTGTGGAGACTTTGTAATATTTTTTTTTTAATAAAACGGCATTGTTGTAATAAGCTGATGTTATCTGTCATTTTCTTTTTGCAGGAGTAACACTCTTTGTAGCACTTTATGATTATGAAGCAAGGTCAGAGGATGACCTCACCTTCAGGAAAGGGGAAAAGTTCCAGATTCTAAACAGCACGTAAGTCCACGGAACATATTTTTAAGAGACAATCAAGAACAATGTTTCATAACCCAGTCCAAAAAGTATTCTTTCTGAATATATTTTAATACATTTTTCAGTTTTGCTTTTGATGTACTCTGCTGTTTTAAAGTTTGGGGTCAGTAAGATTTTTAATGTTTTCAAAGGAAGTCTCTTATGCGTATCAAGGCTGCCTTTATTTGATCAATAATAAAGTAAAAACTAATATTGTGCTGTTCCACTTTAATATATTTAAAAATGTAATTTATTCTTGTGATATCAATATACTAATATGCTGATCAAGGAACATTTAATATTATTATCAATATTTTACAGCATTTTTATGGATTCTTTGATGAATAGAAAGTAAAAAAAAAAAAAACATTTATATGAAATATGAATCTTTTGTTACATTATAAATTGAATGCATCCTTGCTGAATAAAAATAATTTAATATCTTAAAAGAAACAATCTCTCTGACCCCAAACGAATGATCTGAATGAATGAGTGTATCAGTACTTTACCTTTAAAATTATATTTTGTATTTGCATTATGGTGCAATCAGTAACTGAAACCTGACAGAATAGAAATGTATTCATTGTTTTTTTATTCTCTTGCTCCTGTTGCGTTATATCAGGGAAGGAGACTGGTGGGAGGCGCGCTCTCTCACTACAGGTGGAACAGGATACATACCCAGTAATTATGTGGCTCCAGTAGACTCCATACAGGCAGAAGAGTGAGTTCGGTTTTAGTTCTGAAATAGAAAAAGTTAAAAATAAATAGGAAGACTATCCAGAAGAACAATGTCTGTTATTTGCGTTATACTCCTAGTAGTATTTCTATTGGGACAAGGGCAATAACATAACTTTGTCATGTGGTCATACTGTTAACCAAACCAAGCTCTGTGTATCCCTTTGTAGTTGGTATTTTGGAAAACTTGGCCGTAAAGATGCAGAACGCCAACTCTTGTCAAATGGAAATCCCAGAGGCACTTTCCTTATAAGGGAGAGTGAGACCACGAAAGGTAATTTGCAATTAAGCTACCGTTCCCAAGTGCGGAGTCAGTAAAATATTTTATTATGTTTAAAATAAGCTACAAGCTTATGCTCACCAAAGCTGCATTTATTTGATCAAAAACACAGTAAAACAGTAATACTGTAAAACTTTTCTACTATTCCAAATAACTGTTTAAATTTTAAAATTTCATTTCATTTCAATGATGGGAAACCATTCAGTGTCATGTGATGTTTCCAAAACCATTCTAATATGCTAATTTGGTGTTTAATAAATGTTTTTATATTTTCAATAAAGCTGAAAACATGTTCTTTGATGTACATAAAGTTTAAAAGAGCAGCACTTGACAAAGAAAGTAACATTATAAATGTCGTTACTGTCACTTTTGATCAATTTAATGCATCCTTTCTGGACGAAAGCACTCATTTCTTTCCAAACAACCAAATCAAAACTTCTCATTTTCTGTTCTCTCAATCTGTTTATTCTAGGAGCATATTCATTGTCCATACAGGACTGGGATGAAACTAAAGGTGACCACGTGAAGCACTACAAGATCCGCAAATTGGACAATGGAGGATATTATATTACCACTAGAGCTCAATTTGAAACTCTTCAGCAGCTTGTGCACCATTATTCTGGTAAATCTGCATTGAATACATAATGCAAAAATTAATCCATTTTAAATGATTAACTAATGGTATAATCTGTTAATTATCTGCATTCAGCTCGGGCTGCAGGACTTTGTTGCCGTTTAATAGTCCCGTGCCATAAAGGCATGCCCCGCCTTGCTGACCTGTCTGTCAAAACCAAAGATGTATGGGAGATCCCACGGGAGTCACTTCAGCTCATCAAACGATTGGGGAATGGACAGTTCGGAGAGGTCTGGATGGGTAAGAGATTAGTTTAACCACATGCCCAATAAAAGAGTTTGATATCCATACATTACTTATAATTCCAGGGGTATAAATCTAGGCCTGTCAGTGAGGCAGAGAACATTTCCTCTCGTCAAAGAAAGCCAGCTGTCTTGGAAGGATTTATGTGTGATTCCTTTCAAGGGCTGTGTGACTCACTATGAAATCTCGTCTCTGAATGGCAGGCACTTGGAATGGCAATACTAAAGTGGCAGTGAAGACCTTGAAACCAGGCACAATGTCCCCAGAGTCGTTCCTGGAGGAGGCTCAGATAATGAAGAAACTGAGGCATGACAAGCTAGTGCAGCTTTATGCGGTCGTCTCTGAAGAACCCATCTACATTGTGACAGAATATATGAGCAAAGGTAGGAACAGATTTTGAAAAGAGAAGTGCTAAATGAACACTGCTCCTTTGAACTTTCTTTTCATCACCAAATCCTGAAAAACGTGTAACGGTTTTCACAAACATATTAAATAGCACAACTGCTTTCGGTACTTATTATAGGAAATGTGCCTTGAGCACCGAATCAGCATGTTAGAACGATTTCCAAAGAAGCATGGCACATTAAAGACTGGAGTAACGATGCAGTAAATTCCACATGTTAAAAGTCTATTTTAGAATGTATTTAAAATAGAAACAGAAATATTAAATTAAAATCATATTTCACAGTATTACTGTTATGCCTCCCAAATAAATCACACAGGTTTGTTCACAAGCATACTGGTTGTATTTCAGGAAGCCTGCTGGATTTCTTGAAGGATGGTGAAGGGCGTGGGCTTAAATTGCCAAATTTAGTGGACATGGCCGCTCAGGTTAGTAAAATGTTTTGATACCCATAACAGTTTAAGGTATCTGGTTGCAGTAAGCACTTACTTGAGACCACATGACTTATCTATTATAAACATTTAAAACATTGCTTGTGCACTTGTCTTCTAGGTTGCTGCAGGCATGGCTTACATTGAAAGGATGAACTACATCCACAGAGATCTACGGTCTGCTAATATACTTGTTGGTGACAGCTTAGTGTGCAAGATTGCAGATTTTGGACTGGCCAGACTAATAGAGGACAATGAATACACAGCACGACAAGGTGAGAGTTACACTCCCAAATCAGGCTTAGCTGCTGTCTTCATAGGTTTAATCAACCCTCTATGGTACAATGTTGCCATATGGAAACAACATTTTTCTTCAGTTTGCCGTGTCAGTTCAGAAAAAAGTACATTGAATCATTAGAGTTAAAAGATCAGAGTTTGTAAGGTTTTAAGTAGAGCCAGACCGATATATCGGCATGCCGATATTAGGCATTTTCCAAACTATCGGTATCGGCATTTACAATGGCCGATAAATGAATATTTCAAAAATAAAATAAAAACGAACGAAACACCCTTACTGGTTTCTGTGATTTGGTTGTTGTTGTTGTTGTTGTGTTTTTGTTCAAAGGACTTTAAAGTTTCATATCTTAAGTTTGTATTTTTTACATTTTATTTATCAGAACTTTAATATATTTTGATGTTCTGTTGTGACAATAAAAGAAACAAGTTTCTTTTTAAAATGCATTACCATATTATGTTAGTTAAAACTCAGAAATAACTACAAATAAGTGATGTTATGGAATCGGCCGATTTATCGCAATATTGGATTTTAAAAACAACAAATATTTGTATCGGCCTTCAAAATCCTTTATCGGTCGGGCTCTAGTTTTAAGTGCTGCTCTAATGTCTGTATATTTGTATTGTGTAGTTTTACAGAAAATATTAAAGGTGCCATAGAATGGAAAACTGAATTGACCTTGGCATGGTTGAATAATAACAGTTCAGTACATGGACAT
>JAUMHQ010000078.1:4703295-4717575 GCA_032361165.1 Enteromius paludinosus | reverse complement strand
AGCTACATACCTTCTATGTACATATCAGAGAACAATTTAAAATATTCTCTCAATGCATTCTATGGCACCTTTAAAGAGAAAGCCAAACCAGTCCCCAAGTTGAAAGGTTTAAACAGACAATGTGTGTATGCAATATTTGACTAATAATATGGTTTGCTTATTTATCAACATTATAGAAGCTGATGTCATCAAGAAAAAAGATAAACCAGCCACTGAGAAGAAAGGTAGAAATGATCATGTGTGCTTTACAAGTTGAAGTTATTATTTTCCCTCAAAACATATAACATAATGTATGTTTTTGAAATGGTCACATACTTTCCTTTCCAGCTGTGGGACTATCAACATAATTTTCTTGCATTTCTGATGTTGATAAATTACTGTATTATATATCTGTTTTAAAGAGCCTGAAGCTGTTAAAGAAAAGGCTCCAGAACCAAAACACAAAATAGGTTAGGCATTTTATACTTTTGCCAAAAATATGGTCTATTTATAGCAAAACAGCTTTAACTGTTAAACATTATGAAACTGTTCTTCTGTTTTGTAGAGGCTAAAGTCATCAAAGAGAAAGCTAAACCTGTCCCTAAGAAGAAAGGTTTGATTTACAGTTTCCATTTTTATAAGCAAAATGTGATACAAATATGATATAAATATGTGTATATTGTCATCATTGTAGAGGCTGAAATTATTGAGGAGAAAGTTAAATCGGCTCCTATAAAGAAAGGTATGGATTTAAAAAATCTGCACGTATTGATTATTTGATAAGGTATGATGATCATTTATCACAACAAACCATTTGGTTTTACAGGACCAGAGGTTCCTAAAGAAAAGGCACTTGAACCAACACCAGAACCTGCAAAGAGAGGTATTATATGTGTGTTTTTCAATACTTGAAAGTTATGTTTCAGTTTCTAAGGTTTTTGTTTGAGATGTTCTTATTCATCTCCTAAAATTTTTCAGTTGAAGCTCCAAAGGAAAGGGCAAAACAAGTCCCTAAAGGAAAAGGTACACATTTAGTATGTGACCTAGTAGATAAATAGTTAATTATGGCTTGTTTTTATGCTTGTTTTGCATGCATTACAGAAATATGCATTACAGGATGTTTTACAACTTTACTTTATATTAACTTATAACATCACAGCTGATATGTTAGAGATCTAAAAATTAAACTCAATTTTTGCAGCACCTGAGATAACTAAAGAAAAAACAAAACCAGCACCTAAGAAAGGTACTGCAATTTTTCATAAGGATAAAGCCATGAAAGTCTCTGGTTTTAAGTAAATGCTAATGCTTTTACGTTATCGTCATGTTAGAGCCTGAAGTCAAGGACAAGGCTAAACCAGCCCCTGAGAAGAAAGGTAAGAAGTTACTCTTTTTGGTGTTTTTTTTTCTCATAAATATATCTTACGATCTCTTATATCATATCATACCTCTCATTATCTTTGCTATATCAGAGGCTGAAGTCATCAAGGAGAAAGTTAAACCAGCTCCTGTAAAGAAAGGTATTGCTGTCAATGAAATCACGATGTGTTACTGTTGCCTTCCCGTTCCTGCTGTAATGACACAATTATCACATGAACAAAATACTGTTTCATAGAGCCTCAAGCTCCTAAAGAAAAAGCTCCTGAACCAAAACCCAAAAGAGGTGAGTTTGCACGTAATCTGTTTTAATGTAAACTTTTCCCCTTGCAGATATGTATATATATGTATTTTGCTTTCTCTAAATGTTCATATTTTAGTACCTGAAGTCATCAAAAAGAAAGTAATACCAGCCCCTGAAAAGAAAGGTTTGATTTTGTTTGATTTTAAATGAACACCTGTCAATGAGAAAAAGGTTTATGCTAAAAACAGCTTCTCTTTTCAGAGGCTGAGGTCAAGGAGAAAGCTAAACCAGCCCCTGAGAAGAAAGGTACAGTAAAGTGTTAAGGATGAATTTGAAATAAGATTTACAAAGTCTAAATATTATCATTGCGATTTCAGAGGCTGAAGTCATCAAGGAGAAAATTAAACCGGCTCCTGTAAAGAAAGGTATGAATATATTCAAATGAAATAGTTCTGCATATGTTGTTGCTTTCCTCTGTTTAATGATTGAATTAACACATGAAATAATACTGTTTTGCAGAGCCTGAAGCTCCTAAAGAAAAGGTTCCTGAACCAAAACCCAAAAAAGGTGAGCTTATTTCCCAACCCAAGAGGATAATGTCATTTTAAAAAGTAATGTAAACTTTTTTTATCTTGGCATTTTTGAGTAATACTGTACTCTAAATACTTTCCCCTTGCAGATTAGGATAACTCTAATACAATACATGTATTTGTTTTCTCTAAATGTTTGCATTTTCAATTTTTCGTTTAGAAGCAGAAGTCAAAGAGAAAGTAAAACCAGCCCAGGAGAAGAAAGGTTTGATTTACTGTTAATAATTAAATCACATTATCAATGAGGGGGAAAAGAAACAAAAATGGCACTCACTAAATATTTCTGCGTTATTCCATTTTTAGAGGCTGAAGTCATCAAGGAAAAAGTTAAACCAGCTCCTGTGAAGAAAGGTATGTGTGTTTGTGAAATCAACACATTTATACTGATAAACGTTTTTACAAAAAATATTACCAAAACCCAAAAGAGGTGTTTTTTCCTCAACACATATGATATGTGCTCCATGTAAACTTTCTGCCCAGTTTAGAGGAGTGCATTAATAGTGTTTTATATGTATTTGTTCATGTCTGAATGTGTATATTTTGACAATTTCAGAAGTCATCAAGGAGAAACCTAAACCAGCCCCTGAAAAGAAAGGTATGAGTTACCGATATTGTGTCTTGATGTGCTCATATTAAATTCTCAAATTTACTCAGACCCAATGGGGATACTAAAGTTTTCTCATTGCGTAAATATATTCATCATTTCAGAGGCTGAAGTCGTCAAGGAGAAAGTTAAACCAGCTCATGTAAAGAAAGGTATGAATATCAGTGAAATATCATCCTGCATTAGTTGTCACTTTCCTCTGATAACATTCAAAAAATACTGTTTTATAGAGCCTGAGGGTCCTAAAGAAAAAGCCCCTGACATAAAACCCCAAGTCTTTTTCAAACAACTTTTTTTCCCAATAATGTGTGCTGTCACTTGTAAACTTTCTGCCCAGTTTAGAGGAGTGCATTAATATTCTAGTAAGTGTATTTTGTCATCTCTGAACAATTTCAGAAGTCATCAAGGAGAAACCTAAACCAGCCCCTGAAAAGAAAGGTAAGCTTTACCATTATTGTGGCTTGATATGTGCTCGAATTAAAGACAAATGTGACCCTGGACCACAAAACCAGTCTTAGGTCGCTGGGGTATATTTGTAGCAATAGCCAAAAATACATTGTAAAGGTCAAAATTACAGATTTTTCTTTTTTGCTAAAAATCCTTAGGATAGTAAGTAAAGATCATGTTCCATGAAGGTATTTAGTCAATTTCTTGCCGAAAATATATTAAATCTATTATTTTTGATTAGTAATATGCATTGATACGATCTTCATTTGGACAACTTTAAAAGTGATTTTCTCAACATTTGGATTTTTCTGTAACCTCAGATTCCAGATTTTCATATAGTTGTATCTCAGTCAAATATTGCCCTATCCATTCAAATCATACATCAATAAAAAGCTTATTTATTTAGCTTTCAGATCATGCATTGAAATTAACACTTACGAGTTACGACTGGTTTTGTTGTCCAGGCTCACAAATGATACCAAAGGTATGTTCACACTGGACGCGAATTGCGCGAATAAAGAGCGTAGCTGGACACTTGAACATTTTGGCCCGGTTTCACAAACGGGGCTTAGCTTAAGCCAGGACTAGACATTAGTTAAATTAAGATATTTAAGAAACTTTTACAAAAATGCCTTATAGGAAACTATTACAGGTGTGCATCTTAACACAGAACAGTGACACTCACATGTTTTAAGATATGTCATAGCAAGATATTTTCATCTGAGACAGCTCAAACATGCAATTTAGTCTGGGACTAGCTTAAGCCTTGTCTGTGAAACTAGGGGTTTGAGTTTACTCGCTTCATTCGCGCGTGGAAATTCGCGTCATGGGAGGGGCTTCGGCCAGGCCCTCCCAGTCTCTGTGGTGGTTAGACATGAGGTAAAATTAGTTTTGTGTATATCTAAAAGGCAAACTTTGGTTTAATGAATCCAGTATTTATTTCCTTTTCATTCCTGTTTCTATTAAAGTACGAAGATGTGTCGTACAGCTCCTCCACATACAGCCAAGATGATTTTGTCCTCCATAGTATGGAATTCTGCCTCCGCTTGCTATTATTCACATCACTTCTAGAGCAAGCTCCTGATTGGTTAACGTGGCGCGAATTTTCGCCAAAGTTCAGATTTTTCAACTTGAGCTTTTCGCGCGAATCGCGCCACAGGATGTCTAATCGCGTCTTTGCATTGACTTACATGTAAATCACTCGCGCTTGATGCTTCATTCGCGTCCGGTGAGAACGCAGCTTTATTCTGTAAATATTTTCATAATTTCAGAGACTGAAGTCATCAAGGAGAAAGTTAAGCCAGCTCCTGTAAAGAAAGGTATGAAATATCAGTGAAATCATCCTGCATGTGTTGTCACTTTCCACTGTATAGTGATATAATTATCACATGCAAAATTACTGTTTGATAGAGCCTAAAGGTCCTAAGGAAAATGTTGTTGACTTAAAACCCCCCAAAGTTTTATTTTTCCCCCAACATAACCCAGTAATGTGTGCTCACTTGTAAACCTTTTGACCAGTTTAGAGAAGTGCATTAATATTCTATAAGTTTATATTTTGACTATTTCAGAAGTCATCAAGGAGAAACTTAAACCAGCCCCTGCAGAGAAAAGTAAGCTTTACCATTATTGTGGCTTGATATGTGCTCAAATTAAAGACAAATGATACTAAAGTTTTTTTTATTCTGTAAATATTTTCATTATATCAGAGACTGAAGTCATCAAGGAGAAAGTTAAACCAGCTCCTGTAAAGAAAGGTATGAATATCAGTGAAATCATCCTGCATATGCTGTTGTTATCTGCTGTATGATGATAGTTATATTCTTGAACTACACTTTTTTATAGAACTTGAAGTTGCTAAAGAAAAGGCACCAAGAATAGGTGAGATTTCACAAATTACAAAAATATTTAATGCTTCTCAAAATTTCAAAAAGCCAAAGAGGTTAAGAATGTATTATACTTCATTGTTAGGCATTATTCAAACTTAAATATCTACCTGATATTATAAAACATTTGAAATGTTTTGCAGCACCTGAGATAACCAAAGAAAAACCAAAACCAGCACCAAAGAAAGGTAATGCAATTTATTTGTGGAAAACAATGTTTTTTAAGATAACGCTCATGCTTTAAACGTTTCATTTTATCATAATTTTAGAGGCCGAAGTCATCAAAGAGAAAGCTAAACCAGCTCCTGAGAAGAAAGGTTTGATTTACTTTCAAATGTAATGAAAAATTTCCCAAAGAAAATTTAAGATCATGCTAAAAGTATTTTATATATATATATATTATGAACACTATAGAGGCGGAAGTCATCAAGGAGAAACCTAAACCAGCTCCTGAGAAGAAAGGTAAGAGTTTCTTCTTGTAGTTTGATGTATGCTGTCAAGTTAAAGATCAGGCTCAAATTGACACAAATAAAAATTTTCCTCAATCAACTAAAAATGTTTGTTTCAGTGGCTGAAGTCATCACAAAGAAAGAAAAAACAGCTCCTGTAAAGAAAGGTACTGTATGGATGAAGGTCGAAGCATCTTAGATGTGCTGTTGTTTTCTGTTGTATAATGATTATTCATTACATGAATTATTCACCATTTTCTAGAGCCTGAAGTTGCTAAAGAAAAGGCCCCTGAACTGGCACCAAAAACAGGTGAGATTAAGATAAAATGCTTTATATCTGCCTTATTTTCTTAAATGGTTTGCCATTAACCCCCCATATTTTGCAGCACCTGAGATAATCAAAGAAAAGCCGAAGCCAGCACCAAAGAAAGGTAATGTGATTCATTTTTAAAGACAATTTTCAAAAACATATTTCTATTCAGCCCAATTTTAAGATGATAATGATGCAAATATATTCTATTATCATCATTTTAGAGGCTGAAGTCATCAAAGAGAAACCTAAACCAGCTCCTGAGAAGAAAGGTTTGATTTACTGTTATGAAATTGACATCATTTTTAAACCAAATTAAAATAAAATAGATAAAATGTTTGCTGTCTGTAAGATTCTTCATTGTCATAATTGCAGAGGCTGAAGTCATCAAGGAGAAAGTTAAGCCAGCTCCAATAAAGAAAGGTATTTATATGAATAAATTCGTCCTGTTGTTGCATCCCAATGTATGGTCATTCATCTCTTGAAATTGCTCTTTTATAGAGCCTGAAGTTCATATAAAAAAGGCAGTGCCAGAACCTACAAAGAAAGGTATTAATATGTAGTGTAATTTATGTTTATCTTTTAACATTTGCACATTTGAATATGTATTTAAATAGCATTTCACAATTTTCTCAGAAACAAATATTTATGTTGCTGCTTTTCAGTTGAGGTTCCGAAGGAGAAAGCAAAACCAGTTCTTAAAGAAAAAGGTACTTAAATAGTTGACACTTTAATTCAGAATTCATGCAACAAAATTGTCACTTTATTTTATTATATGAAGTTTTACTGCCATGTTTTTCAGAAACCAAAATAACCAAAGAAAAGCCAAAGCCAGCACCAAAGAAAGGTACTTTTTTGGGAGATTAATGCCATTTCTAATAGAATTAAGTTTTGTATTCTACAATTTAATCATGTTAAATTGAGGATTTTTCTTATACGTGTGTTTCACATTTTAATAAATGTTTTTAATCATCTCTAAAACCAGAAGCTGTAGTCATCAAAGAAGAAGCTAAAGCAGCCCCCGTAAAGGACGGTATGAGTTTATCAGCTTCTATTATTAGTGTGATATCCTGTGTGGCTAATTAGGTTTCAACTTCTTAAAATAATCAGGTTATTTTAGTGGAGCCATTCATTTTAGCTCAGCCATAATTTAGTGGAGCCATAATGTCTTTTTATTACTATTATTATTTTAGAGGCTGAAATTGTCAAAGAGAGATCTACATCAACTCCTGTTACGAAAGGTTTGATTTACTATTTACATTACCACTATCCCCAAGCAGAATATTATATCATGCTTTATTAAGTCTTTTATTTGCTCTAAATGTTATTTTATAAACATTTTAGAGGCTGAAGTCATCAAGGAAAAAGCTAAACCAGCTCCTGTTAAAATAGGTAAGAGTTGGCAATATTTAACATCCAATTTAAAGAAAATCACATTTGGTGAAAATTAAAAGTATTTTTACATCATGTCCTTTTTCAGAGGCTACAGTCATCAAGGAGAAAGTTAAGCATGCTCCTGTAAAGAAAGGTGTGAATGTCAATGAATTCATCCTCTGTGTAGTGTTCTGTGGTACAGTATATGATAAAAACACAGGTCTTTTAGGAAATGTATTAATATTACTGTGTTTTTGTCAGTGTTAATGAATAATTAAAACTTACATTTGCATGATTGAATCTCATGTAACATTTGTGCATTTGATAAGAGTCTGAATGGCCTCAGATCAATTACCAAATTTCAAAAACTACACAGATGATGTCAGCCTTATTGGTTTGGACTTGGAGCTCCTGAACTCTATCAACCAAAAACTGTCTCTTCTGGACTTACTGAGGAAGGACATTGGTGAAATGAAGAGTGATCTGGAGACCACTCAAAATCAAATCACACTTTTACGAATGGACAACAGAACAATCAAAGGTATTTAGTCCGTATTAAAATTATTGTGGATTTTGACATTATCAGGTTGGAAAAAATACTTGAAAAGTGCATTAATAATATGTACAAATAATTTCTTGGCTTACCTTAAACCACATGCTGCTTGTCTCTTACAGAGCCGGAGACAGTTGGTGTAAAAGTAAAACCAACAGTCTTCAAGGAAAAGGTGAAAACAGCAAAAAAAGGTATAAAAGCTTCTCAGTTACACAAGCTGGTTATGAATTACAGACATAACCTACAACTAAACAAGAACTTTCTTTTTTAGATCGTGATGCTCTGAGGAACGTTACTAAGACAGCTCATATCAAAGCAGGTAATTCTCTTAAACATCCTGTTATTTTACAGTACTTTATCATTTTGTTCTTGTTTAAGTTGCCAGAGTCAATTAATGCATTAATGAAATCAAAATTTCATGAGAGCAATATTACTATAGAGTACTGACAGAGGTGATACACTTTCAATCAGATTGCCTCTGCTGCTTACATATAATTCATTTTTAGATGTTAATCATATGGTCTTTTTACCAACTCTGTACTTTGTATATATACAGTACAAGATGCATGTACATTATGTTTGTCCTAGTATGAATTTAGAACTTGCATGCAGCTTAGCCTGTTTGTCTTCTCTACAACACAGAACGAGATGCACTGAAAAACATCACTAAACCAGCTCCTGTGAAGAAAGGTATGTCAGAAAGCTGTGTATCAGCAGCTATATTATACAAATATGCAAATGTTAATTGACAGAAGTGTTATTTTATTTATTTTTGTTGGCAATTAAGACTATATATATTTTTTTTTTATTAAAATACATTTTTTTGTAAATCACTTTGAACTGTTATTTAGATTAATAACATCACAAATAATTCATATCCATTATATTCCTATTATGATTACATCATCTGTTCTAGATAAAGAGGCTCCGAAAGCTAAGATCAGACCAGAGCCCAAAAAGAAAGGTAAAATGCATATTTAGTGTTTATTGAAATCATCTACTTCTAGTTTTAAAAGGGGTGCTAAGTAAAAAGATAAGTTGTTCTTATTGTTATATCGGGGACTAAAAATATCTCTCCTGATGCTAGAAATCATCCATGAGAAGGTCAAAGAAGTAAAGGAACCTTTACAGAAAGGTACTGTGGCTGAATGCATAAAGTAATTTACTAACATAGACTTTTCATAGCAGCAATAGTTCTGTATGTTATACTTAGAATTATTCATTATTATATATATTCATCAACAGGCTTGACATTAATAGCTGATCTTATAATGCCTGGCTAGTATATAATAGTTGACTCATGAATATAAAAAACTTTTTATCAACAAACAGTACCTGCTAAATACGCATTATAAAGTGGAATCTGATATTCCTTAAGAAGAAATATTAAAAACATGCCTTTAAAATCCAAAAAGCATTTTGAAGATATTTTTAATACAGCTATTTTCTCGAGCAGGTCAAAGACAGAGATATTCTTTTTTGTTTAATAGCTATAAAGTGACAAAGAAACAGTTTATTTGTAAAGTGCAGTCCATATATTCTACATACATAACATGTAAAATATAACATTTACCTTATGTTTTGGGAATGTTCTGTAATCAGTAGTCGAGCCAACTGAGGAGGAACCTGTTGTGGACAAGGAAGTAAAAAGTAAGATATAAATACAAATATATCAATCAAAATAATTTGATTGAGATCATAAATGAAAAGAAATCTGTATTACCTCTCTGTAGGAGAAGAACCTGATGTCACCAAAGATATTCCAGAGATAGAGGAGGGTAAGTTTGTCACTAAATCAAGTATGGACTTCAGATTATGGTGAACCGTTATTTCAGGGGTCACCAAGTTCAGTCCTGGAGGGCCGGTGTCCTGCAGAGTTTAGCTCCAATATGAAGTTTCAAGTATACCTAGTAACAGCTTGATTAGCTGCTTCAGGTGTGTTTGATTTTTGATTGAGTTGGAGCTAAAATCTGCAGGACACCGGCCCTCCAGGACTGAACTTGGTGACCCCTGCTTTATTTGGTCACACCACACAAATAATTAATATGTTCTTTAAATGCTATTTTGTAGACAAAGTTCAAATGAGCCTGTTTTCCCTAAAAATAATCCTAAAGCAACTTCTAATGTCTTTTCCACTACAGAGGACGTTCCCTACTTCCAGTGTTTCTTTGTGGATGAGGATGATACTCAGTATCCGTTCTTCCCCTTTTCACCACCCCTGTGGTGAGTCCGAATAAACCTCACAGTCTGACGTTAAACAACAACATGGTGAAACCAGTGAAGACAGCCCTCTGAACGCTGAGGAACCTGCTGCTCTGATGCAGCGGAGAGCTTCACAGGTCCTACAGCATTACACCAGCAACGACCAAGAAATGTGAAAGATTTCAGTCACTTCCTGGATCTTAAAACTGGAAAACTTCCATCTCAAATAATTTGTCATTTTAAAGGACAGATATTGCACAGTTTATTATAGAATCTTAAGGCTATCCCTGTTTTTATTAATACCATGGATTTGCCTTTTGTTGTTAATATCTATTTTTTTTTTCCAAGAAGGAATGTGAGTATAGTTTGTCCAGACAGAGCTGACTTGACGTAATGAAAGAGCTAACTTACTTTCTGAACACTGCAGTGGGTTCAGGATTGTAATATTTTAGATATACAAGGTACATAACCTCATTTTGATGGGCTGCTAATTCAAAGCATTCCTCTGTGTTATTCTGTCAGAATGGGGTTTAAAAGTTGTTCACTTTTCGCACAACTGGAAGGGAGGATATAATTAATCAAGTAAATAACTATTACATGCATCTTTTCATCGTAAAACTGTTTACCAAACCGTTTACAGAAGTAACAACTGCACTGAGAAATAAGCTCAGTTCCTCTGAATGTATACATCATTTTTTTATTATTTATTTATATGTTTTTTTTCTTTCTTTTTTTTAGCTTTCCATACATTTTTATTTTATATAACTTTTTTTTGTTTTATCAATCTATACATCACAGAGGAAACTAATATGTTTTATTCAGTGCTCTTTGTAAATAAACACACTGGATTTGTTCTAAATCCAAGAAAATGTCAAACATCAATGCAACTGCATTGTTTTAATATATTATATTGCGAACACTACTGTTTTTACAGTACTCCACATAACAATAGTTTATGTACGATGATGTCTGTAAAAATGTAGATGTGTGTTTGCAATAATACATGGATAGTCCTACCTAATATAGTGCAGCCAATTAGATGGCATTCTGAACTGTTTGTTGCACATTATACTCGTACAGAAGTTAAAATTATGTGCCGAATGAAACGTATTGCAAGCAACCACAGTGTTTCTCAGCACTGCCCCTGGTGGCTCTCTCACTCATTGCTTCATTACTTGATTTAATGATGTTAGTGAGTGTTTAATGGTGTGTACCAAAGAGACACACCAATAAACTAGTTGTGCCAGGGGCAGCCCCAGAGACATTTCTTTTACTGCCACTGTCTTTTCTGCAGGAGTTCAGCATGTGGCTCCATTGAGAATAAACTCATGTCTTTACAAAGAGCTTTTTTTTCTCTGATGTACAGTAACTTGGGGTGACTGTGGATTCTGTTTTCCCCAAACGTGTCCTGTCTAGGATTTTTAAATGGCTGGGTTCTGGTTTTGTTTTTCTGAAGGTAATGACTGGAAAGTAGTTTGTGCAGGCATTGCGCTTAAGGGTCAAAGCAATGCAGATACATGTACATATAATGTATGAGGACTTTTAATAGCATGTCAGTAATCTGGGCATTTTAGGCAAAATATTAATCCAAGCCAGGACATGTCTGGGGAAAAAAAGATGTGTAGTTACCTGTACAAATGCATGTTATAGCAATGCTCAATTGTAACAGAAATTGGTCTCTTTTGGACTTTTCTATTTTTGGAAAGACAGTTACTTTAATCATGGTAGATTATAAACTTGTTTGTGTGTTTACATGCAAACTGTGCAGCAATGAATAACAGCATTTTTCACATAGTTCTTTAAAATGTTCCTAGTGTTATTTTTAAATCTAATTTGCAGTTCATATTTGAAATATATGTTTCTCAAAGAAAATAGTTTTGCATGATGTTTGCATGTGGTTTAAAAATGTATTTAAACCAGACCATATTTAATTTGTCTTTAAATGTATAATGTAATATTATATTTATTCATTTTTTTTCTTTTGCATGGTTTTGTGGTCAGTTCTCTGTACAATGTATAGCCATAAACTGGAAGTATATTTATAAAGCTCTCCATAGAATCAACAATATTGTCTGTATGCAGAATCAAACCGGCCCGCATGAAACTGTAAATGTTATTTGAACTGTAAAGCAGCTGTAACTGTAATACAGACTTGAATTCTGCTTAAGGTCTGAATTACATTTTAGAAGAAATAAACGTTTGCAATAATCACTACAGTTGATTGAGGCCTCTTTTATTAATTTTTTATGTTTTTTCAGTATTTTTCTATTTTCTTCTTTGCTCGGGTCTGTTTTGAAGAACTGCTGTATTTGAGTATCACCCATGTTTGTTAACAACCACTTTTCACCAGTAGGTGGCATAGCTGCAATATGCTCTCATGTAACCTTTTTGGTCCTTGCTTAATTTTTGTGAAAAAGTCAGACCAAGTTTTCTTAGATAAATTACTCAAATGTATCTATCTTACCAGTAAGTCTTATCAAAACTTTCATCGAAATGCATTCCATGTAAATTTAAACAATTACAAATAAACACCTATTTAAAATAAAACAAAATGAATTGAGATTTTAAGAATTAGGATTCATAGATATGCCCATATCTACATTTATTATAATCATCACTCTCACAATACTACAAAAAGCTGCCAATAGTGCCAAGCGTTAACTGCATTGGTATGCAGACCCTGCTTTGAGCTATTCAAGGTTTCTGCCAGACTGCTATTCAAGCATCGAAAAAAAAAACTTCTACATCTCCAAGCCAACAGAGACTATTCCTAACTGAGCCTATTCTAAAATACCCTTGTTGCATGTTAGATCTATTTTAGATTTTTTTTTTTTAACGAACATATATTAAATTAGCAAAATAATTAAAAATCAATTATTAAAATATTTTCATATGGCATTGATTTTTGGCAGACATCAGGCATTAATACTGAAAATGAAACGACTACTATTAATACTAAGCATTACTAATTTCCATTTTCCTCTGCAAGTTTGTGACCAGTATGTCATTTTGAATGGTGCGTATTGGTTCAATAAGGACATGAATATTGGGACAAATGCATCACAGATGGCTGTTGATTTTCCGTCATGAAAGGATGTCTGAGCTCTGTTCACGCATAGATATCTCTCCATGACTGAAAATGTGAAACTGACACCAATGAAGACACATTAGTTTAAATCACTTTCTCACTCTAAACATAACTAGCCATTATGCAACAAGGCTGGTCTAAAATTTAATGTAGTCCCAGAGTGAACCGTGGTCCGGTCCTGGAACGGTGCCTGATTACAATCTGTGCATTGTCAAGTGAAATATTTTCTCTTCTGTGTTAACAGTTCCCATGGCAGGCAAGGAGGAGTGTCAGGGTTTCCCAGAGCCTCTTTGCCTCTATTCTTTTCACTGGGGAACAACGGGGAGAGTTTCTTTCATGACACTTGGCAAGAGCATAATCTGGCAGTGATGTCACTCCTAAACTTATAGGCTATTGGCCCGTGGAAGAACGGACTACTCTCGGCCCACAAAGAAGAGAGGCAAAATCAGCTTAAAGCTGAACTGTGGTTGGCCTAAAGAAGAAAAAAAGGGAGAAGATGAAGGCAAGCATTCATGCTTCCTGACAAATGGCCACAGAGACTTGACATAGACTGAGGGGCTGAATAGACCCCCCATATCCTCTTGCTTTTTTTCTCTCGCTCAGTCACTTTGTAGACAAAATTAGTCTACACGGTAGTCTTGGCACTTTTGAAAACACCTGTGGTGATCTGAAAGAAATTAAAACTTTACTATAGGTTTTAGAATTTGGTTTCTGAATGAAGTTACTAAATAATGTCTTTTCTCCTACACTGCCACACTATCAACAAAAAAATAAATAAAAATCCTTTATTTTGAATTTATATTATATTTTATATTGTATTTGCTCAACTTTTGTAATGAAAAAAAAATATGTATATAAATATATATACAGTATATATATGTAATGCTAACTTTTTGCTAAATCACTGAAACACTGTTTTTCCTTCCACCTCGTATCATTTTCTGCATAGATCCTTATACATATGACAGCTAACAGAGGATGTTCAGGTAATGTTTTCTTATTGCTTATATGTTATGAACATGTTCTTCCACTAATGTTAACAGAATATTCATTCTGTGTTTTACCAGTCTTTAATAGTGTTCTTAAAACTTAAAGGTGCCATGGAATGCATTGAGAGAATATTTTAAATTGTTCTCTGATATGTACATAGAAGGTATGTAGCTTAGGTAAGGGGAAAAAA
>JAUMHQ010000078.1:4689201-4703195 GCA_032361165.1 Enteromius paludinosus | reverse complement strand
TTATGTCCATGTACTGAACTGTTATTATTCAACCATGACAAGGTCAATTCAGTTTTCCATTCTATGGCACCTTTAAGCGCAAAAAAAATTATTTATAAATTTTTTTTTAAATGTTAACAGTATTTAAAAGTAATATTCCCATAATGTTTGCAAAATTATACAAATTAATGTTCCCTTAATGTTCGCATAACCAGGAAAAACTGGATGTTTCAATGTTCGCATAGCAAAAATACAATAATTTGCATAGCAAAGCGTTCTAAGACCATGCTTTGTTAGTATTTCTATTACATAGATTTTGTAAATAAAGTTTTAGCCTAAGAGCATTTCTAGCCTATTTGCTCAATAAACAATGTTAAAGTGCGCCTAATGCGTTTTTAAAAATGACCTTTCATGCCGCGTGTAACACAGCTCTAAGTGAATGAAAACATCCTGCAAAGCTTTAAATTTGAAAGTGCGACGTGTGGTGTTGTTTGGTACTCCCAAAACCAAAATATGAACCTTTCATAACCCATAATAGGGGCACATTAATATTAAATAGGATACCTTATGTTTCAGACACAATATTCTTAAAGTTATTACTTTAAGCGTGCATTTTTGTTCTGCCAATGAAAATAGTTCCAAACAGAGCCAAAGCCACAATTTTTCAACACCACAAACATTAAGTGCCTTGTTCCTGAATGAATTAGCATGATTGAACGAAATGGATGAATGAATGCACGTCTAATTTAAGTTTATACGACTATTGGGTGCAAATTAGTCTTAATAGATTGTTATATGAAGAATTTAGTAACATGAACCCCGAAAACCATTATTCAGACTATGCAATATAACAGAAAATGCAACCCAGCATCCAATAACGTTCTCTGTCTCTGTGTTTGTCCTGACAAAACTGTGGTGATGCGTGGTTAAACATTTGTTTTATTAATCAGAGTAAGTTGCTCATGAGTCTCGTGCTTTTAGGTCAGCCGTGAGTGTAAAGAACAATGCCTGATTACTTTCCACTCCAGTTATCACGCTTTTGTTACTGAAACAGTCCATTCACAATCTGCTGCTAGAGTGAAGCTGTCGTGACAGTCCTGGGTCACACTAAACTGTCACTGTGCAGTCTGGAACACACTGAATCTTGCAAAATATTACTTTGAGCAATAGTAGCTTCTCTGGAAGACTATTGCATAGTGTGTTACAGTTCTTGGTCAATTTAGTGACAGTCCAGTTTCTGCTGTTTTGAAATGTCAACTGTGCTGTAACTGTGTTAATTACACTAACGGTCATTTACAGTAATATATATGTGTGTGTGTGTGGGGGGGGGGTTATGTGGACACAAATTTGTATAATGACATGGGTATGACATAGGTATTACAATATGAAGGTGATTTATGAGGAGATTTACAGTGTCCCCAATAATTCAAAAGGATTAAAAAACATACTAAATGGTGTTTTTTTTTAAATCTAAAAATGCACAGTTTCCTGTAAGGGGTAGGTTTAGGTGTAGGGTCAGTGTTGGGCAATACCACATATAGTCTGTACAGTATAAACACCATTATACCTATGGAGAGTCCCCATAAAACACAAAAACCAACATGTGTGTGTGTGAAATATTATTATTTAAAAAAACATTATTCGCATATATTTTAACATATCATGTAACACAAAGCTGAATTTTCAGCAGTTGTTAATTCAGTCAGTGCAATCAATGCAAAACATTTAATATCTTTATCATTCTAATTACAATTTGTTACAATGTTACAACATTTAAAATTTCAAATAAATGCTTTTCTTTTGAGCTTTCAGTTCATCAAAAAAGTCGAAAATAGAAAAGACATTCCAAGCTTTAATAATACAATACAATAATAACTGATAATAACTGAGCTCCATTCAGCATATAAGAATGATTTGAAAAATCATGTGACACTGAAGACTGCAATAATGACTGCTATGTCACAGAAGAATATTCAAAAAGCATTTAAATTTTAATAATATTTAGGTTTTTATTGTATTTTTATAAAAAAAAAAATGTAAACGTCTTCAAGTCTTAAAAAATTTAATTATAACAATCTTTTGTATACATGTGTATACAAGTCTTAAATTAATAGTGGTTGTGACAAATATGGGCTAATAGCATAACACTATAGGCTATAAAGCATCTGAACATGGTTGGTCAAATTGATCGAATGATGCTCCTACGTAAAGGCAACACGGATTATAGGATTAACTTTGACCCAGTGACAACGTGTCTCCTCCTGGCACGTTCAAGTTTTGCAGGGGTAACTGCAGGTCATTTTCAAAAGGGTTCGCAATCCATCATCCCAGCATTATACCAAACAAACTGAGGACTGTTCTTTCCCAGACTGGCATTTTCAATCCAAATGCAGATATCTGTGGCCCGCACTAAAGAGTCTTTTAAATAGTCTGTCGCTAGTGTTCATACGGCTCCAGAAGTAAAACAAACAGTCATTCAGGACTTCAGACAGCCTTTTCTCATGATATTGTGCAAGTCATTGAGTCACAGTCTGAAGTGGGCGCTTGAAATGCTACCACAGGGAAATGGTTTAAGTTCAATCTTCTCAGATATGGCTTGAGTTTGTTGGCCATCCGCTCAGTGGATTAAAGCGGCCCAGCATCGACTCTCAGTTAAAATCAAATTAGCATGTAAAGCACAGAAATGGCTGGTCATTAATACCTTATGGTCATCATCCCAGTACTTAAGGATACGGTCTGTAATCTGGCTGGATTATGTGTAATGAAACTAAATTACATGTAAACCCAAGTCTGTGCAGTGCCTTATGGTAAAAGAGATTATAATTAATTAATATGTTATCAGTTTTCTGAAGTGGGCAAATAGAACGCAAAATTTACATTAGATAAACTACAGTGCAAAATCTTTTTTTTTTTTTTATCTCAGAAAGATTCCTAAACTGTGAATTATGCATTAGCACTGAATGAAACATTTTATTTCATTCTAAAGAGAGCAACAAGATCTTATATATCCATTTTTTTGTGTGTCATTTTAATTGAAATATAAATAAAGAAATGTAAATTTTAGAAAATAATGTTGACTTAAATACATAGTAAAGTTCTACATAAAAATAATACATAATAAACTGCTACATATGACATTATGATTATACTTTATTATCAAACGATTGAGAAAGCTAAAGGGTTTGCATAAGAAAGCAAGAAACAGAGTTTGTTTTGGATCAAATGTATTTCATTCAATTTGACGCAAAGGTCTCAATTTTACAATCCACTTTAAAGACATTCTGAAATGTTCACAAAACTTCACAATGTGCATTTTATATAAAAGGTCTTACAAAAAAAATGTCTCACATCTTAAAAAGGGGAAAACTCAGTTGAGAATACAATGTAAAAATTCCCTTGTAATATTGTCAAGTTTTCAGGTTAATACTGAAGCGTTAATTCGTTTGACATTATGCCTTTTCATAAGTACGGACAGCTTGCACACCCTCAAAGGTCAAGGTCTGGAAACAGGAGAGACAAAGAGAGGAAATTTAGAAACATTAAATATCCGTAAAACTGGAAAATTATTAATTATTATTAATAATACTTACCATAATCATTTTACCGTCCTTGACTTCTCTGACAAACTTGGTCTCCTTGCCGTCCCACCTCTGAACGTGGACAAGATTGTCTCCTTCCAAGGTTACAGTGGACTGTAAGATAGTTAGATAAGTTACTTTTTAGTAGTGCTTTACAGCTTTTATATCACACACAATCAAGTTAATATAATGCAAAGACAGACTTAACCTGCCAAAAGTGCTTTTAATTGCTTTGCAACATTATTGATTTGCATGCATGAGTGAACAATAAAAAAAAAGAAATAGAGAATAAAACACACAAACCTTTACATGTCTGTCATCTGCTGTGGTTTCGTCAAACTCCTCTCCCAGTTTGAAAGAAATCTCAGTGTTTTTGAAGGTGCTCAGCGTCTTGACCACAACTTTGTCATCCTCATGACTGATGACAATTGTGGGTTTGGTAACATTACCTACTTGCCTGGTGGCAAAACCAACACCTGCGGGATGATTTAAAAAAAAAAAAAAAAGAAGAATCAGAAAGCATTACAGACAGAACAAAACTATAATTATTATTATATAAACTGTACAGAAAATCTCATGCAAGTAAACATCACTGTGCTATTGCAGCTTGCACGTGCAAAGTGTTAGGAGTCTTCCTGCAAAATAGTATCTTATTTTTACTTACCCAGTGATTTCATGTATTCATCAAAGTTCTGGCTGTCAACCAGTTTCCAAGTCGCACAAAATGCATCAACCATATTGACAGTTTAAAATGCAGCGGTTCTTGTACAGTCACAGAGTTCACAGTCTCCTCAGCGTCTGAGGACAGCAAAGCCCAAACTAATTAATACTGTTGGGGAGGCGGGGCTTTAGGGGAATCTTGTGCTGATTGGATGGATTTTTATCCACTGAAGCTGTGATTTGTTCAAATACATGGCGAGAAGTGACACTGTAATTTCAATAGTATTGAGTATAGTAGTAATCCAATAACGGGTCTGGAACTTTGCATTTGAGCAAAGTTTTTATTTTATTTTTATTTTAATTGGATATACATAGATTTGCATCTAATTAAAATAGATTACACATTTCACTGTAAATAAATAAATAAATAAAATGTTTATGCAATTTGGGTCTGTGTAAAACTTATCTTATCAGGATCCATCACTATATCAAAGCTGAGCATCTCTCTTTCTCTCGTGCAGATGCAATCGCTTATTTTAGAGAAATGCATGCATTGGTTTCATTAAGGTACATTGGAAATATTAGCAAATATGAGTCCAATCAAAGCATCAGTGAACAAATGGTCTGTAGACACGTAGGTTTTGCATTTATACAACGATCCCTTCACACAGTAGGACTGCAATAAACTGCTATTATATGTAAGACAAATTACATAGAAATAAATGACCACATTACTTCCTCCAGGGGGCGCAGGAAGGCTCAGAAAGCGGCATCAAAAATGCCAGGGCGTGATTCTTTTACTTGGTGGTTTAGACTGTGAGCGCTCTGTAAAAAGTATGTTTGGTTATTAATATAACGATTCTTCTGTTACAAGCGCCCCATCATTCTCTATACAAAATTGTATTAAAGCACATTAACATAACATCCTTCGGTAACGACTGATTGGTCGGTCCTTATCAGCGCAGAGAATAGTAACAAGTATCACGTGACTGCTGCTACTGCAAAACCATTACGAAAGAAAAACCCGCAGGATTCCTGCTGGATTATTATGCAGATTTCCTACAGGATTTTCAGCTCATTTTCCCTGCAGGAATTTTATGATGGAAACAAAATGTATGCAGGAATTATGTCCTCCGGGAATTACAATCCTACAGATTGTAATATACAAAATATACAGCAACAGCAGGATTATTGTGCAGGATAGACACGAAATTATGCAGGAGTTGCAGATTGTCTTCTGCAAGACACGCAGGAAAAATAACTTCACAATGAAAGAATGTTTTTTCACACATTATATATTTATTTATTTAAAATGTTAAACCAGACTCCAATTTTACAGCAGGTGGCATCTACTCAAAAAAAGATGCATTGATGTTTTGAAATGTGTGTGTGTGTGTGGGGGGGGGGGGGGTCCTGGTATTTACCCCAACAAGCATAATAATAATAATATATAAAACAGTAAATTTCGACCTTGTTGGGACATTTTTGGTCTCACAAGCTTGTATAAATCCTTTGTGTCTATGTAAACATGATAACCTAACATGTGTGTGTACTGGTTTGGGTGGTCTAAAATGCAGAAAGTGTCCTGTAAGGGAAAAAATTTATAGGGATAAAAGGTAAAAGTGTACATTTTATAGGTTCATATATATTATTGAAACTTCTCGGATGCTTGCATTAATTCATAATTTGAATGGTTTAGAGTAATGGTTATTATTTTCATATCTATTCATAAGTATACTTTTATTTATTTATGTATTTATTCAGTTTTTGTTTGTTTGTTGAGTTGTTTATTTGTTTGAACTCTTTATTGCTGCCAACAGCCAGTGCCTGCTGTAGCAAAATTTTGCATCTAAATAAAATCTAAATAAAAATACAGCATACAATTACAGCAACTGTCAGAGTTTTATTCTCCAGTCTATAGCCAAAACCTGTAGGCATTTCTTTCTGTCTTTCTTTCTTTCCAATTACAGCAAATAACTCCTGCAAGAGAACTACTTTCCTTTTTTATTTTGTTTTTAAAACACTAATATCTGCACAGGTGCACAGCAGTCCTGCAGGAAGGATAAAATCCAGCAGAATTTGTCAATTGCTGTCCATTCTAGAACCTGTAGGACTTTCCTGCATGCTGTCAATGTGTCCTGCAGCATTCCTGTTGGTTATTTTTGTAAGGGAGAGATCTGGGCCAAACAGTAATAGTCTGGGCTGCACTTACCAAAAGCATCGAAAGCTTAAATTGGTCGTAGCTCCATTGGTTTCTACGGAAGCGTATTGCATTCACTTGAGGAAAAAATATCTGCTCTGTTTTTCTGAATGAACGACTAATTATCTCAGAATTACGAGATAAACTTTCATGAAAAAATTTTTTTGCTCTGTTTTTCTGAATTAATGACTTAATTATCTCAGAATTAGGAGATACATTTTTATTAAAATAAATTTTTTTGCGCTGTTTTTCTGAATTAACGACGTAATTATCTCAGAATTACGAGATCATTTTTCATGAAAAAAATAAATAAATTCTGAGATAATTAAGTCATTAATTCAGAAAAACAGAGCAAAAAAATTTTTCATGAAAATGTATCTCGTAATTCTGAGATAATTAAGTCAGAAAAACAGCAGATATTTTTTCCTCAAGTGAATGCAATACGCTTCCGTAGGTTTCAATGGGTCTATGCTGTACTTAAGCTTACGATGCTTTTAGGAAACGCAGCCCAGCACGATCGCTTGCACATGAAGAAAAATATCATTGCATTAAATACCATAACTTGCCATTAAAAGCAAGGGAATTCGGTGAATTTTATATATGCACTTGTTGCGTAGGAAACTGTCCGTCTACCCTATAATATACAGACCCTGAATGACCCGCACTTCTCAAAGACGTCCGCTAGATGGCAGGCGCGCTCCATAGTATATACATAGACTGCAGTTTACCTCAGAAATTCCATGTACAAACCGTTTAGTACATTCCGCCTTCATTACTATGAATTGTACTTTAATAAGTCACTGAATGCGTAACATAATGTGACATTTATCCAGCATTTGCACGATGTGAGTCACCGCCGTGTCATATCGCATTCTAATGCTCCTCGTAAATGAGGAGACCATGGTATTATGGGGATGGTTCACAGAAATGTTAATATTTTGAATAGTCTTTATGTAGTTCCTAATTTGTGTCTTGTCTTTTCTTTCAGTGGAACTCACACACACACACACACACACACACACACACACACACACACAAGCACAAATAAAGTAAGACTCTTCAAGAAAGCATATGGACAAAGACAGCAAAGGACAAAAAGTCAAAAGCTAAAGCTAGTTCTTATGGATTTTACAATATATTCTAATTTAATTTAATTCCTTCTTTAAATATTTAAGTTAAGTAGCAATCATCTTCACAATTTGCGTCTCTCATTTCATTAAAAACTAGCCAAGAGCCCAAAAACAGTTAACGTTATATCATAGTTTTGTTACGTAAAAAGTGAGAAGACTTTGCCAACTTTAATCTCATTGTATTTTCCTCATTTGTTTGCCATTTGATTGATGATACTCAAGCTTATGAAATCTTTAGCCATGCCCTTTGCGTCTCTCAACAACTGGAGTCTCTTCACAGTTCATTCCTACAGCACAGAAGATAAATTCACCCTCAGAAGTATTCAAATGCTGGAGGAAATCACATGATGCTCAGTCTGCCCCGCTGCTGCTGAATAAACCTCACCACACACACCATAAAGCCTGTAACCACTCCCTTGTTTGTCCAAATACATCGCCAAGAAGAAGGCTTAAATGCAACCATGGGGCTTTTGGGTGTAGTGTGAATATTAATGTAATTAAAATGATTGATGTTAATACCATGTAAAGTTCACCTAATAGACCAAGACAAGCTGTTTTTACAAAGCTCTTAAGCATTACAAAAATGCGCCCCATGGCACTGAGAACAAAATGTTTATTTTAAGACGGTTTGTGGTCCTGCTATGTATGCAAAAAGGATATTAAACTTATGCTATTCCACAAGTCACACACAATTAGACACTGCAAATTTATACTATGGTACACTATAATGCAATCGGTATGGCAGAACATTCTGAGCTAACAGAACTAGACCCTGCTGTTTTCAATTAAACTGGCAGGCTGAAAGGTATGTCCGGCCGCCTCACATCTTATAGTCGGCGAAGCAAGAGTAAAAGATGAGCTTGGCTGCACTTACCTTTTATATCGCGTACTTTATATGTTTATATTTTGAACCTAAAATGGAATTTAAAACAAAAATAGGTTTTAAAGTTTCTCAAGAGAGTGTCGGAAAAATCTTGACATTTGACGATCATATAGGCCTTACAATGTTTGAAAATTTTTGGTTTAGATCAGGGGTCATCAAACTTGATCCTGGTGGGCCGGTGTCCTTGCAGAGTTTAGCTCCAATTCCAATCGAACACACCAGGCGCAGCCAATCAAGGTCTAACTAGATATACTTGAAACTTCCAGGCAGGTGTGTTTAGGCAAGTTGACGGACACCGGCCCTCCAGGATCAAGTTTGATGACCCCTGATCTAAACCAAAAATCCATTATGTTTTCCAAATAAGATCTGAATCTGAATAACATAACCAGGATAACATAATCTCAATAAACCAGAATTCCTGATGACAAACTGTAATGCATCTTGTTCAATTATTGAACCATTATGCTACACACTTTGAAACATTTTTGGTGGTATGGGTTCATCCGGGCAATAAATCTTGAACTAGCTTGAGGCAGAGTTTTGGCTGGAAACTACAGTGGTGTTTTACTGAGTAATTAAACCTCCTTCAAAGTCTCATTTCATGACTGAAGAGCATTTAGATTTACAAGGGGCACATTTCATTACAGTAGGTCACATTTGATCATCCAAAAGAGGAATGCAAGAAAGGTCAACATTTTTTACCTTGTAACATATTTTAATGCTTGAAATCAGCCTTTGATAATGTATGTTTACATATAATAGCAAATACATACTTGAAATCCTTTGATGCTACGTAACTGCACCATGTCCTTGATGCACATAGCCCAGATTTTTACTAAAACCTATTTTAGGGTAAAGTACACATACACCGTTTTTTTTTTGTTATTTTTGTTTTTTGGCCTTTTTGCTCAGCCACATGTGGCTGGCAGACTCCAGTGAAAACATGTGTTTTCATTTAGTCCTTTGAATAAATAGGAAACTCTGAGAACAGAGGAAAAAGTTGAATCTAATTAACTCGTTTTAATTACAGGCTTGTTTTAGGGCTTTCATTTGTCAATCAGAGGGAGCCAATTTGCCACTTGTGAATTATGTGAATATGTTAACCAGCATTTATGTCAACACTTTACACTTAGCTGTGATAAGCAGTCAGGTGGTTTGACATTGGTCTTTACTGGTCCAGAGCAGAAGACTACGTACAGTTACTGTAAAGAATCCAGAAAACAGTGCTCCGTTTATACGCTCTGGCTTACTTCCCCGCAATGGAAAAACGCTGTCGGAAAAAGAAGAATGGAAAAAAGAATGTTCATGTTCAGTTCCTGCTGGAGTTGAATGAATGATCTTAATTTATTCCAGTAGACTTAAACTAGAAAGATTTATGTGTGCTGCAAAACATCACACATCTAACTTGATTTCACTCTTTTGTTTATGAAAAATATACAAAATACGCTGTACATATGGGTAGCTGACACTAAATATTTTTTTGGAAATTGGCATCAGTGCGTTTTCTTGTATTTTTATCATTGAAATTATTTACATTTTGTATTAGCATTTTCATTTTTCAATATTTAAAGCTTTTGTAGTTTTTTGGCAATTTTTATCATTTAAAAAAAAATTATATATACATATATATATATTTTTTTTTTTCAGTTTAAGTTATTTTTGACATATCAAGTATATTTCAATTTAGTTAAAAGAATGAGAATTTTAAATCTGGTTTTAGTTTTAGCCATTAATAACCAGATTAAATCCATCTCAGGCCTTTTTAGAAGATAAATAGAGAGAGAGAGAGAGAGAGAGAGAGAGAGAGAGAGAATGACAGACAAAGATATTAAGTGTAGTATTAATACTATTTAAAAATTATTATCTATGCAGTTTTATTATCTCATGTAAACTAGAGACTATATGGAATATTTGCCAATCTTAAAATGAATTTATGTAGTAAAGTAAAGGCAAAACAGTCAAAACTTCAAAGGACATTCTGACTGTTGCCAGACTTAAGAAATCATTTTCATTATACATTTCAACTAAAAATCTTGATGTTGATGTAAAAAACGTTTAAGGACACATATGCTTAAACTGCCCATCTACTGTATTAAACATTTATTTTAGAGCAAACCTGTAAAATTTTCTTTACATTTTCACAATCACAGCTCATAAATACAGTTCACTGAAACAAGAAAGTTCACTTAAACAAAGGTTTAACTATAAAAACGGTTTGGCATGAGTTACAATAGCAAAAACAAATACAATAAATATAAATGCTGAAACAATATTCTTTGGATGTCAGTGACCAGTGTCCTTTTCACAGTTTTTTTTTTATATATATATATATATATTTACCAGTTTTAGTGTAAATGTAGAAATTGTTCATGGGGTCTGTGTTTGAGGCTTCTTCTAGATGTCAAGATCATCCGGCCTGGCCCGACTGCTTGCTCGACTACTAGGTCGAGGTTCAAGCTCCTTGAGCAGCAGAAGATCCTTCCCCAGAGCCAATTTCTCAGAATATGTGAAGCGCTGGGTGTGACCCAGCTGGTTCTGTTCTGTACTGTAGTTAGTCCAGTTCTGTTCATTAGCCTGCTTGTCATAATTGTCAGAGGAGTTGGACTTGTCGCCCGTATTTAGGTTGTAGCCCAGATTAGGAGCGGGGGCCGAGCAGTCGTTGTAATACCCATAACTGGACAAGTTCCTTGGGCAAGGCTTGATATTACAGGCCCTATCAAAGTTTTTCTCGGACTCTTTGAATCTATCCTTCATCCTCTTGAAAATCACGTAAAAAAACTCAAAGACGTTGAGGGCCAGAGAGACAAGTGACACGACCAACATAAAGATGATAAAAACCGTCTTCTCGGTCGGACGAGACAAAAAGCAGTCCACTTTATGTGGACAAGGGAACTTTTGACATGTATAAACGGCTGACAGCCTGAATCCATAAAGGTGCCACTGAATCAACAGAAAAACTATTTCGAATATGGACTTCAAGACAATGCTCACTATATATGTGTAAAATATCCCTCCTCTCATTTTGATCTTCCCGTGATCTTCCAGACCGTACTTGAACTTCCTAATTTCAATTTTCCTTAAGAGCACATCCACATCTCCTCCTTTGCTCTGGATGTCTCGTAATATCCCCTCCTTTTTATTCAACTTTTCCTCCTTGTGCATTAGAAACACGACGTGGCTGAGGTAAAGAAGGGTCGGCATGGACACAAATATGATCTGCAGCACCCAAAAGCGCACATGGGAGATTGGGAATGACTTGTCATAGCAGACATTCTCGCAGCCAGGCTGCAGTGTGTTGCACTTGAATGCCGACTGCTCGTCTCCCCAGGCAGACTCCACCGCCGTCCCCAAGACCAGGATCCTAAAGATGAAGAGGATGGAGAGCCAGACTTTGCCTCCTGCCGTGGAGTACGCCTGGACCTTGTCAAGAAGTTTTCCCAGCGCGCTCCAGTCACCCATGATGAAAGATGTTTCTGGATTAGACAGGAGACGACCAACCTTCAAGCTGACAAAGACAGTAAATTCAATGAGTATTATAAACACAGATGAAGCCCAGTGTTAAACACATCCGAGTGGTCTCCTCACTCCCCATACGACTGCCAAATACAATAACACAAGTCCTTGGCTCATCTTTAGAAATGTTCCAGGGTCAATTCCTGCGCTGAATGAACGCTCTAGGGTTTTCTGACTTTTCACTAGATATTTAACCTCAAAAACGATGGCATTTTTTTTAACTATATAAGATTCAGAACTAGTAAAAGCCTATAGACTTTAAACTTTATAGGCTAAACACAAACACAAGGATAACGTGCATACCTCATTTTTTAAATTACAAAAACACACTATTTCTTGGAAAACCAACACTTGAGACTCAACATTTTGTATCACAGATTTAAACTAATATATTCTAAACTATATGCTTCGGGAAAAATAAGAATTAAGACTCTAAACAAAGGACCGCTATTTAAAAAGTATCGCCCACTAAGACATGCATAAATATACACATATAGGCCTACATCATTTGTGTTATACTCAATTGTAGGTTTTAACATATTTCTTACCTGAAAAGTCGTTAAAAACGCCAAACTTCTTGAGAGTTGGGATAACTTTTCCAGCGCATTTCAATGAATTCAAAAATAAGCAGCTTCGATATAAAATGACTTTCCCTCCGGCGAACGTTCTCTTATCCCGCCCGTTGGAGGGAATGAGTCAGAGGGGTGAAGTTAACGTCAGCTAACTCAAACTTATGGACTTCCAGAACTTCTCAATCTCCGTTATATTTTGGGAGGAAATGTCTTGGAAAAAGGGAGTGCAATGAAAGTGTGAAATACTGCCATCTGCAGTAGAAGTAGCAACTTGCCACAGATGCAACCAAGCCTTAAAATGCTGAGGCATGCTTGTTACCATGACGACAGAAGATTCGAAAAGTTCTCTTAGAACGAATGAAACATTCAAGTCAGATCAGTTCTTCAGTTACGTATGTGTGTGTGTGTGTGTGTGTGTGTGTAATCTTTACAATGAATAATGAAAACATCAATGCTTTCTTTCAGTGTTTTATTTTGGAATTAATCACTACAATCACATATGTTAACACACACATATCGATTTATGTATGGATAATTATTTAATATGATTAAGAACGTTTGAATACATATACTCCAATACAACATCTCCGATGTTCAAATTAAGTTTTCAACATATTTCGTATACTCTTTAGAAGTTGCAGAATCTTATCTTTTTTTGGCTGAAATGAAGAAACTGATTTAGTAACTGAAAATGCTCAGTTTGTTTTGGGAACCAACAATTGTTTTTCTTTCGCAACTAAACATTCAAGACCACAACTTCAGGAGGTTCATTTCCTCGGGGTCATGGAGGACCTCAGGGGAAGCTCTCTTTCAACCCAGCTGTTTGGATTGGCCAACATTATTTTCCATATTTGAATTTCTTCATCCATCGAATCCATCCAATCAACTTTCTTACCATAGCTCTGTCCTGCAAGTGAAGAGAGACACTGTTAATGGAACGGCTTAAAGGGATAGTTCACCCAAAAATGAAAATTTTAGGTTTATTTGCTTGCCCCCAGGGCATCCAAGATGTTGGTGACTTTGTTTCCCCAGCAGAACACAAACAAAGATTTTTAACAAAGATTTTATAGACAACCATGTCCAAACCGTCTCGGGCTCGTGCTCAGCATGCGGCGCGTTCCCTGTGTACGCGCTTTGGCGTAGGATACGCAAACCCCGGAAGTAATCTGTTGTGAACTCGCGCTTTAAATACGCAAACCCCGGAAGTGATCTGTTGTGAACAGCGTTTGCGTATTCTACGCCAAAGCACGAGCCCGAGACGGTTTGGACATGGTTGGGTAAAAAATTATAAAAATACTGTTCAGTTTCTCACAACAACCAATCGTTTCGTGTCTTAAGACATCAATGTATCGTCACGAGCTGCAGGGTGTAATCTGGATTTGTCTGTGAATGTTCTTGTTTACTTGGTGCCCATCCACTTCCATTAAATGACTACCAGACTGCCACGGTTAAAGTTAAAAATCTTCGTTTGTGTTCTGC